>OX291549.1:6484630-6887700 GCA_946406115.1 Apoda limacodes | reverse complement strand
TTAGAGGAGAATATAAGACAAGACCATAACTTATGTAATATATATTTATTTAATTATTTATCGATATTACGCTAATCTGTCCTTAAATTTGAAAGAAGTTTTTGTGACAGAAAAATGAAATTTATTTAAACATGGTTGATTTCAGCTTAATGGTTTTATCAGTAAATAACAAAAAATGAGGTTTTTTAAGGTTAAGTGATTCGTTTTATTTTTAATTTATTAAAATTCCAATATTCAGCTTGAATTTAAACGTATTTTCTAGCATGTAATATTAAGTAGAAAAAAAGCGGCCAAGTGCGAGTTGGAATCACGCACCGAGGGTTCCGTACCTACCACCATTTACGTACTTTACAAACACAAACAAAAAAATATGTTTTTTTTTATTTATACATTTGAGTTAATTGAATGAAAGGTAAATTGCGGTTTACGATTTATGACGTATTAAAAAAAAACTACAGATCTCGTTCAAACCAATTTTCGGTGGAAGTTTGCATGGTTATGTACATTATATATTTTGTTTAGTTTTATCATTCTCTTATTTTAGAAGTTACAGGGGGGGCACACATTTTACCACTTTGGAAGTGTCTCTCGCGCAAACTATTCAGTTTAGAAAAAAATGACATTAGAAACCTCAATATCATTTTTGACGGAATTAACGGAATTCTATTACTAAGGCTCCGCTGTCCGTCCGTCTGTCACCAGGCTGTATCTCATGAACCGTGATAGTTAGACAGTTGAAATTTTCACAGAAGATGTATATCCGTTCCGTTGTTACAGCAACAAATAATAAAAAACAGAATAAAATAAATATTTTAGAGGGCTCCCATACAGCAAACGTAATTTTTTTCTCGATGTTGCTCGATATTGATAACGGCAACAGGTAGACTCTTAAAATATTCACAGAATATTTAGTAAATAGAGTCACTTTAAAATTAAATAATTAAATTAAAACAAATATTTAAAGGGGGCTCCCATACAACAAACGTGATTTTTTTGCCATTTTTATAGATAATGGTACGGAAGGCTTCGTGCGCGAGTCCGACTCGCACTTGGCCGATTTTTGTTTTTATCCTTATGATGCTGGTTTTTTGCATCCCACAGAATACTTTCCGAATGGTAATGCTCGAAAAAGAGCATTTCAGTTTCGTTATTCCAAAGGTTCAAGCTCAACTCCATTATAGAGCGCAGCGACTGCTCACGTCCGTACTCGTTTGTAGTCCGGAGTAATGGCGGCTCCACATCTGTGCCGTGAAGCTCCGTGAACAGGCGTGAACGTGAATGTGTATGGTTGTCGCGGAGTTCACGCAGGTTCACGTCTGTTCCCCGATCAGAGTCGGTATTTTGTCCCGCGACAAAGGGGTTCGCGCCTCTTCGCGCGGCTTTCACGCGTACACATCCACATGGAAGGTTAAGTACTAATTAAGTAAGTATAGTTATATTAAATAAAATAATAATAGTGGTAATAATAATAATAAATAAACCTATATTTTTGTCAGATTTTTGATGTAAAGTCTGCGTAGGACTGGACTACAAAGAGAAGTTCCTGAATCTATAAAAGTTTTATAAGTAGTATCGCAGACTATATAATCCTACTTCCAACTAATATTGTAATTGCGAAAGTTCCGAATCGGATGTTTGTTACTCAATCACGCTTCGACCACTGGACGGATCGAGATAAAACTAGGCACACATATAGGTTAGGTCCTGGAATAGGACTTAGACTATTTTTCATCCCGGAAAATTTACAAAAGTTCCCGTGGTAATAACTATAACGTTTGTAACTCATTCCTGCCGCAACGGAGCATCCAATTGGGCTGAAATTTTGCACATAAATAGTTGAAGATACAGAAAACATAAGATTTTTAACTCCGAAAATTTAAAAGTTCTCGCGGGAATAACTTTTATCAAATCCCACTTGAACGAACTATAGCAATAGCTTAACATAGCAAACTTCTTTAATACAATCAAGGAGACGCCGTAGAAATCCCGTTCTGGCAAAGTACCATATCCATACTAATATTATTAATGCGAAAGTAATTCTGTCTGCCTGTTCCCTCTTCACGCCTAAACCGCTGTACTAAGATAAAATTTGGCATGGAGATAGTTTGGGTCCCGAGAAAGGACCATAGGTCTTCTTGAAAACGATGAAAGTGTGAGCCAATTTTTTTTTATATAATTGAGATGTAGCCGTTGAAATCTTACACCGTTAGAGCGGGTGGGGCCGCGGGTAAAAGATAGTAATACTATTCTTCTTAGTCCGTCTATATCATACATAGTCTGTGTCTTGGACACTTAAAAACGCCATAAAATTGTACCAACTGTCGAAAATTTACGCTTCCAATGTTTGTGGATTGTAGCTAGACAATATGTACATATTTAATTATCTACCTGTCTGTCTGCATATAGACATAACACCTGAACACGAGGAGTCATAATCGTTTTTGAGACGATATTGTTGTCCATATAAACGTACACACACCTACCGTTGCTTGCTTGCTGCAGACAAATAAGAAGGTGAATTTGAATGACTGGGAAATAAAACGAACGCACTAGTAGCACAACAGTGCGCCAGTCACGTTTAATTTTACGACAAAAAAATTTACACCGCCTTCAAAAACCCACTAAAACGTATAGAACAATCTTGAAGCATGTGTAAACCACTAAGTTGACAAACAAGCTTACGGTCTACCTGATAATAAGCGGTCACCGGTGCAATACCAGGGGTGTCACTCGCGCGTTGACGACCGTTCAGAAATCTAATTACTTCTTTCTTGAAAAACCCCATACTGTATTCCTTAGAGAAAACCTTTTCAGGGAGCTTATTCCACAACCCAAGCGTTCGCGGGAGGAAGTTTATCTGAAACCGCACTGTACGCGACCATTTCGGTTCTAAAGTGTGAGAATGAATTCCCTGCCGTCGGCGAGCGGTGCGATGGTAGAAGGTAGCCGTGGGCATCATTTCGAACAATTCCTCAGAACATATCCCATTGTACAAGCGGAAGAACACACATAGGGAGTTAAAGTCTCTCCTCAGACTTAAGGGCTCGATACGGAAAGTGAGTTTGGGATGGTTAACAATTCTCACAGCCCGTCGTTGAACCGAGTCAAAAGGGCCAAGCTGGTATCCGGGTGCACCAGTATTCCATGTGGGGCCGGACTTGCGACTTGGAAAGCAGCAACCTTTGCTGAGTAGAGTACTCGGAACTGAATATCGCTGAAGATGTCAACATCAAGGATCCCAATGCTCTTGGAGATGGAGTGGGGAGTGTTCTGGAATTGTGGGACCACAGTTAGTGGGGTTTTCTAAGCGGTGAACGCGCAAACTTGTGTCTTTGTAGGGTTGAATCGGACCAAGTTTTTCCGTCCCCAGTCAGAGGCCTTGGACAGAGTGGTCTCGATTTGAGACACAAGTTCTTCACGTTTTTCCTCCACAACGGAACGATGGATGCTTGCACGACCCGTAGTATAAGCGTCTCCAGTACTGTCATCTGCCTTGGCAGCACAGAGCCTTGCAGGACACCAGCATTAAAATCCATGCTATGAGATCAACTACCGTCATCTACGGCTCGTATGCGTCGGCCGGATAAAAGCTAGCCACCCATTTGCTCAAACCCTCGGGCACTTCGTAAGATGGCAACTTCGATAGCAGACCCCGGTGCCGAACCCGATTGAACGCCTTCGCTATGTCCAGGCTACATGCCAATGCCTCCTCCTGACTCAATGGTTAGTGCCCATCGGTGTGTGAGATACACTAGCAGGTCACCAGCAAAGCGACCGTCGCGAAAGCCATATTGAAGATCGCTGACCAGGTCGTGTTTTTCTAGGTATCTTAGAAGCTGTGTGTTGATCACACGCTCCATCACCTTGGAGAGGAAAGAGGTAATAGCGATAACCCTGTCATTCGATGGATATGATCTAGCCTTTTTTGGTCACTGGGTGCACATTCGCAATCTTCCATGAAGACAGAAATTGCCTAGTGCAATCAAATCAGTATTAATGCTTGATACTTCCTGTTCACCTAGAATCATGAAATTTGGCAAGATGCAATGCCATGTAGCACCCTTGAAGGAAAAAATCAGGAAACCGTAAATTTGTTGTTACATCACAAAAATATTTTTGCGATTATAAACTTATTTGCAGTCGGTAAACTAACCGCGATATATGTTGATGTATTGGGACAACAGTTGTCTAGCGGGAAAGTTAAGTTTCTCCCTCAATACAGTTTACCTTTTACGGAACCCTCGGTGCGCGAGTCCAACTCGCACTTCACGGGTTTTTTTCTACTGCTTGTAACTTTTTACCGGGATTATCATACTTTTATTCCGACTGAGATTTTTTATTTTCTGCGACAAATTTATTTTTCTGCATGTGAAACTGCGGTATTGATGTACATATATGAAAGCGAATGTTTGGAAAACTAGCTTAATGTTATACATGTCTGCAACTACGTTACCACAATCAGTTAACTTTAAGATAATCAATATGATTAATTCAGTTATGTATACAAACACACTTAGGTATGCTAGGAAAATAATAGTCATAGTTAAACCGGGCTATCTTGACATGGATGTGGTTGGATCAATTTCAAGGTCCTGCGGTTTGACCGCACGCGACAGATTTCGGAGTAACTAGACACCTATTTAAAATGGATTAATTAATATTTAAAAATTAATTTCAATCATATATGTTAACAGTTTCGAGGTTTCTTGTAGGGATGGAGGATTCCCATAGGTTTGATCTTTGGTGATTTTTGTATTATTTGCTATAATAATGAAGCACCTATTTTAAATTGGCTACCTATTACAATTAAAATAAATTGAGCACTTTGCTTACTCTCTTTTTTAACACTCTGTGTAAAAGAAATGCGTTTTTAACGTTAACAAAATGAAGGACGGACCGACTGATGGACAACAAGTCTTTCAAAAAGGGTTTGTCCTTTGTCCTTTCAACAGTCTACTTGGTTCTTCATCAAAAAGTTTGATGAAACAAAGCTGATAGTTGTAGTTGTACCTGTACAATTAAGCCCAAAGATAATTAAGCCATTAACGAAAGGAATGGAAGAGAGGGGTTATCCACAAATGCAGTGTTAATTGCATTGTTTCTCGGCCGTAGAGCTGGAAACAGACAACAAACAACACTTTGTTCCAAGAAATTAGCAGTTTGTACTCAAAAGCGTTGCTCAATAAAAGTTTACAGCGACATTCCGTTGACCCCGCAGTTCTTTCTTCCTTATAAAACACATTTACTTTTACCAGCAACTCCACAATATTTTAACAGTTTTGCCTTATTCAATATTAAAAAAAACTAAATAAAGTTTATTTACTAACAATTTCTGTAAGAATATTTTACGGGCCTATGTGTATCCATATTCTCTCTATACAGTTGTCAAGTTTACAGTAAGTTAACATGTTTACAAAATTTATTTAAACAAAAATGCGAAACAAAAACCAATTTACGATGAATTCATATTTTCCAACGTAATAACAACTCGTACAAGCAAAGTTAGCTTAGGTAAGATCTATCTACCAGCTTGGCCCTTATGACTTGGTTCAACGACGGGCTGTGAGAATCGTCGACGATCCCAAACGCACAAGCCCTTAAGTCTGAGGAGAGACTTTTCCTTTCTGTGTGTGTTCTACCGCTTGTATAATGGGATGAGTTCTGAAAAATTGTTCGAAATGATGCCTACGGCTACTTTCTACCATCGCACCGCAACCTAAATGGTCACGTACAGTACGGTTTCAGAGAAACTTCCTCCCGCAAACGCTTAGGCTATGGAATGAGCTCCCTGCCAAGGTTTTCTTAGTTTTTTTCTTTTTTTATACTATTATGGTGGTAAATAGCCCACACTTAATACCCGATACCCTGACTTGAAATTTCAAGATTTACCCGCCCACCGTATACGACAGTTTGAAACACAGACATATGATATCACGTGCACTTGAGCGTCAAATCGGTTTTTAGGTATTTACTTGAAAAATAACTTTAGATTTGAATTTTTTTTTTATATTTCAGTACAAACAACCATTAGGTTATTTTTATTGTATTTATAACTATATATAAGTTATGGAATTGTATATCTATTATTATGAAATTAAAAATAAAAATTTAACTAGGCACTTACAACAACCATGGACTATATCTAGTTAGCTAGCCATTAATATTAATTTTAATGTTATACGTTAACGAAAAGCTGTCAAAAACCATAAAAATAGAAAATTTAGAGGTCTTTTCTGGATATTTTCTATCGAAGCAAATTATTTATTTATTTAATATTGCGTTATTAATTATTGCGTTTTTGGTAGTGCAAGGCATTAGGTATGTATATGTTCTGCTATATAGCGTTAAATTTTTAACCTAAAATACTGACTACAAGCATTGATTTTTTCCATTTAAAAAAGGTGCATTTGGCATTGGTCAGCTTCTTAAATATTGATCTGCTGCCATAACCTAGTCGCAGGACCGTTTCCGAGATCTTTTGGGTCGGATCCGGGAGTTTTTGTTATTGCTGTGTGCTGTTTTATTTTCTAATCACGGTAGTACAGGACATATGGTTTTGTAGTTGGGATCTGAGCAAAGTATATGCAGAGGACAAAGAATAGCTACAGTGTGAAGTGAGTACGGCGAAATTAAAATGCACGTTGAATCAATAAATGTTTTCAATTGAGCGACTGCAGTCGTTTTAGCGCTTTAGTAGATGTTTATGGCAGTGTAAAGTTGCGTAACGTTTCTATACGGCAACTGTAGCTTTGGGTTTGTATTTCGTCGTCAGGTGGGGCCTAGGGTTACCATGTGTAACTCTTTGATAAGACCGAGACAGAAAAAAAATTCCATAAAAATCAAATATTTTGTATATATAGAGAGAGAATTTTCGACGAAAGAATAGATTTTATTTTAATTTTAGAAAATAATGCTGAATTACATAAATTCTTACATAGATTTTTTAATTAATTTCTTTGAAATAGATTAAATACTTTTAAATATTATCTTATGTAGTAAAGTTAAAATGAAAAGTAAGAGAACTGTAAGGAAGAATTTGTATTTCCGGCAAAAATCTATAGTCTTCGAGATCTGTTATCTGTCCTATGGACTGAGCAACAGCCTCATAAAATTGGCAACACTTTAGAAAGAGACAAAGCTAATGTGCTGCAACTACCCGTCTCTTTTCTGTAAAATGAAAACGAAACGTCAGAAAGAGACAATGGACAGCTAATTCGCTTTGTCTCTCTTCCACACTTTTACGACCGATTTAATTCACAACTGTCTAGGAATTGCTCTGTCCAGTTTCTATGTCTATGCAAAAAGCTAATAGGCGTTTTTGCTGCAAAAACAGTCATATGTAATTTCGTTAATGTCTTTGGATTAGTTGTCTGTTATTAAACACAAAACAAATGGCTGAGCGAATTTGGTTTATATTATAAATAAGCCATGCCATGGATTAATAAATAAGATCTAAATAAATCCAAACGTTTGGTAACCCTAGAGGCGGAACCGTCTTGGTTCATTGTGACTGTGATTGCTTCACGAACCTATTGCGAATTGTTTCAGTTCGAACGAAGAACTCGGTTCGACGACCGCGCAGGGTGGTCCGTACCTTGCAGTTTCATTTCAAATTGACAATTTCATGGTCGAGCGGTCATTGTGCGCACACCTTAACAATCATGACTCAATCGCATTGTATGTAACGAATGCAAGAATTGGGTTACATACATACATTTGTCACTGCACCGTAACCTGACACTTGAATTGCATGAGTGAATCATTTTACAAATAAATGCAAGTGTGTAGTCGGCGAAGATGATATTGTTTGTTAGTTTAATTTCGCATTACAATTGCCAGATCGGTTTTTCAGAGCGTACCTCAATACCCGAAAATGGTTTTATTTGACGTCAGTCGGTCAGTAAGTTATGTAGCGCTGAGTGGAAAAATATTTCACTAATCGAATATTGAAGATAAGTCAAATCAAGACAAGGAAATGACCATAATAATCTCTAAAACAGAACATTTTATAGTGTTCCGTGTCAAAATGAACAAAGACAAAACGAGTCACTAAACTAATAGAATCACCTTGACATCTATCTGTCTATATAAAGTTCTCCAAAAACGCGCGAGTGATACACCTGGTGTTACAAGCGTCCATAGGCCACGGTGACCGCCTACCATCAGGCGGATCGTGTGCTTGTTTTCCACCTTATCGGTATAAAACAATGTTATATTCTAAAGTAAAATCGAAATTAGAAAAAAATTTAATGTTGGTAAGTATGGGATATTAAATCAAATAAAGGCGTGTAAAAGGGGTGAGCTCAAAAACATGAGCAGTAGCTATATTTTCTTTCAATTATCACTCAATCACTAGTATACAAATAGATTAAAACAAAACAATCAAACAGATACCTACACATATTGAGAAACATTACAAAAGTACTTCCAAATTATTATATATAGTAAATTTTCTATTTAAATTAACAAAAATCTATCGATGAACAAAATTGTAACAGACTTGAATAGCAACTATTCCAAAAATAATTATTTAAGAGTTTAATAGCGTTACTCACTCCACCACAAATTGTTTAGACAAACATAGTTTATTTGCATTAGTATTCAATGCTGTGCGTACGCATCCACGTGCGATTTGCAAACAAATGCGAAGGTAAATATTGACTTGCTGAATTTCTGGCCTAGTATATTTTTTCTGTGATCTCACTGGCTTCATTCCATCAACAGGGTGATCTGCTTTAAATTACGTGCTATAAAAAACAATCTCACGTAACAACTACTTATAACCATATTAATTTAATTATATTTACTTGTACACTGTACAGTGCGGTGTCAGAAAAACTTCCTCTCGCAAACGATTAGGTTGTGGAATGAGCTCCCAGCCAAGGTTTTCTCTAAGGACTACAGTATGAGGTTCTTTAAGAAAGAAGTTATTAGTTTTTTGAAGTGTCGGCAACGCGCGAATGATGTCCGTGCATAGGCTGCGGTGACCGCTTAACATCAGACGAACCGCAAGCTTGTTTGCCACCTTAGTAGTGTAAGAAGAAATATAATTTATTTAGCTGCTGAAACCTATGAACATATCAGAACAGTGTGTGGTATAGTGACGCAAAAAAAATTTAAACTCAATTGACGGATGACTGTATATTCATCGTCAGACATGTAACGGCAAACATTTGCGCAGAGTTATTAAATGGACAACAAACAAGATGGAATTAATATTGTGCATAATGCAATGAAAATTAAAAGGCTGAAATTGTAAACTTTTCTTCTCTAATCTTATATATTGAAACCAGCATTTCTTTGACGTATATATAAATCGCGCCACGTAACACATTTTTGGTTCGTTATTACATTTGTCCGTACTATACCTGCGCAGACGGCCGCCATTTTAGTTCAACTTACGTGGCGCGAACTATACATATATCAATATACCTTTATGCGAATATTAGATGAAATTTTGTGTTAAGATAGGGTTTTGCTTTTTAGGTTAACCTATGTAGTTGTATTTTTTGTAAAATCGCAATTTGTACTTTGTAATTTATACCTATCTACATCCAAAGGATATTACGTAAGATTTTTTCCGTCTACTTTTATGTCGTTTTACGTTTTCTTTTAAACAATTTGTATGTTCTAAACTTGAACTTACTAAGGTCAAAAAGAGAGAATTTTGAAGATAATACTTACTTAACAGCATCTTTAATGTGGTTTCATTTTGTAAATTAGTATAGGTGACCTCCAGTTGTCGATGGTCAGTACTGGCGTTTAGGTCCCAGGACGGCCAGCGTCTCGATGTCCCGAGACTTTTTCGAAAATAAACATATTGTGTCCTGGGACTTCTGAGTCGAGACTAGAGACAAGTCATACTCAACTAAAGTACACTATGCCATGCCAGTGCGCAGAGCTATGAGGAGACGAGGAAGCGGAGCGGGGGATAGGGAGCACTTTGGTAGGCACTCTCAAACAAGGTGCGGAGGCTTAATGACTTTGAGGGTCGTCTTATTCACCATTTGCACTTATAGATAACTATAGAACGATCACTTCATAATAGGCCTGGTAAACCCTCACCTCAGTAATTTTTTTATTCAAGTCAGGTTTTTTTTCAATTTTTTTTTAAATTACCAAATAAAGAATCTGCAACTTTAAGTATTAAACATACGAATTGCTTAGACTTAAATTAATGTTTAAAATTGTAAGAAATTAATTTTATTTAAATTATTCAATTTAATGTGTTTTGATTTATACGGAAATAGTAATTACTTACTGTTATTAATACTTCTCACCAAAAAAAATTCTCGAAGTCTCGTGTCGGTCGGAAACCCTAGTCGGTGCCAGAGTCGAATAACTATTGAACTTGAGCCCCATTGTATTTAAAAAAGATAAAGATGATCCAGAAGACTAGAAACTAATCCGAATATTTTTTATTAATACCCCTTGTAAGCAATTAAACATGACACGACGGTTCAGTAAAGTGTACCTACGGTTACAGGTAAATTAAAGAAAATCTCAGAAAAAACCTACAAAAGCGGTACAGTTGGAACTGAGTGAAGGCGATGCTAGACAATTAAGGCCGAATAGTTTGTTATATTTTTCTATCACATTGAAACGCTTTTTTAATCGTCAGAGTTCATGGTCTGGTCAGGTTATTATATATGTATACTTAGGTATAATAACACCCTTCACAGGTATAAATATAAAACACATTTAAAAGGATATTATTCATGTAATTCAATAGGCGAGAGTCATCGAACTCTCCATCGAAATGACTCGTAACGTTACACAATAGACGAGATCTAGTCGATCTGTCCGAGGCCTTTACAAATGTATTCATGAGTTACCGCCTGCAGTTTGTGTCGACCAGCGGTATTAATATCGAATAACATATTTTTATGTGCCAGCAAAATTGTATTTTGTAAATAATCGCTCAGCTCCCAGACAATACACATTTTATATTCTTCAAGACGTGTTTATGTTTACATTTTCATTTATATTGTAACTATAAAGACTATTTTAAAAGAAATAATATTTGTAAATAAATATATCACAGTACTATCCTTTGTCACTGATTTCAATCATATTAAGCCAACAAGTACTGAACCATAAAAATAGACTTTATATTTCGACCTGTGTGTAATTTTCTATTTAAATACTTAACTATAAGTAATATAGGTATGTCGGGGCCATAATAAGTAATGAATCAAAAATAAATGATATAATTTGAAATATTTTTGCGATATATGTTTTTTCTCAAACATGCTACGATATGCGACCATTTCTTGCCAAGCAAGCTTCTTTGGAATAAATCGTAATTTCGGACTGGGTAAACAAAAATAATGCGCCATTAAATTAATTTATAAAAAGAAATCGACACTTGAACGCGGCATTGGACGGCAAAATTACCTTAAACTATTTTTTCTACTACCGGCAATGAAAAAAAGTTCCTATTCAGTTTCGCAGTGCGAAATAGCTCCCAGATCAGTTCGAAAAATCGTATGAAATTGCATTACGTACTCGATGTGGCCAGCGAATGATTGCTAACAATTCTCGTTCGAAATTCGTCTCGGCCGTAGAAGGAAAATATGACGTCGCAAGCGGGCGGCCGATAGACCAGCGAGAATGATGCTGGCCTCTTTTTCCGCACTGCACCGCAAGCTAGCTTCTTTTATCGGGTAAAAAAGCGTCATTTTGTACTCGGTACGAAATATTCTATTTATTATTGTCCATACAGTTGTCAATATAATTATTTTATTAAATAAACATGTACGTTATTATGTTATTGTTTTAATTTACACGCATGTTTGAGAAAAGTAGTATTCAAGCCATGGGCACAACTGAGCATAACTGGACTCACAATATAAATGCCTACTTAACATTACGTTAGTATTGATTTATAAAACTTGTGCAGAACCCAATAATTATTAACCGCCGTACCGTATCATCTACGATAACAAAGGTTACCTGGAAAACAATACAATTTAATTATTACATAAAGCACAATAATATTTTCAATTTTGTCAATTGTGTTTAGTCTTTAATAGTAGGTACTAATATACTAAAGCTAGGTTTATTTTGTTCTTTTTGTTTAAACGCGCTAATCTCTGGAACTACCAGTTGAATTTAAAAAAATGTTGTTGCATTAGATAGCCCAATTCTTAAGAAAGGTTATAGGCTATTTAACATCATGCTTCTACCCTTAGAAGCCGAGCAGAAAGGAAAAAGTCAGAAAGAAGCCAAAGCGAAAACAAACAGCGCGCGCAAGCGATACGACGGGGGATGACAGCAACGGAAAGAGCAGAACAACGTCTGCCAGGTCAGCTAGCAGCTGTTTATAGTTCACTTACTAGCTTTTATCTGTCGAAATTGGCATTACAAATAAAATAAATTTATATTATTTATGACGTTTCCAGAGTGTTCTTAAAAACCTACTTGAACAAAATACCAAAAGATTTTGTTTCTTTTTTGAGCAATAGACTTCTCTCCTTCTATAACTATGATAAGGACAGCGTTAGATGGTTTCCCAGTACGACAGACAAACGGACGGATTTAAGGTATTCAACCACCCTATTTCTATAACCTACAGTAATGGGTATTTATATGTTAAACGTAACAAAAACGAGTCCTTGTTTGATAATTTGCACGAGCCGTAGCAAATATCTTTAGTAACGTTAATATACCAAAGTCAAGCGGAAACTTGTTGCAACTGCTAAGTGCACTTTCCTTATCTTAATGCGTTCAGTGCATTGGCAGACAGATGATAACGCGATTACCTATGTGTTTTGTAGATAATACCTACAATAGGTATGTCAGTAATGGTTTAGTATAGTTTTAACTGACTATATACGAAAACTAGCGGCCCGCCCGGCTTTGCACAGGTGGCCTTTTTTTATCTGTCAACCTATTTTTACCCTCAAAGTTATTTTCCTTGAAAAAAGTCAAAATATTCAATGTCGCGTCCGCTGCGTATAGAGGGAGGGAGCCACATTTACGCAGCGCACACAGCCGAAGCTCTCAAAAGGGAAAAAAAAAACTCCTATTGGTCTTAGCGTGATGATAAATATTTTTTCAAATCGGACCAGTAGTTCCTGAGATTAGCACGCTCAAGCAAGCAAACAAACAAACAAACAAACAAATTCTTCAGCTTTATAATATAAGTAAAGATACAGAAGGCTACGTCGACTAACCTCTTTTTAATGCTATGATTTTATGAGTTCCGGCATTTTAAAATGGTGAAAGTTATTATTGTTCTTAGAAGGCTTCACAGAGCTCGGAATTATTTTGCGCCCTGTCCAAGTAGCTCGTACTCGCAGTATTCCTTGCTTTTTAAAGGTTGCCAAGTGCGAGTTGGACTTGCACACCGTGGGTTCCGTACCTACCACCATTTATACAAACACAAACAAAGAAAAGTGTGCCGCTAAGCGGTTTGTTTTTGTTTGTGTTTGTAAATGATCGTGGTACGGAACCCACGGTGCACTAGTCCGACTTGAACTTGACGGATGTTAATTACAAGCATGTAAATTTATGTATCCAAGTACATTCAAGTACTGACCAAGCCCGACGTTGCTTATCTTTGAATATCGTTTCCAACAAACAAATGTGTTAGTGTTTTTCTCAATAATAAGCTAGATGGCGCTGTACCGTTAATTTAAAATAGGCCGGTTTTTATTATTTATTGTTATACTTTAGAGTTCACACTATTTTTCACTGCAAATTTGATGTTTGTATGTATTACTGTTTTTACGATAGAACAAAAACAACGAAAATGTTTTTTTTTTATTTTATTTGTTAGATAATCCCCCATTATAACACATATTCTGTGAAAAATTCAGGCTTCTGCCTATTTCGGTCTAAAAGATGGAGCCTCTTAACTGTCGGACAGACAGACAGCGTAGGCTTAGTTATAGGGCTCCGTTGGCACCCTCTGGATACGGAACCCTAAAAAAGACCTGTTTAGTAGACCAGACTAAATTTTGATAAACATGACGTATTTAATAGAAGTCTCAACAACTAAAAAAAACGAAACGTAAAATTTGAATAGGTAACTAGGAATTCGCAAAAAAAATACGTATACTTACTGGACGAGACATAAAGCCATCTAAAGCTAAAAGTTCTGTTTTTACCGTATCCGATTTTCCCGTATTTTTCCCGTACAATGGCTAATTGTATTGGGCTTAGTCTTTATATTACAAACACTCTACAGGGTGCGTAAGGCTACTTACTATTATAGTTTCTTCCTGGCCGTATGCATAATAAAAAGGTAAGTACCTTTTACAACGAGTACGTACTTATAGGTTTAATATAACACTGCAACAAATAAGTTATCACTCTAATTTGTAAATGTAACATTATGTTCGACTTGCACACACGCAAGCGGACATTAGACATGCACTATCTACTCGAGTTGAATGCAAACAACAAAGGTAGGCATCAGCTGTAATCGCTTACGACAGAGATAACGCACGACCGGAACAAATTTTACTTAAATAGGTTTACTCATACATAATGTACTTAGTTTGATTTTAAGTATCATCGGCCATACGCTGCTTGAAGTTGAACAATTTTTTTGTACTAGATTTTGACAGCGGCTCCGCCCGCCCTAAATTCGATTATCGGCGTCGAACTCCGTAATTAACTTCATAATTATACTAAAGAAGTTTGCTATAGCTCGCTATAGCTGTAGCTATAGTTTGTTTAAGCTCGGTTGCAGTTTTCTTATTCCGGCGGAACTTTTGAATTTTTCGGGATAAAAAGCAGCCAATTTCCTATTTCAGAACCTTATCTATATGTGTGCCAAGTTTCGTCCAGATCTTTCCCTTGTAACTTCCTTGAAACACCTTTAGTTCGACTCGATGTATGCGGTAAAGGAAGATTTAGCGCGCTAAGAATGTAATTGGCAGGAGGGGAAACCAAATACTACTATAATATTTAATAGAATTTAGCACATACTTAATATTTCGCAAACCGATCCCTGAATAGATTTTTTTTTATAGAAACCCGTAATATTTTTGAACGCTATATCAAACGACACCCTATGAGATAGACGTGTAAAAAGATTTTGCCCACTTTTCGAGAAAGGGAGGCTAAAAAAATTTTTTTTTTCTGGGTTTAGTTTACCACTTTTTCGGCGTGATTGATATGCATACCAATGCCAAATTACAACCTTTTATTATTTAGAGTCACTAAGCTAAGCCGCAGACAGACAGACAACATCCGGACATGGCAAAAGTTGCTTGCTATTACGGAACCCTAAGTCTTACTTTTCATTCCCTTCTGATTTTATTTTCGTATCGACTTTAAACTTTGCAAAATTATGTAGTTCAGCGGCTCGTTTCCGTAAAATGACAGCTAAAAAATCTCGTTTGAAATCCATAGAAGGGTGATTCTACGACAAGAGGTAACTTGAACGGCAGTCAATATTAAATAGGTTTTTTATTCCATATGGTCCAATCCTTTACAATCAATTACACCATTTTAATGTACTTCAATGAATAGAGTCACAATTAAATGCTGAAATATTATATTTTTTTCTGAAATTGCCAACAAAGTCCAAAAAAGTATCTACCCTGGCCTGTCCCTTTGCCGATTTTATTTAAAGTTACTGCCGTACCTAATTTCTTTGTATCGCTTTCTAAACTAAAACATGGTAAGTATGAATTTGAATAAATATACTAAAATAATTTAAGAAAAAATCCAACAAAGTATGTTTTTGTATATATATTTTCTGAACTTAAATTTTGTCCCGTATTTTTTGTGTCTTTACCCTGGCAAATTTTGTTCCACTACTACGAACATAAAAATAAAACGGATGTATTGCAAATCCCTCTCAAGGACATCTAACGTCGTGAAGTTAGCCACAAATAACAAGCGAGCCGTTAGGGGCCGCCATTTTGCTAGTTGTCGCGACGCGTCTGTGCGGTGTAGTGGTCTCGCAAAGTCATTGTGTCTCTCCACTGGTAAGTCATAAAAGTTATATTAATGATTTGATTCATTTGTGTAATATTACATTTATTCAATAATACTGTACTAATTCAAGTGGGATATTTAATTAAGCCAAAAATGTTATACGTCGATTACAATATTTGAATTTATAATGAAAACGTCTTTCCCCTGGCGTATTTCCCCTGCCAAGATAAATGCCAGGGGAGAGACTTACTAGCCAGGGGAGATAAAACATATCATATAATGTAGTCACAAAGTAATTTAAATATAGTTAGATTGTACTGAAGTCAGATTTAAACGGTATATTGAAGTATTGTTATGATAAAAAAGCGATCTCTAATATCTTTTCACATTATTACAGATTATGGCACCGCGAAAAAAGTTAACACATGAAGAAAAACTACAAAAGAAACGTGAAGCAGAAAGGCTAAGATATCAAAGGATTAAAAATGACCCAGAAAAGTATAAATTACAAAAACTGAAAGAAAAAGAAAAATATTTGAAAAAGAAAGAAAAGGGACTAATAAAAACTGTCGATCAAATGACTCCTAGAGAGCAACGTAAAGCACGAAAAATATGGAAGAAGAAAGCAAGAGAGCGTAGGCAACGACTTGCTTCTCAAAATGTAGCTGATGTTCCAGTTGATGATCAAATACCAAAAATAAATTTTCAGTCAAGAACTTTGGTTGCTAAACTTAAATCAGACCGAGCAAGAAGGCAACGATATTTAATTAATAAAAAAAAAGATGAAACCATAAATAGATTAAAAACTAAACTGGCATGTTACAAAAAAAGGTTACAAAGATTAAGAAAGCGGGAAAAACTTACACCTAACAGCAAAGTGGAAAAAGAGTTGAATTCCCCAAGTGCAAGAGATACAGTAAAGAAAAAATTGCTGTTTGCAGATGTGCTCCATCAACAATTAAAAGATAATTATTCAGCTCTTCTTAACGAAAAAGAAAAAAGGATTTTTAGAAGAATGATAAGCGGGAAGTTGGTGAAAAAATATGGGATACTACAGAACGAGAAAAATATAAAACCCTTGAGAAAACTTGGAAAAGTGCAACTTATTGATGATAATAAAAGGAAAGGCAAAAAAGGTTATGAAGTAATAAAGAAGAAAGATTGTAGATTTTCTTGAAGATGATTCTAATTCCAGATTATGTGCCGGTAAAAGAGATTATGTGACGAAGAAAGGAGATCGCAAACAAAAAAGAGTTCTCCTGGATACTCTCAAAAATCTCCACAGATATAAACCTCCAAAGTGCAATATAACGATCTCATATTCACTATTCTGCCGTCTAAAATCATTTTGGATAGTACAACCGAACTGTGATAAACGTGACACTTGCCTATGCGCTACACACGCCAATATAGATCTGATCCTTTCAGCTTTATTCCAAGCCAAAATTATATCTATATCATATCATCAAAATCTGCTTCAGGAAATTTGTTGCAACAGGTATAATGAACAGTGTCTTTCCCGAGATTGCCCAATCTGTAAAAATAAAGGGCTCAGTTTCAAAGAATTTGATAATGCCATTCAAATTGTGTACAGAAAATGGGAACCTGTCTCCACCACTATAGCTGATCCAAAAACGCATAAGGAAAGAAAGGTGACTAAATATATGAAGAATTCGATTGAAATATATCCTCGTGATTTAATTTTACAGTTAGATTATAGCTTGGAGAAATTCCTTCAGCACGAAAGGAATATAGTTCACCAATATTCGGCTTATAAGAATAAAAAGACAACAATTTCAAAAAAGAGGCTGTGATTCATATGGACTTCAGTGAGAATTACTTGACCAAATACGCAGAAGAGATTCAAGCATTTCATTTTGGGGGTTCGCGTCAACAAATAAGTCTGCACACGGTTGTAACTTACACGAAAGAAGACACAGATGAGTTAAAGACTACTTGCTATTGTTCGATGTCACAAAATTTATTACATTCGCCTCCAGCTATATGGGCACACTTGCAGCCAATTTTAAACAGGTTGCCAGCAGAAGTAGAGATTATTCATTTTTGGAGCGATGGACCCGTAACACAATATCGCAACAAATAAATGTTTTACTTTCTTGTCACGCATTTGGCAGAATTTTACCCAGCCATTAAACATTTTACTTGGAACTACCACGAAGCTGGACACGGCAAGGGAGCTCCTGATGGTGTTGGTGCCGTTTGCAAAAGATCAGCAGACCGATTGGTGGGTAGTGGTAATGACATATCATCGCTGAGCGATTTGTCAGAAGCTATTCAGAAAAGCTGCCCTGGCATCAATGTTTTCCTTATTGACGACATAAATATTCTTGAGAAAGAGGCTTTACTTGCTACTTCTAAAGAACATATTAAGACTTTTCCCGGTACTTTGCGTGTCCATCAGGTATCCTGGAACATTAAAGATCCAAATAAATTGAAAATGAAGTCTTTAAGCTGCTTTTGCAATAAAAATACATGCGATCATTTCAAAATTGGTGTTATGATATACTCGTCCCATAAAAAATCTCGTCTCCGCGTCGAGGATGTTTACGGGCCGGATTCAGACTCTGAAAAAGACAATTGTTCTGACAGTGAACATATCACAGCACCAAACCAGATAGAAGATGAACAACAACCGTCCACTTCCAAACATGTATTCAAGAACGGCGACTTCGTTCTAGTTAAACTTCTGTCGAAAAAAACTGAGTTCCGTTACGTAGCTATGTGTACGGGTTTGGAAGAAGATGACGAGATACAGGTAGTTTTCTGTAAAATAGGGGACAAAAGTGGGAAAATATTTAAAGTTGATGAACAAGATATTTCATTTATCTCAGAAGATCAGATTGTCCAGACACTCCCTACGCCAAATCTAATATTAAAGGGGCTGAGGGTTTCCTACTCCTTCAAAAATCCAGTGAATGTCTTTGAAAAACCTTAAGTGTTTTTATTTTTTGTTTGTATAGGCAAGGGAGTGCCTTTATTTTGTTAATTTTATACCTTATTAAACGATGAATATTATCTTAATTATCTTACCTATCACAAGTCTGATTATTGATAAATGGTGCTAAGCCAGTGAATGTCTTTGAAAAAGCTTATTTTTTTGTTTGTATAGGCAAGGAAGTGCCTTTATATTGTTAATTTTATACCGTTTTTAAACGATGAATATTATCTTAACTATCACAAGTATGATTATTGTTAAAATGTGCTAGTCTAGCTACTTATTTAATTAGTATTATTAGAAGATGTTTAATTTTTTGTTAAATGTATGAAGACACATTAATTTAATTTTGTTTTATAATTAATGAAAGGCTTGAAGTTGAGAGTATTAATAAATACCAATACTTAATAGTCTAATAAAAAAGATGTTCCGATTAAAAGCTTGTAATGTTCAATAAAAGTTGATTTTATTAATTTAATTCATTATTTCATTGCCCGAATCTCTCCCCTGGTCTAATAAATATTTACCCTGATCTTGACGTCTCTACCCTGGCCTCGATATTTACCCTGGCCTTCTAAAAAGTAATAAAATATGTGTGAAGTAACCTGCCATTGGGTGAAAAGGTTACTCAATGGGTTAATTAGCATAATTTAACATTTTCATGAAAAAAATCCAACTTTTCTCCCTGGCCGCAACTTCTATGGGCTCGAAACCTCTTATCGTAGAACTACCCAGAAACAAGATATACATTGCGCATTACGTATGAAATTCATCGATTGTCGCGAAACCGCAATGTATTATTATTTCTTTCAAAAAAGGTTAGCAATCTTTTACGGAATCGACCCGCTGGTGAATACAATGTTACTATCGAGCTCGTATGGCGATGGAGATGAGAGGCGGCCATAGAAACTGTCCAATGGTAATTAATAGATGGTAAGTCCATCGAGTTTGGGCTTATGATATGAATCCTTTGGAATAAATGAAGACGGGTAGTTGTTATACAGAAATATAATCCCAAATTATTAGATGAAATGGTTACGTTACGTTACGTAATGTATCGATGATGACATGGAACCGCAAACCGATGAGCAACTAGTAGGTTTTATTAAACACAAAATTATAAGGATGATATAAAAACCTTGAACAATAACGTTCTGAAAGCATTACGAAATCGAAAATTACTGCCCTGGGCGCCCGCCATGTCACCGCAACGACCTGAGACAACTAGGGTATGCAGAACCGGTACCGGTTCCATGATTTCTAGTACCCGGTTGGGAACCGGGTAACCCGGGTATACCCTGTTCCATCGCTTGTTTTGAAATACGGTTTATATTTCGATATAAATAAATAATATTTTTTTTTTTAATAGGGGAGCTTAAAAGTAACTAGTTAACTAATATTGGATTTATAGTGGAGTCACATTATTTTTGATATTCCTCTCAGCAACTCCTTTCATTTGATACCCATATCATGGGAGTGCACAAAAAATAACAAGTCAGCCATCTTGGGCCGTTTACCATATTAGATTAAGAATGACTTCACTGAGATAACCATGCATTGTCATCCAAACGAAACGTGTATGCAAAATTTAATTTCAATCGGATGAGGATAACTTCTTTTAAATTTACTTGCAAGATTTGACCTGAACTTAAAAACATTTTAAGTTGAATTAAAGCCTTAAAAAACCGGCCAAGTGCGAGTTGGACTCGCGCACCGAGGGTTCCGTACCTACCACTATTTATGTAATCTACAAAGACAAACAAAAATATTTTTATATTTGAGTTGATTGAATGAAAGGTAAATAAAATTCGGGACAAATACTTAACCTTGTTCATTTTAATTTTTTTTTTTTTCGTTTTTAAGTGAGATTTTATAAATTATAAGTATTATTGAAAGTTTATACAGCTAACTTAAAAAATATCATACGTTGTTTTGATAGCAATGGCAGAGGTTGTAGTAGGTACAATTCTGAACGCATCCTCAATATCTCAAAAAAATCAAAGTATTTATTTTTCTCGCTGGCAGAGGTGAAAAGTTGTATGTTGGACGCGTGAGCAAATTTTTTCGGTCACGTGCCTTTAAATCCCTCGCTATGCTCAGTAGTCTATATTGAAATCACTCGCTACGCTAGTGATTTAATTCTAGCCTACTTCGCTAGCCCAGGATTTAAAGTTGGCACTTCTACCAAAAAACGCTTTTACTCACTTGTATAACAAATAACTATTTTCCATTCGCAACCATTTAAAATTTAAATTAAAAAATCAACAAGTTAGTCTTCATAACTACTTTTTAGAGATCCGGGGGAACCGGGTATCACTACATTCGGAACCGGTTCCTTCTAATGTACTCCAGAACCGGGCATACCCGGGTAATGTGTAGGAACCGGGTCTACCCGGGTGCATGCCCTAGAGACAACCGAGGCATATGTATATATAATTGCACATAAATATGTAATGGGTAAGATTATCCGTTTATAATAATGCAGTGGTTTTATGCTGACCATCCAGAACAATACGGCACTTACGATATACCAACGGCTTATTGCACAAGGTAAAGCCACCAAATAGGTAAGTTACTTTTAAGTCGCTGGACAAAACGATAAAGGTCAAGTGTAAAATGTGTTAATATAAGCATTAAATTTCTTATTTATTTTTAGCGACTTAGTTCTGTATAAGTTGATCACGGTTTCTTAAGTAGATCGGTCTCTTTATTCCTGGCTTCAATTTGCTAAATAATATTAGTTTTTGGAAAGATTTGGTGGAAAATAATATCGACCATAATACTCGTACCTACGCGGCGTTTGTATTAAACACTAGAACGGCGTTCAGAAGCAATTAACAATCACAAAGAGCTGTCAAAATCTTCATTGAGAATCTCAAACTTTTTCCTTTCACATTCGTTGCATAGCTTCTGAACGCCGAAATCGTCGGAGCCCTGCGCGACGACAGATTAATGCTTGGTAAATTTATGGTCTCCAGACTACAATATCCACTGCTCACACTACGAGACAGAGCTTTATCGCACTGGTTTTTTTTTTGAATTCAAACTCCATAAATTAATTGCCCCATATCGGATATCATAAAATCTGAACTGAATTTTGACCCAGCATTCCGGGCGGCAGTAGCTATCGACCAATCTGACTCGCTACTCGTCATGAATATTGATCGAGTCCGCACTGATAGCAAAGCTGCGACCTTAATTACACCCGTCTACAATATGCATCGACATGTGCGAGCGCACAGAGCAACGCTACACCGTCATCCGGCTACCGTACGACTCGTTTGAGTCATTTAAATTTATAATCAAACGACTTTGGATCTCTAAACAACCAAACATGTTTTTCTATACCTATCCGATAAATTCTCGATACCAAAAGTCTTGACTAAAAGCAGATTGTCTTAAAGCGCAGTTATTCCAAAAATACTGCAGAAGCTGTGAGTAATTCTATTGTGACGAATAAAGAAGTCGCGATTAAACATTCTAAGTAAGGCTCAATACCCACTTTCAAAACTTTCGTAACACAAACAGTCTTCAAAAGGGATTTCGGAATATATTTTGCTCCATAAATACGAAAACTACCAGTCTTAATTACTTAGTGCTGAGTTAATATAACTGGTTGACTCAACTCAACCGTGCTTAGTTAAGGCTAAACATATGGAATGCCAAATATTAACTCGTGTGTCACAAGTCACAGCTAACGGGGAAAGGTTTACTCAGCCGTCCAGCCTTTTATAGGAACTTGTCTTTTCATAATGACTATAATTATTTTATATGCGAAGGTGTCGAGACACAGCGCTTTCATCCTCGCATCTCTCTGCAAAAAGGAAAGGGTTATACCAAAACAAGATTTAAAATGATCGATGTGTCTAGGAGCCCTGTAAATAATTTCCTGGTCCGTCAATTACTTCAAATCCACGCTTCCATATTTGCACATAAGGGGACAGAAGGTTCATTATTTACCCATATCTCGACAGGTTCCACTTCTAGTACACATTGGGACAAGTTTTATTTATTGTGTACAATATTGCAGTAGACAAGGTGCAATACCTGATACTAACCCACTTACAGATTACGGCAAAGCGTACAGACTGCAATTTGTTGATCATATACATAGGTAGTATAAGTCGTGTTTGTAGTTCACCGACATAATGTTACATTATGCACTTAATGCCAATAATCCTACTATAGAGACGAGCCAAAATTTGTATACCTGGGTCATAAACATCTATGCCTTTTTAACTCAGCTGGATTATAAGATTATGACATTGAACGCATACAAGCTGTGATCAAAACGCATTTATAGATACCGTGTGTAAGCTAAATCATAACATACCTTCTTAGAACCGAGTGTGATTCATCGATTCAGATCAATCCTTTTTATCGAATCGATCGAAGCTTTCAATATACAAAGGCATGCCATAAATGGTACCATTTTTAGGGGACACGAACAAAGTGATTTAATTCGGTCACTTAATGGTGATCACGACAATTCAGTGATTGATCCATCCGGTACATTTAAAGCAAGCTAAACGACACTGCGAGACATGCTTGTTGTTAAACCAAATCTATGAAATAGACATTTAAACAATATTTAAAAGTAGCTTTTGACTGCGGCTCTGTGGGCGCTAAGTGCGGTTGTCGGCGTGGGATTCCTACGATCACTTAGGGAGTTAATTATTTCAGGTTGAATGTTTGATTAAAAAAAAAGTATAATGTCCAGAAATTATATTTATTCATTTATTAACTTTTCTTGAGTGAAGTTATTGTAATAGGTCTAAAAATCGAAATTGCTAAATTTGCATTTTCTTTACGTTTTGAGACCTGGAGAATCTGATGTCTGTGTGTGTGTGTATGTAGGTTACCTTGTTTTTGCCTACGATATCTCAAGAACCAATGGACCAATTTGTCCATTTGTATGTGACCATATCCATCGATACGCCACGTCATGACTAAGATCTGAAAAGAGTTTGAGCAAATTTGGTGCAGCAATTTTTTTTAACTAAAAATCTTTTTTTTTAAAGATGCAATAATAATCTTCATGTATAAATTCTGAAACATAGAAATAATATACTCATGAGAAGTTGCTCGTGCGGTACTTGATACCGACCTAGTTTTAACTTATTTTGAGTTTTAAGTAAAAGCTAAATGCATGCCAAAATTCAGCAAAATCAGTTTAGTTGTTTTGTAACAAACATACAAACTCATAAACTTTAGCCTTTTTTTTATGCGTCGGATAGCGGGGATTTGAGTAATATGTAGGAAGTATGCGCAATCATTACCCGGGCGCCAAGGGTCCAATAAAGGCTTGTTATGTTGAATTTTACTGGAGCATTGCACCGGACCGGTGCAGAGTTGAGCAAATTAGAGGTCGGTAACCCGAGCTGCAGGCAGGACTTGGTGCTAAAATTTAACCTCCTATTTATCAGTGCATGCGGGAAGTGTGCAATTCAAAGTTTATATGCGCGCTCTAAAAATAGTAGCAGAGCCCCTGACCAGCTCTGACCTAGGCTAGTTCTGTTTCACTTAAATGTTATAATGTGTAGATGTTAAGATGTTATATTGATTCGAGGAGAAAATCCTAATTATCTTATTTAAAATGGCCACAATAGACCCCCGGCCTGGTTGTTTTGTTTTAACGTCAATCGATAAATTATCGCGTATGGTATCGAATGACATACCTACTAATATTCAAATATTGTCTGGAAGAGCCCAAGTTTGCACTTTGGCGACAGCGATTCAAGGAAGAAACGTTATCTAACTAAACAATGAAGATATGTTTAGTGTACCCTTATCAAATAATCCGCCCCTTGTCTATTTGGTCGGGTAACACCGTTTGTTTAATAGCTATCGCTGTCCTACACGCTTGGCTAGGGCGGTCAGCAGTGTCTTTCTGTAGTAAGTACATCATTATTGCTTGATGCCAATTATAATCCGTATGGTTTCGTTATCTCTGACCGTCATTACCTAATCGGTAAAAGAAGCAATTCGTTACTCAAAATTAAGAAATAAAAGCTTTTTAACAAAAAAAAAGAACAAGCAGCTTCAGAAAGATTCACTAAAAAGGAAAAATAATTACTTTCATCAAAAATTTGACCTGAAACTGTAAGTTTGAAGTTGGTGTCTATGTACCTAACAGTTTATAACATATCATTTTCATGACATCAACTTCAAACTGTAAATCAGGTCAAATTTTTGATGAAAGTAATTATTTAGTTCAGATTTTATGAAATAAGTAGGTAATTATTTTTACCTTCTTATAGGGTATCTTTTTACAGTTATTAAGTGTCTAATAAATAAATATCTATTGCTTAAAATAACAATTACCATTTTACAATATCCACAAAATTGTCGGTCGTCGGTTTATTTATGAACTTTACAGTTATGTTCTGACATGATACTTGGGAAGGCTTTGTTTTTCTTTGATGATTTTAAGGTTGCGTTCTAAAATGGTGACAAGGAAACCTTATAGTGGCGCTCCTGGGTGACTGTGTATCACAGCTGGTTTTCTCAGCAATTTCAACTGCGATCGACTTGAAATTTGGTAAGAAAGTTTGGACATTAGAGTATATATAAACGGCATTATATTTGCACATTCCAAATTTTTTTTTGTAATTTTGAAATTTTCGTCCTCCTAACTTGTTTCCAAAAATCGAGAAAATCTAAAATAACTGAGACGGATAGACAAATATTTATTGGTCTAAGTTATTTTCTGTATATTGTAGACAAAAAAAAACAAATTGAGTTTTCAAATTCAATTTTTTTTGAGTAATAATCAAAAAAATAATAAAAAATCCTATTAAGTATGGAACCCCCGGTACGCGAGTCCGACTTCCATATGACCGTTTTCTTTATGAAACTTGTTTCACGAGATTAAACGCGGCGATCGCTACGAAGACAATATGTTTACCATAATAACATCTTATTTGTTCAAACGGCAGATAATATTTATGACATCGAGAAACATCATGGAATATGTAAAATCAAACAGCGCTTCTTATTTTATTGTTCACATAAAATACCTAGTCAATGAGGGGACAAGGAAAAGTAATATTTATTATTATAAACATTGTATACAAAATCAATAATAATTTACTAATATCATAAATGCATAGGTGAGTGTGTTTGTTAGTTTGACCTACCTTCACGTCCCAACGAAGCATCCAATTACCCTGAAGTTGCATAGATATAGTTGAAGAGACGGAAATGGACATAGTCAAGGCTACTTTTTATCCCAAAACTTCATCCAGCAGAAATACCTTTGAACGAATTTCACAACCATATTTAAGAAATATTATATCGGAATAGGCCTATCGAAGAACTATATACTAATAGGCCTATTAAAGAACTGGAAAATACTGCAAATTCCTGTGCTGTATATAACCCCTCCACATGACCCGTTTCCGGCCGAGGTGTATGTGGCGTGCTAAGTTCATGTGGAGTTAGAAGGCCACTGCTATATTTTTAATAACGACTGCAAATTTCGGAATAGGCTTATCTAAGAACTGCAAAAAACCTGCAAATTCCTGTCATATATAAAACCTCCACATGACCCGTTTCCGGCCGAGGTGTATGTGGCTCGCTTCACATGAAGTTAACAGGCCATTGCAATATTTAAAAAATATAACAACTGCAAATTTTGGGATTGAACTGCAATAACACTGCAAAAAATCTGAAAATTCCGGTATTGGTTGCATTACCCCAGTGAGAAATGACCTGCTAACTTCAAAAACGTTAAAAACACTATCGATTTATGTTTCATTCGATTGTTGTTAAAAACTATTTATTCGAGTCAAAAAACACATGTACATGAATAAAATTCAATATTTACTAGAATATGAAATAGATTTCTCTATTGAACTACATTCACACAACGACAAATTCCATAGGTACAGTTAAACGCATCAGCATTTTAACTGTCAGGCGAGTATTGTCCAAAACAAGTCCTCCCTCTCATTCCAGAATCCCACTCGGTTTTTGTCCACACGCCTCTGTCCCGGGGCTTAACAAGCATCAAACCAAACCAGTTTCACATAAATTCATCGCGTCATGCCAAATCTGGTAGTAAATACTCGGACAATCCGGTTGCTCTCACGAGTTTTTCTTTGGTACAGATACCAACATTGCGGGACCACACACCTTCAGCGCTTACATGGATAATGGCTGCCGAATAAGAACTTATCATGACTGCTGCAAATCAAGAATAACCACGAGCATTGCTTACAAATAAATATTTAAAAAAACTTAACTTGTAACACTTGTATCCTAAAGCTATAAGGTCTGCTTATTATTTTAATACTATGCTAATCCATTGCTCTGCTAAATTGTATATAAAGTAAGTACTACATAAGTATACTTTGCAATATACTTGCTCATTAAGTAGCCTTTACTGCACCGTTTTAAGTATCTTAATAGCGTTCATTACGCACTAGTGCCTTTTACTCAAGGAGTGAGCCTATGAACTAAGTTTTTATTTTTGGGAAAAATGTAACGGACGTGATTGAAAAAAACACATCAAAACTATTAGATTCCATTAAATACAACTTTTTACAACATTTTATCACTAATATGTAAGTATTTACTGCCCTTCAAGTGTGTTGAAAACAATCGTGTGACAGTCCTGAGCTCTGCTAACTACACACAATCGGCTGAATTATGCCCTCGTCTTCGGTTTGGGCTGCAACCTACAACCTCGTCTGTAATGCTTAGCTGACTTGTCATTATAATACATTCCTATTTTTCGCCCGTTATTATCATGTAAGGATTTAAACTCTTATTGGGAAGGTGCGCATGTTGTTTTTGTTTTTATTAGAGTTCCCGTTCACATTATAATGTAATTTACGTCATCTAGTTCGTTCAGTAGTTTTTAGATGATGCGCTAATAAACATACTTAACTAATACAATTAGATTACTTAGCTCATACATAGTCTACTTTTATACAAAAATAAAATTAAAATTTTATCAATGAACACATTTATCACAATTTGAGAACTAACTATTTTATTTAGTAACATTGTATTGATAAGTACTGTTAACTTTCCATATATATTGAAAACGTTTGTGTTTTAATCATTCATTTAAAGAACACCTAGAATGCAGGATACAGCTTCCTCATCGTTATCAACCAAGTGACCACGATTTACGTACTTTCACTTGTGTGTATACCATCATGATTGATGGTGTAGTAATTGGTTCGAAACAAGAATTTCGTAAGATGCCAACAACATATGTGTTAAAAAAAGAGGATCGAACTCCCTTTCACCTTTCCGAGAATTCTAATTACGGAGTTCATCGAGCAAGATCGTTTACAGAGACACGAGTATACCTATACTAGGTACAATGCGTTAGTCTTCTGGAAATTGGTTTGATTTAACCGAGCTGATTACGCAGTCTTGTATTTCGAAGCTTTTATGAAGAAGGTAGAGAAACTGGAACTTAAAGTGACTCTTCTTTTAGTTCTGTATCAGCTGGAAGGAATATTCGGTTAGTCTACTTTACGTGTACATTCTAATACCTTCATGAGGTACATAATACCTTCATTAGGTAATAAGTGGAGGTAATAGTTCCTTTTTGCTAGGTCAAGGTTTTATTGTCTTTCTGGGATTGGTAGTGCATTTTCTGAACATTTTGAATAATACTGATGTACCTATAGTTCTAGTTTACGAGATCGAGATAAATAAGAATGCCAAATACTGCCTCTCCAAAATTTCCCGGCTGCAAGTCCCTACACTCCAATTCTATCTACGTGGTTTCCTGGTGTCTCGGGTCAAAACATCAAGATCCTGTATTCATTATCTTGCGATGTTCCAGTTCGTATGAACCCTATATCACTTATTGATCGCAATATAGTTTAGCTTTTGCCCTCTTGCATGCAGCGTCACTATTGGCTGGCAAGCTACCGGAAATAACGATAAATAGGAATGCATGACTAACAATTAAAAAATATAGTTTTTTTAGGTTCTATATCCATTAGACAATTTCTTGTAGGTAGATAGGTAGATATTGTTTTAACACGCTTTTATTAGCCTAGGGCAAGCGCTAGTGCTAAAGGGTTTCGTACCTTTCAACAGCTATAACCGGGTCTTTTATCCCCCCTCAAGTGGTGTTCGGTAGCGTCGGATAAGTCGACGGCGTGAAGTTACAAAGACACCTACATCTACATACTTCCTACAAGGTCGATAGTGGAGGTCGTAGGCTCCACGCCTTCGGTGACCGCTCCAAAGAGCTGCTCCGAACGGACTCTGTTTTTAGTGACCCAGCGGATGCAGAGGTAAGCAGTCTCGGTGAACATTCAACTGGGCAGCCGTACAGACACTTAGTTCCACCGCTGGTAATCATAACCCCGAACGATAAGGTGTAACTTAGTAGTAGTAGGTCGTAGTTCATGAAAAATCGACTTGCGAGTACGATAGCCCTGGTTTGATGACCTGGGTTGCGAGGAGGCAACCTTCATAATAATCTATCGGTGAGCGGAGGTTTGCCCGTAGACCTGTTTCTGCTACGTTATGTGTGGTTTTTTAGGCAGTGGTTGTTGGCGTGGGATATCGTTCTAAATAGAGAAGAGCCGGTATTTTTACAACTGTGTCAATCATATTATGTCTTTTTCCTTGACTGAATTATATTTATAAATGACATTGAATGTATTAAAGCTGTGAATAAAAAAGCCTTTTTACCAATTTGATAAGTAGGTAGGTAGTTCCAGCATTGATCAACAATTTAAAGTAAATTTTAGAAGTTCACCGTGGACAAAGTCGCTGGCATTGGCTATTAGTTTTTCATAATTATAGATGATGCTGTGTGAATTTTACATATTAGGTAGTAGTTAGTAGTAGGTTTGAATTATTCATAAACGTGAAATATATTTCTCATAGGTATGGTACAGTGCAACAAACTTTTCTGACCCAGTGGTCAAAAATCAGAATTACAGTCGTCATATTAAAATGGTATGAACTTGCACGACACTAGCGACCATATACCGGGTCAGAAAAGTTTCTTGCATTGTTACTACTTAATTGCAGAAATTGTATGCCTAGTTACACAGGCTAAATTAAGGACCTATCATAAGTTTTCACTAAAATGCTTTCTTGCCAATTGCCATATGGCATAAGAATCCTAATCGTACTATTATTATTCGTACGCTTATTACTACTTACAGTACTATAAACTGTTTCTGACCTTGAGTGTTTGGTCGCTACTGTCGTAAGTTCACACCATTTTAATGGCGACTGTAGTTTTGAGTTTTAACAACCGCGACAGAAAAGTTTGTTGCACTATACCTAGGTATGAATACTTACCTCAAAATTCTGATATTGATTTTTAATCTTAGCTTGAGGCAGTTCGTCTCATTCCATGGCAAAAAAACGATTCTTAATTTAACAGCTTCAGGGTATAGAACAGTGAATTGATGCTGATAGATGCATATTATGATGCGGCGATAATTGTTCAGGCAGGCACCTCGATGCGGTTTACATTCCATGGGTATTTTATTACAGTGACGTCAGCGCATAACTGAGCCAACTAAGCAATCTAGACTCCCCGTTATCTTTTTGATAGTGTCAGTAGAGAGTGGGTAGATGAATTTAGCACTGCATGCAACGTTTTACTGATAATACCTAACCTTTTATCGTAAAAAGTTATCTAGGCTATCTACTTCCTATATACCTATCTAAAACAACCTTAGTTAAATCATTTTAGTACAAATCTAATTAAAGACTAAGGAAAAAGCCTGATAGGTACAAACATTCGCGTTTCCTTTCTTTTTTTCATAGCTTTAAATTGACTCCATGCATTATTTTATTTTTCACTTGTCCCTTAAAACCATAGACTACCTTCAAGTTCTTTTATAATGTGTCCTATGTACAAAAATGGACACACATTAGCAAGAGATTCGCTTCGTCTATACCACACTTTTGCGAACGTTTTTACTTAACTACACAGGTTTTTATAATACGTAATGAAACGGACAATGCATGTCACAGTCATCTAGGACCCAGATGGTTTTTACTGACTTGAATAAGCGTGCAGTTTCCTATACCTATATATGCTTAGAACCATCAAAACAGGCAAGGTCTTCAGGAAGCTGCCTATATTTATATTTTGTATCGTTTTCCTCAAAGCAGGAGGCGAAGGTATATATATAAGTTATATATATAAGTTATACAGCCTAGTGTAATAAATATTGTAAATCTCATCACACGATGAGATAAGATAGCAAAGTCAATGCAGAGCTTGCAGAGGGTTCAAAATAGAGGTTACCTACTTACCTACTCTGACCTTCGAATAGATCAAATGTTCCAATCTAATACTACTGTTTCAAAATATCAAAATCAATTCAAAAGATAAAACCGTTTTAGGTCTGTGTAAGTGTGCTGTTGTGGACTGCATTCCTACCGCCTTGGCCTGCGCGCGCGACCTATGCAGTGCACGAAGCCATGCACGCGCGCCTGAAGCCGCCAAATTACTCGTAGGTACACAGCCGTGTCACCACCGCATTTTATTTTTTCGGTCTGAGTGGCTGGCTCCTGGCTGACCGGTACCTATTTGTTGCGTCGTTATTAACTAGATAGGTACCAACGTATCTTTATTTAAATTTGAAAACTGATACATAAATTAACATAAGATACCATTAGTACCTAACTGGGTAAATAGAAGATAATTTTATTATTCTATTTCTATTATGAAAAACCGAGTCAACAAACTGGAGTAGGTAAACGCTTCACTTACTTTACAAACTAGGGCATGCAGATAAACAAACACTCAAGTTATTAGTTATCAACAACTGTCATGTCAAAAGGACGTTACAAACCTGATAGCTCAGCGCAGCCGCTCAAAATCCAAGCACCATTTTAACCTCGAAAACCATCTAAAGCACAGTCACGAAATGCTAAGGTCACGGTTAAGCCATACTTACATAATATTACATTACAAAGCTTTAACACCTGTACTTTAGTCGCAAAGGGTTTTAATAAAAACAATACACCACTTAAAAGATACTGTTACTGTTATCATAAACACACGAATGCACAGTTCATTGCTTGGTTATTCTTCAATAAAACACACAAACATCTATGTAACGGGACATTAAAACGCATATCTATATCGTTTTCCTAGTGAAATAAGCACCAGTAAGGCCTCTATGTCATTTTGTTATTTAAAATTTACGAGAAAACATGTAACAGTGGTGCACTGCACTCCGTTTGACACGACGAATATGGCGGAATGTGAACTCAAACTACGCGTGCGCAATCTGACGAACCGAATGCAGCCGGTTACTGGGCGCTCAGGTAGTAAAATATATACTATATTGCGCCATCTCTCAATTTTGTTTGGCACTACAGAGTTAGTTGACAGCATACTGTTATGTTCTACGTTCTACAAATGGTACTTTAGCTGTAAATGGTTAACTGTAATTCTGGTTGGAGCAGATAGGTGGCATTAATAAAATTTGCTTGGTTAGGATTTTTTTTTATATAACTAAGGTGGCAGGCAAACAAGCAAACTACGAATACGAATCTTCGGCAGAGCCAGAACAAACGTTTGTGAGCTGCCGGATGAAGTAGGGAAATAGAACAGATTCACATTACCTACTTCCAATGAAATGAAATTGACATTGTTAGGGTTCTGTAGCCAAATGGCAAAAAACAGAATCCTTATTATAGATTCGTCATGTCTGTCTGTCTGTCCGTCCGTCCGTCCGTATGTCACAGCCACTTTTTTCCGAAATTATGAGAACTATACTGTTGAAACTTTGTAAGTAGATGTATTCTGTAAACCGCATCACGATTTTCACACAAAAATAGAAAAAAAACAATGAATTCCCCTAACTTAGAACTGAAACCCATACGTATGGGGTCTCTATGGATAGGTCTTCAAAAATGATATTAAGGTTTCTGATATCATTTTTTTCTAAACTGAATAGTTTGCGCGAGAGACACTTCCAAAGTGGTAAAATATGTGTCCCCCCCTGTAACTTCCAAAATAAGAGAATGATAAAACTAAAAAAAATATATGATGTAGGTACATTACCATGCAAACTTCTACCGAAAATTGGTTTGAACGATAGATCTAGTAAGTAATTTTTTTTTAATACGTCATAAATTGTAATCCGAAATTTACCTTTCATTCAATCAACTCAAAAATAAAAATATTTTGGTTTGTGTTTGTAGATTACATAAATGGTGGTAGGTACGGAACCCTCGGTGCGCGACCAACTCGCACGTGATGTAAAAGAGTCATTGAGCCCTCAGCTTCTGTAAAATTGATTTAGCCTGAACCCAATATTTAATTAGAAAAAGGTAAGATCTATGGACACAATATGATTCTAGGACCAGAATTTCCAGACCAATGTATATTATGTAGGAGCGCAACGCAATACTGAGATAATTAAATTAAAACTATTTAATATCCTACTCTGAGAAAAGCAGTGTTGAATTAATTTTTTACCACACCTGCACTATTCCTAGCGAGCGAACCAATGTTTTTAGCCACTGGAAAAATTTAGGAACATCATCAGCTAAATACGGGAATTTTTAGGCAAAACCATAAATAAATAACCCAATATAATAGATAATTAGAAATATTAAAATTGGTGTAAGTACGTTACAATTACGTTATTAGTTTTATGGATTTCTTTGTGAACATTGTTGTTCTAATAACTATATTTTTGCCAACAGTTTTGGCCGTAACAAGAAGGAACTGACTTACTCGTAGTTACGGCTTTAAATAAGATTTACACTTAAAACCGTAATTTCGATTCAAAATAATTTACGATAAAAGTATTTATAAAGCTCTGTTAATCTCTCTGCATTTTTTCAGATTGTTTTACCTCGCGGTTATAAAAGGAAGAGGTTTCGACTTTACAAGCTACCTATAACTACTCGCAAAGTTACGCATCTTAGAGAAAAAGTTAAAAGTATGTAGTTTAAAGAAATAATCTCAATTTCATTACAAGACAGAGTGCCGGAGCACACAATACGTTAGAGTCCTTCCTGAAAAAAAATGGAGCAATTGAAGGTAAGATAGTGTAATTATAAGGCTGTGAGTTGCGACCAATATAGGACGGACGGAACGGACTTGTCAAAATTATATGTTTTTGCCATTTGTGAACGGATCCCTATTTGCCTATTATGACCCTGGAGTGATGAATGCATATGTCTAGTTTTTTAACCGACTTCAAAAAAGAGGAGGTTCTCAATTCGGATGTTTATATTTTTTTTTTATGTATGTTCGGGCTTAACTCTGTCATATATAGACAAATTAGCAAAATTCTTTCTTCTTCTTATTTTCTCCGAGATGGTCCCATGTATTCGTAGGTTACATATTAAATTCATTTGAAACTTAAACATTTGGCCAAAAAATTATTGGAGTTATTTTGGATCTGGTAAAACACCTTTTATGTTGATGATTGTTTTAATTTTGTTACGAGTATAGATGATTTTAGTGAACGATAAAAGCACTCGTCACTCAAAAGTAAAAAATAAAAAAAAATTTTTGTTAATTTTTTTTATTAAATATATTACATACATGTCTGTTCACGTTATAAAGGTATCTTAAATAGAAATGAGGTACAATACTTATATTAGAACATAACTCAATCTTAAATTCTTAGGTGTAGCTTCTTATTTATATGTTGTCAATCTATTATGTTTGTCAAGTTTTCTTGTCTCAGTGTAATGCAATCGATCCTTAGGGTAATCTCAAATTAAATTATTTGCTACCACCCCGTATACCATAATGATCACATTTACTTTATAATCTCTTGTGACACACAAAGTCAAATGCTTTTGACATGTCAAAGAAAATAGTCGTATTCGGTGTGCTGCTGTCTATACATTCTGAAATTTCTTTGACTAGAAATATGCAAGTATTGTAGATTTACCTTTTTGAAACGCATTTTGATGGGCAGAAATTATTTTTAATTTTGTTACAAATGATGTGATTCTATTGTGTATAACTCTTTTAAATATTTTAGCCAAAATCGGTATTAAAGTTAATGTAAAATGTTCATTAAAACTAGTTGCTAGTTCCTTTGGATTTACAATACAGTTGTTTTCCATTCTTATTTTATCAATACCACAAACAGATTTCTACAGTATTTTTTTATATTAAATTGTCAGGACAAGGTTTTTATAAAAAAAATAACCGGTCAAGTGCGAGTTGAACTCGCGCACTAAGAATAATTTCCGAGCGACTGCACCAAATTGGATAATACTTTTTTTGTTGTGTTCGTTGTTGTCAGAACAACGTTTGTATGAAAGAAAATAACCGGTTAAGTGCGAGTCGGACTTCTATAAATTATTTTCTAAAAATTTTAGTTGTTGTGCATATCTGGTAGGTATCTGAATAGTTAGTACAACCCATTGACAAAAGGTGAAAAACACTGATTAAGTGCGAGTCGGACTCCCTCACTTAGAGCAATTGTAATGAAATTTTGGAAAGTTATAGTGCAGAATGATCCTCACTCTAACGTACAAAAAAACTTAGAGAGGTAGGGCATTGCAAGTACTTACTCGAATAAGTCGCCCGAACAAATAAAGCTGGGCATAGCGAGTACTTGCTCGAATGAGCGGCCCGAATTGGGGAAGTACCTCCTTACACCTCCTTACCTTACAGAAAACCGAGGCCACAATAACACTAACATTAAGTAGTTTTCCTGGCGGTGAGTAAGGTTGCCAGAGCTCTTTGACGATTCGCTGCGCGGACAGCGGAGGACCGGCGGCGCTTGTTGCTGTCATTGCTCGGCGTAGACGCGGCGTGCTGGTTTGGCGGTCAGGGAGACCTGATGAAATGGCTGACCGCTGGCCGCCCGCAGGTTGAACGGGATCCCGAACCCAGGGATCACTTAATCTCCGCCCTGGGAGGCTGATCCGCCAGCCTGTGTAAAGTACCTGAAGTGGTAGTAGACCCGGCTACTACAACAGAGGGGAATCAGGGGCCCTTCCGCCCGCCGTGCCAGCAACCGTATTATCTGTGCCATGCTTCGGCAGTTTTAGTACCGCACCTTTTGTCCTCTAAGCTGTCTGTGCAGTGAATCCTCATTTTTAGTCTAAGTAACTTTTTTAAATAAAATGGCCACTCCATCCACTTATAATTTGGATTTTTGCAACATCAGGGGAATTCACGCAAATCTTACCGCAGTCCACCACCATCTCGAGACTGCGCAGCCGACTATTCTTTTCCTAACGGAGACGCAGATATCCTGCCCGGCCGAAACATCATACCTTCATTATCCCGGCTACAAACTCGAGCACAATTTTGTGAGTCGTGCCGGTGTATGTATGTTCGTCCGGGAGGATATCTACTGTCGACGCCTTCATAGCCTTGAAGACAGGGACCTGTCGATATTGTGGGTGCGCGTAGATTACGGCGGCCACACTCGTATCTATGCGTGCCTATACAGGTCTCATAGCGGTGACACGGACGTAACTCGACTCTTCACGCACCTGAGTTTGTCCGGACGTCCGGACGGATATTCCGTCTCAGTGGATGCGCTTTTAGGCTCCTCGGACCACTATCTCGTGTGTGGCACTATAAGTCGGCAGACTGGGATGGATTGCGAGGATTTTATGCATCGTACCTGTGGAGGCAGATCTGCTTTAGCTCAGAAGATCCTGACGTCTGCGCAGCCACTGAGTCACTGAGACAATCCTCGCTGGTATGGAATGTTATATTTCTAACCCGCGAGGAGCTGAAGGAGCTGCTCAAAAAATGACCGTAGTTTAATAGGTCTTGCAGAAAAGCTAAAATTCTTAAGCAAACTGCATATGAGGCTTGGACCGTGGCTCGTAACAATAAGGATCCGAATATTTCTGAGCTAAAACAAATAGATCAGATCCATTGAATTACAGGCCTATCACTATTACCTTTCTCCTCTCCAAGGTGATGGAGCGTGTGATCAACACACAGCTTCTAAGATACCTAGAAGTACACAACCTGATCAGTGAGAGCTTTCGCTACGGTCGCTCAACTGGTGACCTTATCTCACACACCGATGGGCACAAGCCATTGAGAGTCAGGGGAGGCATTGGCATGTAGCCTGGACATAGCGAAGGCGTTCGATCGGGTCTGGCACCGGGTTCTTCCATCGAAGTTGCCATCTTACGGAGTGCCCGAGGGTTTGTGCAAATGGGTGGCTAGCTATTTGTCCGGCAGACGCATACGAACCGTAGTTGACGGTAGTTGCTCTGATAGCATGGACATTAATGCTGGTGTCCCGCAAGGCTCTGTGCTGTCTCCTGCGCTGTTTCTACTGCATATCAATGACATGTTGGACATCAATAACATGCATTGCTATGCAGATGACAGTACTGGAAACGCTTATTACACGGGTTGTGCAAATATCCCTCGTCTCTGACTGGGGACGGGTAAACTTGGTCCGATTCAACCCTACAAAGGCACAAGTCTGCGCGTTCACCGCTAAGAAAACCCCATTCACTGTAGTCCCACAATTCCAAAACACTCCCCTCTCCATCTCCAAGAGCATTGGGATCCTGGGTGTTGACATCTCCAGCGATGTTCAGTTCCGAGATAATTTACAAGATAAGGTGAAGCTGGCGTCCAAAAAACTAGGTGTACTCAACAGAGTGAGGCAGTACTTCACGTCGGGGCAGCGGTTGCTGCTTTACATGTCGCAAGTTCGGCCCCATATGGAGTACTGCTGCCATCTTTGGGCAGGTGTATCCGGATACCAACTTTTTGACTCGGTTCAACGACGGGCTGTGAGAATTGTCGACGATCCCAAACTCACTTGCCGTATCGAACCCTTAAGTCTGAGGACAGACTTTGCCTCCCTGTGTGTGTTCTACAGCTTGTACAATGGAATGTGTTCTGAGGAATTGTTCGGAATGATGCCCACGGCTACTTTCTACTATCGCACCGCTCGCTATAGGCAAGGAATTCATTCTCACACTTGAGAACAGAAATAGTCGCGTACAGTGCGGTTTCAGAGAAACTTCCTCCCGCGAACGCTTGGGTTGTGGAATGAGGTCCTTGCCAAGGTCTTCTCTAAGGACTACAGTATGGTGTTCTTCAAGAAAGAAGTTATTGGATTTTTGAAGGTTCGGCAACGTGCGAGTGATACTTCTGGTGTTGCAAGCGTCCATAGGCCACGTCGACCGCTTTCCATCAGGCGGACCGTGTGCTTGTTTGCCACCTTAGTGGTAAAAAATAAAAATACTTTATTAGTAATACTAGCTGTTTTTGTGCCTTTACCTTAAAAAAAAAAGCGCTGATGCCCGCGCATCGCTAATTTGTGAGCAAGTAAAAATTAGTCCGCACGCTTTTTCTTCTCGCTGTATTTTTTTAATTTAAAAATGTCGTCAGGTAATGATGAATTTATTAATTCGACACCACCAGAAGTCTCAGATGCAGCGAAAAAGCTTCTTGCTCGAAAAATCGACCGATAGATACTTACAAGCGTCACAAGCGTGTTAAAATTTCATCTTATGGAAAACAAGCAAAGATGCAAATTCAGTTTAAGAAAGTGTGTTTTTAGTCTATTTCATGGAACTTTCCCGAAAATATAAGTCAAGCTCATTGTGTTGCTACTATACAATGCTAAAAAGCACTGTGAAAACAATGTATGGTATTGATATCAAGTCATACTCCAACTTGCTGGCATTTCTAAAAAGACTCTCAAGTGGCCATGTGGGTAAAAAGTCGATAGTATTTTCGGTTGACACTGTCAAAAACTTCCTGAAAGAAGCTCCGGATTGCCGATAATTGTTAATGAAGATCTGTTGAAACTAAATTTTTGTTATTAACTTCTATCACTTTCGTATTTCTTTACAATAAAGGTGTTTTGTACGCTGTTTTTATCGCTTTTCAGGTTGTGTTAATATTCGGCATAAATGGTGCATGTAGATGTCAAGAGCTGGCAAACATCACAACTAATGATGTCGAGAACCATGGGCGGGTTCTTCTTGTCCAGGTCAAAAATATAAAATTCCAAGATCGTTCACAATACTGAGGTCTTTTCACGGCATATTGAAGAAATACGAAGCACTTCGTTAAACAAAAGCGATGTCTAACAGATTTTTTTCAAAATTACCAAAATGGAAAATGCACTAGTTTTGATTGGTTAATCTGCGTTATTATTTACAGGATACAGATGTGGCATTCAAAATTTATTTTATATGCATTTACATATATAATTAGTTGAAGTGTTTCCTTAGTTAACTGGCAGTATCTGTGTAACATTCTTTCTACCGATGAACACTTGAGTGATCTTCTTCGCGAATCTTCTTTGGCATCCTGTGAACGAAACCTGAATATATGTCATATTAATGCTCAGAGCATTCCGATACACAATTCAAAGCTCCAAACCACTTTCAATAGCAATAATATCCATGCTTGTCTTGTCTCTGAAACCTTTCTAAAGCCTACTCTACCATCTACCTCGTATGCACTTCCGGGTTATGTCTTAATCCGTAATGACCGTATATAGGCAAAGGTGGAGGTGGTGTGGCAATTTATCTAAGATCAGACCTAAACTTCAAGGTGATCCAATAATCCCCTTCAAATTTTTCTGCTTCAATGGAATTTATTTTAATACAAATCAATATACGTTCCACTATATTTCTTCTTGGTGTGGTACTCGAAATATATTTGCCTACTTACAATCACTTTTTAATGATGAGTGCTTGTTACGGAATGATACAAGTTCTACTAAATTAAAAACTTTATGTAGTTCAACTAACATGAGTATCCTTGAACTAAATCCCACCTTCTATGTCAATAATTCTGACTCTCCATTAGATCTTATCCTCACACTTTAACCCGATCGTATTTCCTCCCGTGCCCAGTTTACTGCGCCTGGCTTCTCTCACCATGACCTGATATTTGCTTCATATAAATTCAAAACTCCAAAATTTAAGATATTGATTTCTGATACGCGATGTATTGACTGGAAACAAATCGAGTCTCTGGGTCGACCGTCGATATTAAATTAGAATTATCTAACCGGCTTGTTACAGAACTTCATGACTTATGCTCCATTAAAACCAGTACACATGAAACGTGTCACTGCTCCATGGCTTACAAACGAAATACGAGCTATTATGGCTTGTAAAGATCGAATAAAACGTAAGCATAAAAAATCTCCTACTCAAGAGAATTAGCAAGCGTTTAAATCAGCTAGAAATCATTGCAACAAGATAGTAAGAAACGCGAAACGCCGTTTTATCCATTCCAACATTAAGAACTGCTCTTCTTCTGATTTATAGAAGTTTTTACGATCCTTAGGTCTTGGGAAGTATAGGAACCAATTTAACAGTAAAATTGATATGAATAAGCTTAACCAACACCAGCATCACCGACCCACGTTATCGACCCAGAAAAAAGAGAGATTCCACCATCAATCAAATCGCTTCAACCCTACTTTCTAACAATAACTTCTTTACATTTGAACTAGTCTCTGACTGTAATATAAAAAAATCTTTCTTTAAAAACTTAAGCAATAGGTAATGATAGCTTAGGTTGAAACCTAATATTACCGATTCTTGATATTATTTTGCCACATTTCACTCATATCATTATTTTCCCCCCTATACAGGTTGCTTTTCAACTTATGGAAAATGGCACATATAATACCAATCCCTTAAACAAACGACCCCACCAACTACACACATTTTAAGCTTATATCAATTTTGCCTTTTCTATCAAAAGTTCTAGAAAGCGTAGTACATCACCAGTTTTCAAATTTCCTAAATTACAATAACCTCTTAAATAATTTTCAATCAGAATTTCGTCCATCCCAGGTAGGTGCACAGCATTAATCAATATTACCGATCACATTCGACAAGCCATGGACGCCCGTTAATTGACACTGCTTGTCCTTTTAGATTTCAGTTTAGGGTAGACGAAGCTGGATAGTGTTTTCACTTTATTAACAGAGACCTGAAATCTATTAATACTGAAAGATATGGTCTTATACTGAACCCTGGAAAAACACAATTTATCGTAGTAGGAAATAGTCCACTCTACAAAAGGTTGTCCAAAATTTACCACCTTTAAAATTTAATGGAATGCAACTGGTTAATGCCGGAAAGTAAAAAATCTTGGTGACCTATCTTAAACACATCATGTCACTGAAGTCAGCAAAAAATATTCTTGACGATGCATTCCTTAAAAATAACGCAGTACTTTCTGCCACTATCACCTAAGGTTACGTTAGTCAACTCTCTTTTGCTCGCCATAATTAACTATGCAGATGTATTATACCGGAACGAGCGTTTCAGGTGGTCCGTCTCCGGTAAACAACAAGAGGATGCAGGAAACTATGGAATTCCAGGCATCCATTACTAGGTCCATAAACATGATTAGAGTTTTAAATAAAGAGATCGTAGAATCCTAGTTTGTTTTGCCTGGATTAATAAAAATCTGCTCTGCGATATTTTCAAATCAGATTGAACTTAATATCTTTTTTTTAATCTGCAACACAGTTGCCTACTTATCATCATTTCACTAATAAAACCGTCACGGTATGCTAAGTGATTTTATTTTGTGCTGTGATGGGTGTATTATTGGTAAGTCACTAATATATTTTCTTTCTAAAAGCACGGCATTTATTTACTACTATAACGTTACCTTTCGGATCTGCGCCGTAACTGAGGTCTGGGCGAAGACTACTCTTCTCAACTACTGCGAGGGCCGGTGCGAGTCTGCCTTCTAGCGACGTCAGCACTGAGGGAGGCCTGCAGTGCTCTATACTCCAAATCGGTAACATGCAGTTAATCTAACGGTAACAGTGCTTCAGCCTGAGCACCGCTGAACACCGTAGCTAAAGAGCGAACTTCTGCCACGTGCTGCTTAGCATCGTGACAGCCACGTGCGGCATTGCATTGTGCCAACCACGTGCGGCATAACATTATGCCGGCTAACTAAAGCTACGGCCGTACAGTACTCACTACATGTCGTTGGTTCACCTAAAGTCAGTCCCGTCTTCGTCTTCCTACTTTGGCGGCGGAGACCTGCGGGGTGTGATCGACGTGGAAGATCGCTGCTCGGGCTCCAGGCCGAAGAAACTAATTGTATATTCTATCTTAAATATACTTATATGTACTTGAAAACCTTACATTTAGAAATCTGTGTAAGCAGGCTTACGGTTTTTTTTATTTTTCTGTTTAGTAAGTTAGTTCTCTAATGATGTAAAATAAATGGTTATTATTTATATATAGTAAGGGTTAAGAATCACCTTATGTGATTAGGCTACTGCTGACCACTAAATATTGTTATTCTACACTGTGAACGAGTATACATTATAGCCTGCCTTACCCTTGAAAAGTATTTTCCTATTAATATATGCAATGCAAAGTCACCAAAAAGTTTAAAATCTTACTTCATAAATATTAGATAAGCAATGAAATTTCTGACCTACATTTATACACAAATAAAACAAAATGTATGAAAGTTTCAATTACATATAAAATATAAACTCTAATCTTCCTAAATATTATTAATAAGTAATTATAATTATATTACACTTGCATACCTCATTTATATATTATAGTATTTATCTTTACGTTTTATGGTATACGTCTTAATTTATTTTCTATTAAGAAAGCTACACTGCACAAATCCCCCCTTTTTCTGTCTTCGTTACTAAAGGTTAACTGGAAGAAAATGCACACAGGCATTAACTTTTTTAATTTTTTATTTATTTATTTATGCCAAAACTTTTTACTTCCTCAATGAGGATAAACAGTATACCACTCGGTCGCAAGCGCCGTTCTTTGAAACCCTCGCTGCACTCAGAATTCTACTTTAGAATCCTTCGTTTCGCTCTGGATTCAAAATTCGATATATTGCCGTATAAATATTATTTTGCTCATATTGTGATACAATTTATTATTGGATCCCCACATTGGACACAGTGAAGTCCAAAAATTATTAAAAAAAAATGAAAGTTTAGGTATTTATGTATTCCAAATGTGATCTCTGCAGACTGACGGACGGACGGATGTACAGCGATAGCGAAACCTAAGGGTTTCCTTGTTTAACTACGGAACCCTAAAATCTCAACGGAGACACTCAAGTTACCAGGTGATTGTCTCACTCCTGACCAGTTGTATTTTTTTTTATAAGTACACATAACAAATAGTAATATAGACAAGCTGAAAATACTTTTAATGCACATTTCATTTTTAAGCATTTGTTCTTTGTTTAAAAATATGTCATTAAAACAAATAGGAGGTATTCAAATAAGATAGCGTTGTAAAAATACTTTTTTACAACCATTTTATCATAACCATAAAATATCTTAAGTTTTTCAAGTGAACGCGAACTTTTTTGATGCGTGTAGGTACCACAGGTACCTACAAGATTAAGAAAGGGGCACACTTATGTGTAGTATATTTAAACCAAAATTAAGCTTTTAATTTTGATATTAACGTTTTTAGAAATAAATAAAACAAAAACAAACTGGTTACACCTGTATGAAAATTATTTACATCACACATTAGAAACAGAAACCAACATCCATAATTATAACTCTTAAAATTCATTTTCTCCTACTTCTATGTCGCAGAGCAAGGACGGCGAGCAGGTGGAAGGTCATGAAGAGGATCAGTAAAGCTATGAAGTTAGGCCAGAGGTCTCTCGTCTCGAAGTCATATTGGTTTAGTACATCTTCTCCAGTGCTAAGACATGGAGCTCCAACATCTGTTACAGCACAAGCTGGAAAAGAAAATATGTATCAATGTAATCTACTATCTACTAATACTAATCTACTACAAAATGGGACATAGTTACGTTATAACGTTAACGTTAACTTTAACTCTTGTACCCAGCGTTAAAGAAGAAAAAATTAAATATAATATTCAACGAATCAAACGCTCATGTGATGGCAATTAGATTCGATCTCTTTGAAAGTTTTAAATTTGTGCCAATAAGTCGATTTTAATAGCAGTTGATCAGAAAAACAGCTGTGAGTTTGATATACAGACAAACAGACTGTCTCACGTAATAGTCCTTTTTTAATATAGAGGGACTGTATAGTATAGGTGACCGATCGTCGCCAGCGGCGTGTTCAATTTCACAGTTTTCAAAATGGCTTTTTTTCTGTACGGACTATGCAGCTGGCTGATGCAGCCATTACTGATCCACCGGACGTTTAGAGCGAGACTCTGGAGGAGCAGTATTCATCATCATTTCACTTTTTTTAACGCGCGAGTAAAATTAATTTCTACATTCGGGGTTACAAGCCTTCATAGGCTACAGTTATCGCTGAACTTCTAAGGCTTATTTGCCACCTTAGTGGTATAAAAATATTAAAACAGCCAAGTGCGAGTTTTTATTACAAGTTATTCTACTGTTTAACATACACTAAGACTGCCCTTTAAATATTTTTTATTAGACAATCCTCCATAATAACACATATTCTGTAAAAGTTTCTGACTTCTACCTACTTTGCGGCTTCGATCTAGAGGAAATTGACTTTTAAAGGTCGCATGGACAGACAGAAGACATAGGCTTAATAACAGGGTTCTGTTAGCACCTTTAAACTTCTTTATGGCGGTCAACCGCCCATGGATCCGCGCCTGTCGATAACAAAACGTACTTTGATTTTTAAACAATAGGTTTAAATACATTGTTTTTGCAGGTGGGGAATTCCCCTTAGCGCCAAATCTCATGCTACCTGCTTAAACAAGGTTAAACTAGACATAAGTTTGTGAAATAGTTTCTGTGTCGAATACAATAAGACAATATTTTAGAAATAAAAAACCGGCCAAGTGCGAGTCGATCTCTAAAAAAACGCCAAAAAAATCATGTTTGTTGTATGGGAGCCCCCTTCAATATTTATTTATTTTAATTTTATTATTTATTTTTAAAGTGAATATATAACTAAATTCTGTGATTCTGTGAATATTTCATGCGTCTACCTGTTGCTGTTATCAATATCGAGCAAAAACGCGCAAAAAAAATCACGTTTGTTGTATGGGAGCCCCCCTAAATTTTAATTTTATTCTGTTTTTAGTATATTTTGTTATAGCGGCAAAAGAAATACATCATCTGTGAAAATTTCAACTGTATTATTATCACGGTTTATGAGATACAGCATGGTGACAGACGGACGGACAGCGAAGTCTTAGTAATAGGGTCCAGTTTTGTACCCTTTGGCTACGGAACCCTAAAAATAAGTTTTGTATACAAATGCCTTCAGTATGCAGATATTATGTCTCACTATTTATCAAGTTGCAGCTGATGCAGTCCATTATACAATTCGTTCAAATTTTGCACGCCTCATAAGCGGAGCGGTAAGGTGTATTGCACGCCTCATAAGCGGAGCGGTGAGGTGTAGTGCTCTACTCTCGACATGTCAAAAAACCCAGTCTTTCGAAACTTAAATGACGTTTTTTTTTTAATATAACACTTACAGGATAATATGAGAGCACTAATATGAAGTTAAATAATCTGTCTAGCACATATGGTACATTTTATAAACAATTAATTTGTTTAATATAATAAATAATAACATTAAAACTAATCATTCTTGGACGTCCGTGAGTCTGTGTTTATGTGACCATGTATTATATAGGCAGAGAAATTGGTCGAAAAATTCAACTTACCGGAATACTTTTGTTTTTAATATATAAAGTATTACACTGTGCTGATTCCTAGTTAATATTAGCGTTCTAAGTACTGTCGTTTAATTATAATTTATAAAAAACTAATATACCACTGTATACTGTATATCTATATATATATTTTTTATTTTTATTTTATAGTATATTTTTTCCTCACCTTATTTGTTATTTTATTTTAAAAAACTTGAGTTTTTGTTTTAGAATTTTTTTTTTAAATGTGAATGACCGCTATGAGGCGTGCACTTTTGGATTTTCCAATTTTTTTATCTGTAGCTGAATTTGTTGTAAGCTATTTAGATTTTTTGGCATAATTTATAAATTCAAAGACGCAGCAAAGTAAATCATAACATTATTTCTGCCTAGAAGAGTTTTCAAAATAGGTTTAAGTCAGAAATTGTAACGTTTATAACGGTACCACACTACTATTACATATACATAGTGACTTACTTATATTCTGAACCCCATCCCACTGCAGTATGCTCATGGCTTCGTTCGAGTACATCAGCCAGGACAAGTGTCGAATCCACGATACGAACTTGGGTATCGAGCTGTAAAATGAAATAAAAGAAATATTGAATGTTTAACTAAGCTTCTAGGCAGCGTATCAGAATAAAATATACACCAGATTTAAGTTAGACCTCCAGCATAACAACTGGTCTTATGTGATGCGCGTACAAACAACAGACAGGCAGGTAAACAAAAATTTTAATGATAATTGTTTTGGCTTTTATTGCTCTTATTAAGACATATCTTCTACATCTCCCAGCTACAATTTTATTATTGGTTAAGATGAGTTCTAAGACACGATATTACAATCAAAACGTGTAAATGACTACACATTTGATATATTTCTGCCAGGTAATTAAATAAAACCAATATCAACATCCTATATCCTATACTACAAATATTATAAATGCGAAAGTTTGTTTGTTTGTTTGTTACTTCATAAGTCACTTATACATGGACCGATTTAAATTAAATTTGGTATGAAGATAATTTGAGTCCCGGGGAATAGTCGAGTAAATAATGAGTGCAGAATCTATATGAGTACGGAGCGCGTAATTTTTAAAATCTAGGCTTACCAAAACTTTGACTGTCCCCTTCCCTAGGAAAAAATCCTTAACCACATTTCCAGTACCGAACAAAGGTAAAAATAAAATGTGTTTACCTGAGTTTAACAAAGAGCCCTGAGGTCATCATGAGCGCATAGTCGAAAGGCACGAGGTACGCGATGGCGACCGGCATCGAGCCAAACGCGCACGAAAAAAATGAACCTGAAAAAATACAACAGTAAAATTAAATAATAACTTTTAGGGATCCGTAATCAAACAAGGAACCTTATGCATTTCTCCAGTTTCGCCATCATTCTTTATGTCGCAGTCATTTTAGAAACACACACTCTGCAGCGCTAAAATTTTGGTAAATTTGTATACTATAGTAGTTTTTAAAAAATTCTTTATCGAACACCAAAAAAATGTAAACCGCAAGCTTTTTCTTATCTCAAATATATCTATAATATATAACTAATACTATGAATATGCTAATGCTATATAAATCTGTACTAATATTTTATAGGGAGAAAGTAAATTTGTAAGTTGATTTATATGTGTAGAGGAATAATCTTAGGAAACATTTCACCTATTTGATAAATTCTTTCACCATTTGAAAGCAACATTATTTCAAATGGCCATAGGCTATGCTCGTCTTATATACTAGCTTTTTCCCACGCCTTCACTCGCGCTAAATTTGATTATGAGCGTAGGATTTCTACAGCAACTTCTTGATTATAAAAAGAAAGTTTTAGGAAATTTAAGCCACGTGAGATTTGTATATTGAACCTGTTTTGTAACTCTTGTCCTTATTTGTTGGTTGATATACCAGTAGTAAGTAGAAGGAATAATACGCAGAAACTTAGCCTGTAGTTTGGGAATTTCAAACGAAAGAAAGACTCACCGCATGCGTTAGCAACGTTGAGCACCATGATGGCAAGTAGCACCGTGAAACTGAAAGCGTACCAGGTGGCTCGCAGACCAGCGATCCAGTACACCACTAGCGTAAAGAGCGATGGGTCTATTACAAGTCCCGGAAACTGAAAAATAAGTTTTTGTCAAGGTAATTCTATTATTTGTTCTTTCTTCGAACAAGCTTTCGTACGGGTAATCAAACTGCAACTGTGACGGACAACTGTGACGGACAAATTTTAGTAGTTCTGTTTTCAAGGCCTATAGAGCTTCCTCCTTAAGGAAGAGCGGTCTTAAAAGAGGTATAAATGAAACTGTAATGCAGCACTTAATTCATCAAGTCATAAAAACTTTACCTTTGCCTAAATTTACTATACGTGACTGTTTATAAAAAATTACATGATCTAAATTTATTTTAAACTAACCAATGCAATCATCCTTGCTATGTAGTACACAGGAGTTGTATAAAGCCCCGCTTTTAGCTCCCGGTTAAAAAGTGGGAACTCCTCGGGGAACATGTGCAGCACAGAGTACATGGGGCTGAAGGAGTTTTCGGCGATGATGATAAATAAAGCACCTTGCACGTCCTGGATACCAGCCTGCGTCAGTCGTGCCGTGCCCACAAAGCACAGCCCAGCCGTTATGGCTATAGCCTGCGGGACGTAATGTCCAGTTTTATTACAAAAACAAACACAAAAGTTTTCGAGATATACAAATTTAGCATTTCTTTTTATATCAATGTGGCTAACATGTTTACGGCCCGTTTGATGTTATGTGGTCACCGTAGCCTAAATTCTGATTATTTCTTTCTTGAAGAACCCCACTCCCTCCATATTGTAGTTTCTAGTTAAAACTAAAGTGTTCGCGAAAGGAAGCACCTCTGAAACCGCACATAGCGTAACTATTTCTGTTCTAAGGTGTAAGGCTGAATTTCCTGCCAAAGCTGAGCGATGCGAATGTAAAATAAAAGTTGGGCAAAAGGCTTAAAAATAATCAAGTTCGTATTCTACACCCATTACCATTTATGTTCTATTGGTAAAAGTGTAGGTATTGGAAAGCTAAATTTCTACAAGGTTTCGACTTAACTGTGTATAAATGTGAAACCCTATGATACCAGGAAGTAGATAGTGTGAAATGATAGCTCAGCCTGTGATCGTAATCCTACTCAGACCGCAGCACCGCAGAATGTAACGTTTCCGGCTCGCATCGAAATAACAGTTACAAAAGGTTTTAATATCATAAGATTAATATCAAAGTAACAGAAACACTTGGCTTCGGGATATATAATTGCTTTTTTTTTTCTTGTACACTAAAAACATCCATACTCTTAACAAAGTTTTACAATCATCAATATAAAAGGCGTTTCACCAGTTCCAAATTAACATTAATTATTTTTTTTGCTCCAAAAGTCAAGTTTTAAATTCACGATAATAATATGGGACCACCTGGAAAGTATAACCTTTTGAATAGAAAAAGAATTTCTCGAATCGGTCCAGGCGTCTTCGAGAAATCGGGTAACATACTTGAAAAAAAAGATTCCGACGAATTAAGAACCTCCTCCTTTTTTTTTAGTCGGTTAAAAAGAGTCACCATAAAACTGAGAGTTATGTGCTGGTATTTCAATAAGTGAGGTAGTATGCGATCTAAGAGGTCTGTCTCAAGGAAATAGAAAATTAAAGCGATCTCTAAGATACAGAGGGGAGGAGGAAGTGTTAAGGATATTATAAACACAGCAAAGTATGTGCATATTACGCCGAAGTCGGATAGGAAGCCATTTTAGCGTAGACCTAAAACAGGAAACGTTATTAAATTAACGAAGGCCAAAGATAAATCGAATACACAAGTTTTGTAGACCTTCTAAATTGTTACCTAAATATATCTTCATTAGCATTTAGGTAACAAGTGTCAGCGTAGTCTAAAATAGGGAGCAATAAGGATTGGGCAAGAGTAACTCTGGTGTCAAATGGAAGAAAATTATGTAAGCATTTAAGGGAATGAAACTGAAATGCACCTTTCGATTTATATCGTTGATATGGTTAGACCAGGATAAGTGGTTATAAAAGGTCACCCCTAGATTATTCACTACATCTGTATAAATAATGGTACATTATCATAAACTATTTGTGAAATAATATAGTGAGAGATTAGATTACACATGTACCTACTATCAATAATAATTGCCTGCGATTTTACTGAATTAACCACTAGTCCAAAAGATTAAGCCCACTCAGAAATTTTCTTCAGGTCACTATTTATTTATGAAATCATCTGCATACAAATGGTAGTTTGAGTTTATAGTAGGAGTTATGGAATTAATAAAAACAGAAAACAAAAGAGGACAGAGAACGGCACCTTGAGGGACACCGGCAGTCAAGTCGCACCAATCAGATAATTTTTAATTTGCTCGAACACATTGTGATCGTTCTCTCAAATAGGAATCAAACCAAGAGACCGCCGGCGGAGATAATTTTAAAGAATGTAAAATACCTAATAAAATTTCAAAATCCACTGAGTTAAAAGCACTACTAAAATATAAAAGGACTTAGAGAGTAAGTAGTTTATTGTCTATAGCCAAGTGTATATCATCAGACACTTTAATTAAGGCCGTAACTGTGCTGTGGCCAGGACGAAAACCAGATTGTAGTGGAATAAGAAGTTGATTTGAGTTTGCCTTCTATTGTTAAAAGCATGAATAAACTTTAAAATGTACCATTATTTATCTACATACGTTTCAAATTGATCAAACTGTATCTTATACATAAAGAAATCGTCTCCTTTTCTCGTCGTGTACCTTAGTTTAGATATCACCAGCTAACACTGTGTTTGGTTTAGCTTTACCAGCAGCTCCACCCTCCCTTAATTTGGTTATCGGCGCAGGATTCTTAAACTTCTTGATTATATTATACTAGCTTTTGCCAGCGGCTTCGCCCGCCCTGAATTTGGTTATCGGCATAGGATTCTTACGGCAACTCCTCAATTATAGAAAAAAAACGTAGAAGTTGAAAATATTTTTAAATAATATGTACCGCCCATCCCCATCATGACTGCCCACCGGCCTTGCACATCATAAATGCGCGCGCAGGACTTGATCATTATTTTGCTGCGATGTTATTTTAAAACTGCGATATCTCCTAAGATATTCATTGAAATGGAATGATGTAACGGGCAATTTCGTCTTAAATTAAATACTTGTAATGAGTAACGTATTTATTTAAATAAGGATTAATATCATGTTTTTAAAAACACCTTTGCAAATAATAATAGCATAAAATAGGTTATAGTGAGTCAACCTTTAAAGATAGACATATGCGGTTACGGACTTTTTTTAGGACTTTTGAAGAAGAACAATTCTGTCATACATTATTTTTGTGAAACTTTAACCGTTTACGCAGCGCACGCAGCGGAATCTCTCAAAAGGAAACAAAGATCCGATTTTGAAACATTCTTCATTGGTGCTCCGCTCCTATTGGCTTTAGCGTGATGATATATAACCTATAGCCTTCCTTGATAAATGGGCTATCTAACGCTGAAAGAATTTTTCAAATCAGACCAGTAGTTCCTGAGATTAGCGCGTTCAAACAAACAAACTCTTCAGCTTTATATATTAGTATAGATTAAAGAAGTTTGTTATAATAAGCCATAGTTTGTTTAAGTGGAATTCGGTTATAGTTATTCCTGCGGGAACTATAGAATTTTCAGGGATGTTGCCTAGCTATTCCAGACTATAATCTATCCCTGTGCCAAATTTCATCAAGATCCATTAAATTCTGGCGTGAATGAGTACCAAACATCCATCCATCCGAACTTTCACAATTATAATATTAAGTATTAGATGATTTGTAAACTTGTAGAGACTTACTAATTTCTGGACTATCCGCAGTAGTTGTACGCGCGGATCCCTTATTATGACTAGGAGATAACGGTATACAAGCCATAAGATTTTTGTAAAAAAAAATGGTGGCTTGAAAGACTGTCCCGTAACTTTTTTTAGCTCCTGAAATAAAATTTTGTGTTATTAAATGTAAAAAATTATATAATTAAAGTGAATCCAAAAGTCTTGTCTTCTTAAAAGAATTACTTAGAATTAAATAATTTACATTTACATAGTAATTTTATTCAATATGGATGTTCAATATTAATTATGGGACAGTGCCAATAGTAGCGCATTGGTCCCGCAGTAGGCTCTAACCGCAATACTTGAGTTATGCCAATAACACTTGAAGATGTAAAAGAAATTCAAATTAGATTTTTACAAACACTTTTTAATTATTAAACTTATGAAATAATATCATGCACAAACATATTGATTATAATATATGCCAAAGAACATAATTTAACTGTTTTTGAACATTTGGAAACTATTGATTGCGATCAATCTTACAGAAGAGGTATTGGAGGTCTACGCCATACGTCCAATCGCGTAGAGCTGCTACGAGACATCGGTTATATTTGAATTAGCAGTAAACGGGCTATTATAGTCTTGATACAAATTTAAGTGTAAATTACATAAATATTTGTACTTGAAACTTGGCTGTCTATTAAGGACAGTGAATCCGCAGTCAACAAGTGTCGTCGAGTTTCGTAAAAAAAATGTGCAAATATTTTAAAGCGTGTAGTGCTTTGTTTGTTATGATTGTCAGTCACATTATAATAATTTGTTATTATCTACTGCCTCTACCATAAGTTTTAGCAAAAAGAAAAAAAATTGATAACAAAACGGTAAAAACTTTAAATACAGTAAATTAAAAGTTTTAAGGCGTCATTATGGTATAAAATAGTATAATTAAGAAGTATATAACAAATACAATTCATAGTAATGTATATGACAATATATTCGAACTAATAATCATCTTGATATTTTATTATTGAATAACAATAATTAGGTTGCATTCCAAAACCCTTACGCCAAAATACGTCAATTATACTAGCTAACGATTTACATTAACAACAATAGTTTAACAACAAAGTACGCAATCAAACACCCACAATTCTAATATCTACGACTAAAATTTTTTTTTGTTTACCTAAAAGGCTTTCTGTTTTTTTAACAAACTAGCCAGGTATTGTTTTGTTCCTATACCACTTACTCTCAGTAGAGTAATATTTGCCCGGTATAGTTAACTTTTCAGTATGGAGCGACTTAAGGTCATTTTCACTTTTTGCCATATGGGTTTTGAAATGCCATATGATTATTATTTTTTGCTGATACTAAATTTAAATTTTATTATGATCCTTGTTGAAAAAGAGATGTTTTTTCCATGCTAATCAGTGACAAAAATATACTTCTTTGAGCAGGACTAGTAAAAACAATAATACCTAACACGCCAGGGTAGAATAAAATTGTATTCGTCGAAGATTGTCCATTGTATTCCAATTATATCACATACCTCATGCTCGTGGTCCATGAGATGGCACTCGAGGTGAATCTCCATTTGAAGCTCCTTGGCAGCGTCGCTGACTGCAAACCGATCACAAATGCTTCTGACGGCGAGGCCCGACGCCGCCTCAGCGCCCGGCGTCATCGCCAGCACCTTCATGAAGTAGTCGGTGGGATTGTACGTCAACGGACATTGGTAGCCAAGGCTGAGAACAAAGCGAAAGTTTATGGCCAGTAACTACTTCATAATTAAAAAAGAAATCATAGACAAGTAGCTAGCGCACATGAGCTATTTTATAAAATCTATTCTTCACCCGCGCCACGTCCGATTATCGGAGTGGGACTCTTTTGGCAACTCATTAATTTTACACTAGTAAATTTGCTATGGTAAGCAAATAGCTTCCATTTGGAATTCGGGTATTGTTATTCCGTAGGATTTATAGCCTATATTGCTCTCCGTCCCTTCGACTATCTCCGTGACAAATTTTAGCTCAATAGGATGTTCCATTGCTAACAAAAACAAAAAAAAAATAACAAATTTACTTTCACTACGTTTTTGCGGTGCACATATCTGTTTTGACATTTACCGATTTCGTTGTTCGCTAATCATCAATAGATCAATCAGACACACATTGAGGGGTGCTCCACGAAAGAAAGTATCAACAAAAAATTGTTATGGTTCATTTTCACCAAAAAAGATATCAAAAAGTAAGGTAGGTATTAATTAAGCTTGCTTAAATTAAATTAAGAATCAGCTTTCAAATTTATCTATATGTGTCTGTGCCTACAAAACATTATGCGACAAGTCTTTCTACGTCCTACAAAAATTTGTCTATCTGTATTTTGTTGTATACACACCAAAAAAAAAAATTGGCATAGGTTTCTTAAATTCTCAGATTTTGGTATTTTTTGTAAAATAAGAGAAGATTATGAATCAATATGTATCACGAAAATAAGCCTGTTTTTTTACATTGTATGTTCATTAGAGTGCTTGTTTACAGATTTGTGACAGCGATTTTTTGTATGCGTAAATTTTTTATTAGTTTTTAATTTTTTATATCCTACGTAAAAACCGCGGATACAAACAGAATACGAGTCAGTGGACAGACTCCCCGATACTAGTTTTCTCATGACACTCAGGATGTCCAATTAAGGTCATCGCCAAGTCTACATTAGAATGACATCAATACACAATGTGATCTGTCACTTAGCTAAAACGAATTCTAATACCTATAAACGTAATGTAATCTTTGCGAAAAGCAATTGTTTTGAAGCTTTTTTTACTCAACTTTTAGACAGCACTTTTGAATCGTTAGTTTAATTATTATTTTTATAATATCGGTTCGGAATAATTTAATACCGGGAAGAACCGGAAAGAAACTCAACAGTTAATCTTTTATATTTGTTCAACTTAATATTAATATACAATATAGCCTTACACTAGGTAAGAACATAATATACAATGTTTTAATTTAAACAATGTCACAAATGCACCAATATCAATACAAATTTATTAAGTTCTAATTCTTCCAAGCATTTTTATCATTAATGTATTCATAAACTTTGTAATAGTTTTTTTTCATTACCTATCTTTGACTAGTTTTATCTTTCATTATATTTTAAATTTTTGAAGAACAATAAACCGCGTTTTCTGGAAGTTTATTGTAAAAATATATACTTTTTATTGCAAAAGAGTTATGTACATTGAAGACGACATTTTAGAACTACCAATTAATCCATAATCATTGTATTATCATTAGGTACGACACTATTTTTGTAAATAAGTGACAAGTTTTGCGTACATACATTATACAAGTGAAGATATATTAGTAAGGAACAGTCAAAATATCAATTTCTCTAAATCGTTCCCTAAGAGAATTTCGAGGTACCAATTTAAAGATTAATCGTACTGCTCTCTTTTGCAAAATAAAGACCCAAGTGTCAATATCAGTTGCCTTAACCCAAAGCAAAATGCCATAAGTCATGACAGAATGGAAATATCTAAAGTAGAGCAAGAGAGCAATGTCAACATCTGTAAGCTTCCTAACTTTTCTAACTGCATATGCAGCTGAACTTAGTTTCCCTGCAAGAACTGAGATGTGAGGGTTCCACTGCACCTATTAAAATATAACCTAATACCAGAGTCTCTTGTGCTAATACTGCAGTTTTCGGAGCTTAATATTAAACAGTATAAAGAAATGCAACGTGCGAAAATTGAATCACACGATTTGACAACAATTTCGCTAGTTTACGGCCGCTTGTAATAAGAACCGCAATCGTCGCTTCTCTTGCTGATCGAGTGTATAAGTTTTAGTAGTTATGATCAAAATCTTTATATCTTTTTCTAGCCCAAGCAGTTAGCTCGACTTATAAAATCTTACCTTTCAAAAAAGCTTAAAGCTCCCGAGGCATTCCCTGCGTACGCGACTCTCCCTTCAGCTAACAGCACCAGCTTGTCAAACATGGCTACCAGCTCGGACGAGGGCTGGTGGATCGTGCAGATGACGGTCTTGCCTTGCGCTGCGCTCGCCCCCAGCAAAGCCATCAGCTTTTGCGCCGAGAACGAATCTAAGCCCGTGGTTGGCTCATCGACGAAAAGCAGTCCTGGGTCAGTTAGAAGCTGAAAAGCATCAAATATTTAATTCAAAACGTCCCAGAGAACGAGAACAAAATGGAAAATCAAATTTTGAACTAGAAAAATGTAAATTATAACTCTTACTTCAGTAGCAAAAGAGAGCCTTTTTCTTTCACCTCCTGACAATGTTTTGTGGCCGTCCAGTCCCCCTATGCGAGTAAACCTGGCGCGATAAAGTACTAATTGCCGTATAAGTTGGTTAACCCTTCTTTTGCGTGCCATAGAGGAAGTGCGGCGGTCCATACGGAGGCGGGCCTAAATAAAAAAAAAACGATTAAGTGCGAGTCAGACTCGCGGATCAAGGTACTTAATAGGAATATAATTTTTTTTTACTCAAAATTGCTCGGCATCTATTTCATTTCTTTTTTTTTTTTAATCCGAGGACCTGTACGGAAAAATACTGAAGTCCCTTTCTAGGGTTCCTTTTAACCAATTTAGTGGCCAAGGCTAAAAATCATGGTAAAGAGATGCCAGTTAGGTAACAGTTCGCAAAATATTTTGAGGCAAATTTGTCTATTTATTATTAAAAGCCTGGGTTAAATGCTACTTAATCAATCTGTCCAACGCTGACTAACCATTATGGTCAGATGTTCTATGACTGTGAGATTGTCTACAAAGAGCTCGTCCTGGTGCATGTAACCGCTCTCTCTGTGCATGAAGTCTCCTACTGGTCGATTGTTCATGGTGATATCTCCTTCTACCACTGTGCCCACTGTGAAATTTATCAAAAGATTATTTCGTCATTTAGTTATTACTTGTATAAGCTGAAGAAGCTGTATAAGCTGTCTAAAAAATCTAGAATTGGAATCATATCTAGGATAGCAGAAACATCAGTAAGCGCAACATGCAATTGGCATGCCAGTGATCTGGCAAGATCAATTAACGTTGGAGACAGTTCTCGATTAGCGTCTACGTAAGTGAAATGTGGGTCGTAAGGCAATTTAACCAAGGTCATCAGAAGCCGCTGAAGGATGCAAAGGACTGGTGATCGAATCATAGGTTCATATACGTTTTACGTACGTACTACCTTAGTGAGTATTCGATTAAATAAATATTTACTATGCTGATTATAATAGCATGGCATCAGAAAGGATAAGGAAATGATTTTGCTAATAATGACAGCAAAGCAAGGAATCTAGAAGGCGGATATATGTAAATACTGAGGAACTTGTTAGCTGGATGAGAGCAGCACAGGAGCTTTTACATACTATAGAGCCGTGTTTTACGTTCTGCCTTGGACATAACTAGGTTGAGGAAATGATTGTGTTTATAATGACTGAAAGGTGGATATAAGTATTAAGAATCTAACGCACTACATCAGCGTAGCACTTTAGGAAATGGTTTTGCTAATAATGACAGCATAGAATCTAAAAGGAATGAATTTTAAGAAATTAACTAGCTAGATCAGAGTAAAACAGACTAGTAGCATCTACATACTAGTCTTTTTTGAATAAAACGAAATTATTCCTAATACAATTCACCTTCTACTGTCTAAGAAGCTATGGACGATATCTGTCTCAAAAAGCTTAGGAAGTTGCAGATAAGGGAGCTTTTTACAAAACGTCTGATGTTCTCTGGTCTTCGTTCTCGAAGGCAAAATGTATATAAATACATCTCGTCTCTCGTGAGGAGTGTACTACTTCTATGCATTCTGCTCTCGAGAACGCGAGACCCGAGTTTCGCAATAAGCTCCATGGTCTGTATACAATACTTAAACAAAGTTTATATGTTTTCTACCACACCTTTTACTTTCTGTGTTCATCTGCGAAGTTGGTGCACGCAACTGTGCCGAAATATCGGGAAGTGAACAAATCTAATTGTAGTAAGCCCGAATCATATACATCTTACTGATAACAACCGCGAAAGTTAAAAAAGTTAGTTAAACGCATTTATTTCTATAGTCTTAGTAAGGCCCGACTATTAGAAAAACGCCTATAATGCAATAATTTATTGGTTCTAAAATTAATAATTGAACTGCTGCTTAAACTCTACTTGAATAAAAAAATACTTTAAGTTAAAGTTCTAAGCTCTAAATAAACCAACAGGCATTTATGATTATTTTAATCAAATTAGGTCACTTATTAGGATAAACTCATTTAAATTTGTATTTTGCAATAATTAATCCTTGTATTAAATAATAAATTAAACCTACCTGGGCTTCGATGTGCCAAAACTGACATAAGTGTAGTTTTGCCTGCGCCGCTAGAAAAAAAAGAGTATTAATTGTTTTTTTTTTTAATTGATGAAGTTTAGAGTGCCACAAGTGGAACAAGTGGGTCGGACGCATATTTAGTGGACTGACGACATAGTTAGGGCCGCGGGCAGTCACGTAGCAGTCAGCAGGCTCAAACTGGTACCGGTCACAGTTAAAACAGAATCTGTTACCGGTTGCCGTTGTAGCCGTCCGTCGTCGGCCGATATGTAATTTTTTTTACCAGCTGTCAAGTCAAAAAAAACGGTCTATGGTAATGCTATCTATCTACTCATTTACCTACACAATATTGAATGTTTGTTGATTATATTAAATTTAAAGTTAGATTACGAAATGAATATTTGAATGTTGATTAACCTAGCTTTTTGGTTGAATTTAAATAAATTTTGAATATCGAAATGCTAAAGTGCTTTGATCTCACATGCAATGTGCAATAGCAACTTTTATGTTCGAATGAAATAAAGTAGGTGTACCTATGTATCTGTATAAACATACTTTTCAGGGTTCCGTAGTCACGCTATAAGCGAAACCCTTATAGTTTTGTCAATTACGTCAGTCGTCTATGCACCGTTCATGACGAAATATTACAGTAATGACAAATGACAGTTTTGCAATAGAAAATTAAGCTCAGGGTGATTTTATTTTCAAGGACCCCATTATGTGTAGTTGAACAGGTCTATACGTTTTTTTTAAGATATGTTTTGCTAGATATTGGCTTTGAAAGTTTGGTCCTTAAGTTTTTGAACTTTTTTAAACGGAGAGTGGTCTAAAAAATCTGATAATGATAAAACGTAAATTACTTTTAACAAAATCGGTTTATATGTTTATAAGATACAAATAGATCATCGAATTACATTCCAGAATACTAGACATGTTATGTTTTAAAAGCAGGTGCATGACAGGCCTCAGTTTGTGGTCGAAAAGAACATAGTCGTCAATGTGTCTGTAGGTGGGTCTATCTTATGCAAGTAGGTGGCTGATTACGATTTTAGTAGTATTTTTAAATGTCTTCTCGTCTAAGTATGCTTAAACAAAAAACAGGTCCAATTGCAATCAAAATTCAAAAAAACTATTCCTTTAGTTTTCAGCTCATGTGCCCAATCATGTCATAATTTACTCTTTAATACATACATAAATAGTATTATATAAAGGCAACTCACCTTGGGCCCATCAGCGCCACCAACGTGCCTGGCTTAGCGATTCCGCTCACTAAAAGCAGACAACAAATATAATTAATTATAGGTACATAAGTAACCTATATATAAATTTTAAATATAAAAAGCCTAAGACAGTGCAGTATAAGAGGAACTTGTTTGTCTGTACAATTCTGTATGTTTGTACGCGCATACAACTAAGAAATTATCCACGAAACTGTGCGCGGTTCACAGTTGCATTGCTGAAGGTCTAATTAAAAATCTGGTGCACGTTCCATGGTGATACACCCTAGAAGCCGAGTTATCTAGTATCGAGTTACCGTAGGAATCCCACGGCGATAACCGAATTCAGCGATGGCGGAGCCGCGAACAAAAGTAAGTTGATTATATAATAATAATGTAAAATATCAAGTCAAATGCTACCATAACCATAATTGGAAAAGCACCATTATACAGTTAAAGTTTAAGATTGAATTTTTAAAAGTAGCCACTTTTTGCACAAATGTCAATTAAATCTTACAGATGTTTTCCAAAAACATTACTAAACGTTCTTAAAATAGCTTATGACCAGAGTTTTACACCACCTGCCCGACAATGGCCAATCATATAAACCTAACCTAATGTAAGTCATCAGATCCCCAATATTGTACTGATATTTCATTAAATCCCTGGTGATTTAAAAGTAATTTCAATTTAGAATCTCAACATAACAACAACTATGGAATGGAACTATGGTATGGAAACTTTCACCACTGATTACAACTTATTGAAGAAAAAAAAATAATAATAAAATCTCCGTGCTGTTGTGTACTATTTAAAACATTACATATAAACCACATTTGGCTAAAGTTAAAACTTGTAATTGCTCGCTTGACCCATAGATTATACCTCGAACCACAGATAGCGCTTTAATACATATTTCATAGAATAGGCAGTTTATTTTTATATGTCGTTATCGCCCTAGGGTTCCATGAACGCCCGCTTTGCCTTGAGGAAAGTAAAATTTACAAAGAAAAAGCCCGTAGGACCCATTAAGTTCTTAGCACCCACTTATGCTCGTAATGACACTGTTAACGAGTATGATAAATTTTTAAAAATTTAAAAATAATTAAAAACAAAAAAATAATTAAGTGTGATAAAAAACCTAATTAAAAAACAATAATCATAAAGTTCTGAATAAAGTTTAATTTCCTTGCTAATTTTTTATTTGATTATGTCAATGTTACAATAATAATTAAGCTAATTATTTTTAGATCTACATAATTATTGACTAATATGCATACGTCTTCTGCATTAGTAAATTTAGGTATGAACGATTTCGCAAGGTAATTAAATATTTAAATAGAGGTGATCTCAATACTTAAGATTAGTCAGTGTGCCAACATTGCCGGTGGAATTTCAAATAATATATTTCATACAAAGTTTGTCCTGACAATTACGAACACAAAAAAACAGCCAAATTGGTTAACACGAACTTTCATATCTTCGGCAGTTAATTTTCATTCAGGTATATAGTTTAATACCACTAAGGTGGCAAACAAGCTAACGGTCCGCCTGATAGTAAGCGGTCATATCGTAAAGCTTGTAAATTGATTTAAGATATTCTGTATTCTCCTTGCTTCATATCTGTCTGTGGATATACCTAGTTAAGAGCAAGAAATTGTCGGTCACCTTTACGTGCCGTTACGTATTCGTAATAGCTTTACAATAAACAATTGAATAAAAATTAATAGATAAAGTCAAATCCATACTAATCCATTCTAATATTAGAAATGCGAAAGTAACTCTGTCTGTCTGTTACCTCTTCACGCTTAAACCACTGTACGGATAAAGATGAAATTTTACATGGAGATAGTCCAAGTTCCAAGCTAGATCTTAGCTCTTCTTCTAAACGTCAAGTTTAAGTCGGTTGTTCTACGTATAATTTTACTGTACGTGTGTTTCTGATTTAACTCCTCCTAAAAGGTGGGTAGTTGCCCACTGCAACACGATGCTTTGAATTTATTTTAATTTTTATTAATATTTAGATAGTTATCCAAGTAATTTTAGTAAAATTTAGTTAAAATAGTGTGAAATATTTTGTATAGTATAAAATCTAATAGATATATGTGTTGAAACTGTAAACACTCACCTACGTTACCTATCAGCAGCTATTGTTTGTTATCTAATAGATATATGTGTTGAAACTGTAAACACTCACCTACGTTACCTATCAGCCGCTATTGTTTGTTATCTAATAGATATATGTGTTGAAACTGTAAACACTCACCTACGTTACCTATCAGCCGCTATTGTTTGTTATCTAATAGATATATGTGTTGAAACTGTAAACACTCACCTACGTTACCTATCAGCCGATATTGTTTGTTATCGTAAACAAGTTAAGAACACCACTCTGAACATGACACAAATCGCAAATATACAAAACACGCAGAATGGAATTGAGGAGTGTCTGATGAAAAGGATGAACTAAAGTCTGTTCACCCAGCTCCTGACACACTTACTAAGCTGGCATAGGAGTTTCGCACTTTTGGAGATCTGGCATGGAAGCTATTAAGTTCTCTCCGACAACAGATTAAAGATTGCTGTAAAACACTGGACACCATGGAAACTCGTCATCGCCGTAAAGTTATTCTGCTATCTGGGATACCTGAACAGCCCAAATTTGAATTTTGAATCTTCCTGATATCACACCCTCAAGCATCAAGCTGTGTCATCGCTTAGAAGAGAAGGTCAGTGATCGTGCAAGATCTATTCTGGTACGTTTCGCTGATCTTGACATGAAATCTACGGTTTGGAAAAGCAAAACTAAATTGAAAGTCACTTCAATAACAATTTTGGAGTTCTTCACTAAGGTCAGGCAATCAGTTTTTATTAAAGCCCGCACTCATTTTGGCTTTCGCAATTACTGGACAATGGACGGCAATATACGTATCAAATTACCGGACGGCAGCCGCACAAAAATTTGGACAAATGAGGACATGGCGACTCTTGTTAAACGATTTCCGAAGCCTACGACTACCACCAGCTCAACAGAAGACGTTGCTGCATCAGCTAACACGCAGTCGGGAGCAGGAAGTAAGAAGTACATTAGTGCCCGCCGGCAAGTTACGGCTGCTGCCAGCAAAAAAACTTAGTAGTCATGTGTTGCTCGCATACTAATTGAATGTATCATATATATCTTAAATTTAACTTAATGCACCGACATTTTACTTTCCACTTCTTCAATAAACGTTTTTGGTTTTATCTAAGAATATTCTAATGTCATAGTATAAGATTGTCTCCCAGACTCAGACCCGGACCTGGACCGCACTAAACTTATAAGAATGTATTCATTAATACTCATGTTTGTCCCAAATATCATTTAAATTTAAACTAGTAGGTAGTAAGCAAACAATGAAATTAGTTCAATACTGTAACACAGACTGCGCATAATTAATTAATAGGTATTATGTTTTTGAGAGCCTTTCTGTTTTATTTAGTTAAAACAGAATATGCCAACATAAGACATACATAAATTTTATATTATATTATAAAAAAAACTTGCTCATAAAGAAAAGTTCAATTCTCTGATGATTTTTTTTTATACTACTGAGGCGACAAACAAGCATACAACCCTGATATTGAGTGGTTTACCTTAGCCTATGGATGCTTGTCGCTTTAAAGTTATAATTTATAGTACGTTTATTTGTTAAAATTTGGTTGATTTATTACTAACCAGGTAAAGTCTAAAGATTTAAATAGATTGCACAGTAAAAACAATTTTAAAGTTGAGTTGCTACCTATAGACTAAAAGTATATACTATAGTACTAACTCTATAGATTTTTATTGACCTGATGCTAAATGTGATTTTTATTGATGTCATCACAATCATTCTCTCGTTAAAAAAGCACATAAATGTAAATTATATGCAACTAATTAAGGTTAAATTCTAACTTGTTTCTTTTTTTTGAATTAATTTTGTAAATATCGGACTGGCAGGTAATGCAGAAAAACATTCGACAAATAATTATTTTTTTTTAAATGTAATATAAATTAATAGGTATAATATAAATTACATATATATATATATATAAATATATATATATATATTACCATTTATCTTATTTATTTACTAATATGTTACATGATGATTCCTTCCACTCTATTTGTAATTAAGATGATTCATTTATATCCTGTCCCGACTCCTCACACGAGGACCGCTCTACTCTCGGTACTCTTGTTGAGAACACCTTAAAACAATTTCCTAAATGTCTGCCATATAAATGCACAGAGCCTGCCTAAACATTACTCTGAATTCTTGGAAGTTTTTTCCACTACTACCGTACATGCCGTATTGGTATCGGAAACGTGGCTTAAGCCGTGTCTACCTAACGCTATGTACTCACTTCCAGGATTCGTAGCAATTCGCAATGACCGCATAGGTAAAAGTGGAGGAGGTGTAGCAATTTATTTACGTAGTGACATATCTTTTCGACAGATTACATCTTCGAATTCAGCATACTTGGCTTCAGCTGAATATATATTTCTTGAAATAACTGTCAAAGGCATTAAAGCCCTCCTTGGGGTAGTTTACTGTCCGCCTTTAATTCATTATTTTTCTGACCTCGAGCAGGTCTTAGAATCCATTACTTCTGAATACAGTCATTTAACACGAGAGATGGTGACTTTCGTAAGTTCAAAAAAGATCGCACTAAATTTACAAAGTGGCAAGAAATCGGTGTAACTTAATGATACGTACAGCTAAACGTCTATACATACATAATTATATATCCGATTCCACGCCCAATTCTTTATGGAAGTTTCTACGTTCTATTGGGGCTGGAAAACCTAATGTCAGCTTAGAAAATCCAACTCCTTTTTCGCTTGATGAGCTAAATAATCATTTTTCGAAGGTTACAAATATAGATACTGACACAAAAACCAAAACAATAGCAGACATTTTAGCATTGATGTCTCCCACTGTTGAATCATTTAAATTCAAATCTGCTAATCAAGAAGATGTAGTCAAAATAATTCATTCTATTAAATCTAAAGCTGTAGGATGCGATAAAAATACTCGTTTTATGATTATTACAATACTGGAGTTTCTTGCACCTATTATTACCCACATTATTAATTTTTCACTATTTACTGGTAAGTTTCCTTCTATTTGGCAAAAAGCTTATGTAATTTCTTAGCTCAGCTCTCCTCAGCTCCTCAGCTCTCCTTAAGGTCACAGAAGATATTAGACTGGCAATGGAAGACACAAATGTTACTGTATTAGTAAGTGTGTTACGCTTTTAACACCGTAGATTATGATATACTTCTGTCTTTTCTAAATAACCTTTATATTTGCCCTAATGCTTTAAACTGGTTTTCATCCTATCTTCATGGCCGTCAACGGTCTGTTCGCATAGATCAACATTCCTCTGAATGGCGCAATCTTTCTGCTGGAGTTCCCCAAGGAGCAATCCTTTCCCCGCATTTGTTTTCTATTTTTATCAATTTTATAACTAACCTTCTCAGCTGTACTTACTATCTTTATGCCGATGACTTGCATCTTTACACAAGCACTGATATCGAAAACATTTCAGAAGCAATTGATAAAGTGAATTTAAACCTTGGTTACATTTCCGATTGGTCACGCAGATTTGAAGTGACTGTGAACCCGTCCGAATGCCAAGCTATTATCGTAGGTAGCTCAAGGTTACTCAGTAGGATTGACTTAAGTCCTTTGTCACGGATATACTATGAAAACACTATATTACCCTTAGCCTCTAGCGTAAAAGATCTGGGTCTATATATAGACAATACTTTTAGTTGGAATGATCAAATCGCAGATGTTAGTCGAAAAGTGTTCAACGCTTTGCGATTCCTTTATCTATTAAAACATTTTCTACCATCTAATAATAAAATCTTGCTTGTACAAACTCTAATTATTCCTATCATTGATTTCGCTGATGTTTGTTATTTGGATCTGACCCAAAATCATCTCAATAAACTTGATCGTCTCCTCAATTCTTGTATAAGATTTATTTTCAACTTAAGAAAATTCGACCACATTTCACAATACCGTACTCAGCTTAACTGGCTGACCTATCCGTGAACGCAGATATGTTAGGATTCTATGTTTTCTTTATACGATTTTAAATATTTCTCATTCTCCTCACTATTTAAAGAAAATGTTTCAATATCTTCACTGTTCTCACGACAGAGAGCTTCGTTCCTCTTCTAACATGCTGCTACGTTTACCTCCTCATCGTACTGGTTTAATGGCCAATTCTTTTATCATTCAGGCAGCACTTCTCTGGAACGCGCTTTCTAATTATATAAAGAAAACGCCTTCCCGAAATAAGTTTAAGCATTCGCTATACAAATACTATTTAGGCTAACCTTAATAAATATCTTTCAATAAATCATATGTAGAACCTATAATTATTGATGTACCTATTTAAATACGTATTTATATATACTAATTTAAATATATATTTACATATATGTATCTATGTCTTTATTTTATTTATGTATTCAAACCCTATGTTAATAGATATTAATCGTTCCTACATAAACAACTACCTTAAGCTTTCTGCATGACCCTAAGGTCGACTGGTAGATAATGCCTAAAGGCATTAAGTCTACCTTTTGTATTTTGTTGCAATAAAGTGTTTAAATAAATAAATAAACGGCTCAAACGTTGGGTGAAATTTTGTCTGAATATCTCAATGGGTTCCTTGATGGTTTGAAAACACCATTGGACCCGGTAGGTGGCGCAGTAGTCGGTGTGTCAATGATGAAATTTTTATTCAATTAATTCGTAGTTTAATTATGGAATCGCAAAATTTAAAAAATGTAAATGTTAAATTTAAAATATAATATTTAATGTGGCGGGCAGGACAAAGACTGCCGGGTCCGCTATTCATACTAATATTATAAATGCGAAAGTAATACTCTGTCTGTCTGTCTGTCCTGTCTGCCTGTTACCACTTTACGCTTAAACCGCTGTACCAATTAAAATGAAATTTGCCTTGGAGATATTTTGAGTCCCGAGACAGGAAATGGGCTAATTGAAACGTCAAGCGTGAGTCTGTTTTTTTATTATTGAGGAGTTGCCGTTGAAATCCTACACCGATATTGGTGGATCTGCGAGCAAATTTGGCATGAAGACAGTTTTAGTACCGGGAAAGGACGTAGACTACCTAAAAACGTCAAGTGTTAGTCGATTTTATTTCTATAATATTAAATAAATATATTTTCTGAATTGAAATTTTAAACCTACCCCGATAACCGAATTAGGAGCAGGTGAAACGGCGGGAACAGCAAGTTATATTATAAATCTTTTTTCTATAAATTTTCTGTAGTAAATTTTCTTTTTTTATTTCAGTGGATTTCGGGTATAACAACAATGAAGGGACCACACTAATTTCGTTGATATATCCGAAAGTCGATACAGTGAATCTGCTTCTAGCAGCCATAGTTATGCAAAAGTTTACTTAACCCGGTTTGTACTCAGAATATTTAACTTTACTTTGTAACTGAACCATACCTTCGAAACCAATACTAAGCTGATATTTATAAACAAAAGACTCCACAGTTGCTGACTATCTGTGTGGATGTAAACAAAAGATAAGAAATGTTTGTGAAAGAAAGAAATCTTTGTCTTTGGCGACCGATTCGGTCGCAATGTCTGTATGGGATTTCTAGAAATTTCCTTCCTTCCTTCTTCGATTTGGAGACCAGTTTTCGCATTATTGCATATAATTTCTTGCCTAAATCTGAGTTTGGCGAAGCGCCATATTCAAGTTTTATCGCGGCGATATCGCGCGTCCTCGTTTACATGTCCCAAGATAGTGCAATATTCGTCGGTTAAAAACATTATAGTATTGGAGGATATCGATACAGATATTAGTATCAATAGCACCGACACCAGCTTCTCACCCTACCTTGATATCTTAGGATTCCACGGTATCCTACCGGCCCACTCTTTGGCAACTCACAGAAAAACTTGCTTATATCATGTTGTGCTTAGGACAGAGTTACCAGTCCGTTGCCTAATACTTAATACGTCGCTAACAGATCACACCAATATTGTTCTTTACACTATGTACTTCAGAATTTAATATATGTACTTTAGTGTGTGTGTATGTGAACCTAAGCCAATAAAAGTTGTTAACTGCATCAACTATAAAGGGCTTGAAAATCAATTAAATAAATATGATTTTAGTCCCATATATACCATGCAAGATGCTAACACGACTACAGATTTTTTTATTAATACACTTCGCACGATATCACGGAAAATTCTAAACAAACGAGGCATCCGCGACGGAAAAAAAGCCTTGGAACACGCCGGCGGTATTGAGGTGCATAAAAATTAGATAATCTTTACATAAAGCATAAAAAAAAACCAGATAATGAAGTCATTAAAACAACATACAAGCGATATAACAACACCTGTTTCTCTCAGCTAATAAAATATAAAAAAAAACTGCAGTTAAAAAGTGCAAGTAAGTAGCAATAAAAACTTTGGAAAACTATTAACGATATAACTTATAAAACAAAGTATATGACCAGCCGTTTCAATTAATTAATAAAAAAACAACCCGTCTGATTCGGTAAATAAATGTAACAACTTTTTGCCAATGCCAATAATTACCAATACCGTACAAACACAAATCTCACATAGTTTAAAATCACCGACTGAATGCGAAGAAGTATTAACTATCATCAGAAACCTTAAAAGTGATTATGCAGCAGGCCTAGATATAATTTCTGCAAACATAAAAAAGAAGAGTCCTAAAAAAGTCCTGTTTACAAGAACGAAGATAGAGACTGTGTTAATAACTATAGACCAATATCTATATTACCCATTCTTTCCAAAACTCTTAAAGCGATTAGTGAATAAGATATTAGTAAAATATTTAGATGCGAATGAATTATTAGCCGCTGCTCAATACGGTTTTAGATCTAGAAAATCTTCTGCTGACGCGGTACATGAATTAACCAATTATATGTATAGTAACAAATGTTGATACGAAAAAAACATAAGCATTATTCCTAGACCTTGCCAAGGAATTTGACACACTCTTTCCCACTCCTGATCAAAAAACTTGAACTTTTGGGAATAAGAGATCTCCAGCTAAAATTATTCAAAGATTACTTAACGGATCAGACACAATGTTTGAAATTTGAAAACCACATAAGTGACGAAATTTCTATTAAATTTGGTGTCCCACAGGGAAGCATTCTGGGTCCGACGTTGGGTCTCGTTTACATAAACGATCTGTGTGTATTAAAACTTCCAAATAGTAAAATCGTAACTTTTGCGGATGATACAACCCTGTTCTTTAGTAGGGATTCGTGGGAAAACGTTTTTGCACAAGCACATAGAGGATTTAATATTGTAAGCACCTGCTTACTGGTTAGATGAAAATATTCTTTCTCATAATATTGAAAAAAAACAAATTTATGACATTCTGCCTTTGTAACTTAGAATCAGATGTAAACATGTAAGTATTATATTTTATCGCATAAATGTGATAGTGATAGTTCGAAGTACTGCAACTTTCCAGAGCTTTAGCAGGATACCGTAATTAAATATCTGTGTTTTGTTATAGACAATAGACCTAACTTCCAAAATCACATTGATTTAGTCACGGCATGAATACTTATTGTCATTTTTAAGAGCTTAAAACATGTTGCAAACAAAGAACTGATAATAACTGTCTACTTCACTCTATGTCAGTCGTTACTGACATAGACTCACTTTCTGAAAATTGAGAGAGCACAAAGGGCACTCCTAAAAGTTGCTTTCTTTTTACCCTCCCTCCATCCAACGACTGATGTATACGATAAATGTAAAGTTCTGATAACTATTTGTGCTTTATGCAGTTCAGAAACAACTGTTGTAAATAGCTCTGTAGCATCGTCATTCATAGATAAGTAGGTTAACACATTAGTTTTACTCTCATGTGTGTAGCTTTAACCATATACCTGTAAATTAGGTAAAAGCGCTAGTTTATATACAAAGTTTGTATCGAATGCGAGAATAAATAAAAAGCACAGCGTAAGGATCCTCAAAGTTTTGCTACGAGGTAGCTTAGCTCGCAGCCGCCGGGCCACCTCACTCACTGTTCTCTTTACCTCTGGCCGCCCTCCGCGGCCATCTCCCCTCTCACTCTTTGGTCGTGCCATACCCTGGCAAAACTAGACCAAATATCTCGGTGTGACCCTGGATAGGCGTTTGAACTTCCGCGATCACACCAAAATAGTTAGAGACCGAGCCGCTTTTGTCCTCGGTCGTCTTTATCCCATGATAGGCAAGTACAGTAAGATGTCGCTTAGAAATAAGCTAAATCTTTACACAACTTGCATCCGCCCCATACTAGCTTATGCTAGCGTAGTCTTTGCGGTATCCAAGCGCAATCTCCATAAACTTCAGACCCTCCAAAACCGCTTACTTAGAGCGGCCTCCGGAGCCTCCTGGTACGTTCGCAGTGCGGACCTACCCAGAGATTTCGAACTCCCCACGATTCCCCAATATTTCAAAGTTCTGGCAGAGGCTTTTTCGAGCGTACACAAAATCACACGAATCGATTAATTGTGCAATCCACAACGTATCATCCCCCCGATCGACCTCGGCATGGTCGTAAAACTATAGTTAGGCGGCCTCGGCACGTACTTACGGCCCCAGATGACGATCTCGCTACCCGGATAGCGAGATTAGTCTCAACGACCTCCCCCAATACGAACTCCCTCCAAACACGACGCCTACGTCCCCGGGTTCGTTGGCACCCAAACGGATACACGAGGTATCAAAGAGTGCCGGGGCGCTTCTCGCCCCCACTTAAACGCAACCGTACCCGCGTAACAGGGAACTCCCCTCCTGACGGTGACTCACCTTCGGGTTCGAGACTCACGCCGGTCGAAGGGACGCCCCCGAGAGCGACAACCCAAGCCGAGGCTCCCCTCGCGGGGAGCCCTTGAGCATTGGGCGCTATACGGGCTGGAGCTCCTTCGGAGACTCGCCCAAATAAAGTCCGGTGAAGCAGTAATGGCTGCAACAGCCAACTGCAATGTCAGTTCAGATAAAAAAAAAGCCGTCTCACTCACTCATTCACCGGTCGTCGAGACACAAACAATTAAGAAGAGCGCGCTGTGCACCTTTACAAGAACTGAAGTGTTTTATTTTATTTCCCCGCGAAGAAAAAATTTATGCAGTCCACCCTTGCCGTTCGTTTCAATGGCCAGATTTCAATAAAATTAATAAAATAAAGTGTAAAATCAGAGCAAAAATAAGGTGTTCAAGATTTGGTGTTCAAGCAAGGCGTGCATTAATGCCATAACGGCAGTACGAGTCTACCGAGTCCTTTTCGGGACGTAAACAGCTCGACCTCGCCAGTACAGTTTGTGCCGGAAGGGGCCTCGAAACTTGTCTCACGACAGTTGCCGAGGATGCCGAGGTAGTGGGTGGCTCCAACTGAGCACCCCTGAAAACGCATGCTCTCTGCTGCGTGGTTCCTACCCTCCTTTCCCCATTGATTCTTATTCTCGACCGGCATCACCACGGTAGTACGCTGGTTGGGCGGCTAGGGACGGTTAGGTAGGTAGTGATAGGCATATTTAAGGACCGTTAGGGACCCCTTTGTGGGCAAGATGGAAGACCAACGCCAATTACGACCAAGAAAACAGGCAAGTAACGTGGAGAATGATTCAACACCGCGCTCTGGGCCCACTGGTTCATCAGAAACGAACACGTGGAGCCCCGGCAAAGGCACAGATGAGCATAGCAGTGGTACGCAACAGACCGCTACGATTAGGGAGTCGGGCAAGGAAGCCAACGTCAGCGATAGGCATAGAATCGATAGGACGTTAGACGCGCGTAGTGCACCCGGGAGTGTGGTAGATGCGCCTATAGGTGTTAGGCTTGGAATCGAAGCACCTACATCACAGGCCAGTAGATTGTCTCAAATTAAGGCAGAGTTAGAGCTTAGGGCCTCAGAATTAGAGCAGGCAAAGGCGGTAACCGCATACGCTAAAGCCCGTTTGGAATTAGTCAGCTGTGGCCTGACAACGGTAGAAAATTCCAACGGGGCGGACCCCCTTCCCTGCGATGCTGATAGAATTCGTGGCTGGGTCAATGATCAGAGTTCTAACGTCAGGGCAATAGACTCGGCAATAGTTCAGGGTGAACAAAATAGGCCGCGCATACCTAACGTATCCCCTCATAATAACCGACAGGCCATTTTTCACAATGTCATGCTCAGCTGCAAACTCCCGGCTGGGGGCATTTCTACTCCCTTAGAAGTCGAAGAGGCAGTTGATACCTTCACAACTCTAAGGGAGTCAACCAATGTCTCAGCCACAGCCTCTGGCAAACAGCTTTTGCCGGCACACCTCCACGCTAAGCTTCAATCAAAGAGGGAACTCCGAAAACTCTGGTGCCACACTCGTTGCCCAGTAGTGAAGAGGGACCTCAACAAGATTAGCGCGGAACTAAGTTCTGAAATTGCCAAATACAGACAGCACTCGTGGGACCAAGTGATATTCAAAGCCAGCGAGGATGAGACGGCGTTATATCGCTTGGCCCGCCAAATCACCAAAACTCCCGCCCCAATTTGCCCTCTCATAGATACCGCTGGTATCCGCGATTATCACGCAGCGGAACGTGCGAAACTATTTGCGGACCACTTTGAGGACCAATTTAAACCGAACCCCATTAAAGACCATCACCCACATTAGGAGTTATAGAACGCCTAGAGCAGTTTCTCGCGGCTCCAGCCCCACCACTAAGAGGTGATTATTTTATCTCGCCCAAAGAGGTTAGGAAAGAGGCGGCAAAGCTTAATAAGCGGAAATCACCCGGCCCCGACGAGATTCCAAACACAGCGATAATTATGCTGCCTAGGAAGGGTCTGGTAGCACTTATCCGGATCTTTAATGGGATACTGCCCACTGGACATTTCCCATCTTCGTGGAAGATTGGCAAAATCATTGTTCTCCCGAAATCAGGGAAAAACCGTCATCGCCAAAACATTACCGACCGATTACACTGCTGTCCAATCTAGCCAAGCTGTTCGAACGCCTTTTACTTAGGATATCCCCGCATATCCAGCTTAGGCCTGAACAGTTTGGTTTCAGAGACAGCCACAGTACCACTCTTCAGCTTGTACGAGTGCTCCATCACATGGCCTTCGAGCTAAACAAGGGCAGGCGCACTGTCGGAGTCTTTCTCGATATGGAGAAAGCCTTCGACCGAGTTTGGCACGAGGGCTTATTACACAAGCTGTTGGAGACGGACATCCCCCCGATGCTCGGGCGAGTAATAGCCTCGTTTCTGGACAAACGGAGCTTCTATGTCTCGGTCGAGAACAAACAGTTAGCATGTAAACCTATTAGAGCAGGGGTACCTCAAGGCAGCTGCCTATCGCCACTGCTCTATGCGTTATTCACCAACGACATCCCCATTCTCAGTGACTCCGGCTAGCTGAAGGTGTTGAAGACGTCATCCTAGCCCTTTACGCGGACGACAGCGCCTATATGTCCTCCTCCCGCAAAGCTAGTTTAGCAGCCAAAAAAATGCAGCGACTTTTGCCTTTTGCACTTTGCCTGGCTGGCTGGACAAGTGGAGAATAGCCGTTAATGCCAGCAAGACATCAGCAATATTGACCGGCCTGCAAAAGTGTCTCCCACCGAAACTTGTGTTTAGAGGTCAAGTTATTGAGTGGCAACCCAGCGTAAAGTACCTTGGTTGTATTATAGACCGCCCCTTGCGCATGCGCAAAATGCTAGACCATGTGTCAGCAGGCGTGGTCGCGCCACGGGCGTGCCTTAGACCGGTACTTTCCTCTGACTTGCCACTCAGAACCAAAATTCGCCTGTACAAGTTGTACATCCGGTCGAGACTGACCTACGCAGCCCCTGCTTGGAACGGTCTTCTATCTTCTACCAGCAAACGTAAGCTCCAGGTTGTCCAAAATAAGTCGCTGAGAATAATAACCGGCGCGGGACGCTACGTCCGCAACTCCACCATCGCTAGAGACACCAAAACCGAGCCACTCGCAGAGTTTATATATGGTTTGTCGAAACGACTATTCACCCGCGCTGATAACAGCCACCATACACACCTCAGGGGCATAGCGCCCGTACACGCCCGTCCGCCGGAAGGCAGGCCTCTCCCTCGAGAGCTTATCCCTGTGAGTGAATAATAACATTTCATCCCGTTTTTATTGGTTATTTCGCTTTTATTTCTGTTTCTTTTTTCGTTTTATTTCAATTTTATTTCGTTTTTATTTTTGGTTTCGCTTTTATTTTCGTTTTAGTTATGTTTTGTTTTTGTTTTGCTTCGTTTTTGGTTTAGTTTTATTTTATTTTTCATTTCGTTCTTTTGTTTTGTTTTTTTTTTTTTTTACTTCCATTTTCATATCAGGCGATAAAATATATTATCCACAAAGGGGCCTGAAAAGTAGGCTTCCTTAAAATTTCACTGGGGGTGTTTTCAGCACCTCTAAGCTTCTGCCCGGGTCATAGTGGGAGGTAAATTCCCCTCCTCCGACACCCGCACCTCAACACCCATAGGGTGAAAGAGAAGATACCCACAAGCCGGGCCGCCTCACTCACTCATCCACCGGTCGTCGAGACGCGAGCAATTAAGAAAAGCGCGCTGTACACCTTTACAGGAACTGAAGTGTTTTATTTTATTTCCCCGCGAAGAAAAAGTTATACAGTCCACCCTTGCCGTTCGTTTCAACACCACTCTATGCTAATATACGATCCCGTAAAAATCATAAAGTTACTCAGAAAAGACAGAATTTGCACGGTAAAATTATTTAACACATTTTTTCACACCGCTATTTCTGTTACTAAGGCTGTAAGCTTTACAATAAAATAAGCAAATTGATCTCCATTTACCCACTGCCAAAACATATCTGAAAAACTGTAGCCAAAAAGTGGTTGTTAAAGGCCGACTACAATATCGCAGAAAATTCACACACTAATATAACACACATCTACTCTAACACGCCATTAGACTCTAACACATAAAAACCAAAACCGCCCTGAAGTTTGTATTATAAAATCTGAAATATATTAATCGGAAATAGATAATTGTTCATTTATCTATACATATTAAAAAAAGTCAATCATTATTCTAACTCGTACAAAGATCTTGTAAAAAAATTCCGCTTCCGTCTCTCTCGTGAGACGCTCGGTATGACATAATATGTCATTTGGTAACCAGTCGAACAGGTGTGATAATGTGTAGTAGAATATTTATATATTATATACATATTTATATATTTGTTGTATTTTAATTTATTTTTGGGGGGCTCCCATACAACAAACATAATTTTTTGGCATTTTTATAGATAATGGTACGGATCCCTACGTGCGTGAGTCTGACTCGCATTTGGACGGTTTTTGTAATAACCTCGCCACGCTGCGCCACGTCTGCCCGGGGACTATTTAACAAGTAAACATAACAATTATAAATTACTATGATAATTCGAAGTAGTAGTAGTAGTAACTGCATTGCCGAATCGATGAGCAGCAATATATTTGTTCCATAAATTCCATATTGCTTCCGCAATGTACACGAAATTGTTGTTGTAATTTACAACCTTTGGTGCACTACCTATAGGTACGCATTTTGTAGCTTAAAACTTTTTAATAAAAAAAATACGAGTAACGGCAGAAGTAAAAACATACTAGCTATTTACTTCCCATCATTATTTATAATAAATAAAACAGAACTCATTTGTCACATTTAATTGTAGGGAACCATGTCCTTCACACACGATTCGCGCTTAACATTCAAATATGTTACAAGACAACTCCTACGACATATTTAATTGTACAGAACCAATGTCCTTAACACACAATTCGCGCTTAGCACTCAAATATGTCACAAGACATGTCTTAAGCCTGTATATTTTTTAGCAATATCCTTCCATATCCTACCTATATTTCTCAATAATGTAATAAGCTTTATTAAACGTAATATATTACTATGCCACTACTACTATCCAATCACACGTCTCAAACTCCTCTAACTTTCGACTATTCTCTTTGACACAACCTAACATACTAAATAAAGATTGTTTATTTATTTTCCTAAAAAATCACCTTTTGACACGTCAACACATAGATATACCTTCTATCCAGTGTAACGTAAACTATGTATACGTAAAACATAGATGATATCTGAGAATATATGAGAATAACGCATTGTCAAAAAAGGGGAGGTTCTCAATTCGACTGTATTTTTTTTATGTTATGTCAGAACTTTTGACTGGGTGAACCGATTTTGATGATCCTTTTTTTATTTGAAAGCTGGTGCTTACCGTGTGGTCGTTGGTCCAGTTCTGTCAATGACATCCATGAGAAAACCAAACAGCGTTTGACTTAACTGAATGAACATCATTAAAAAAATTAACATTAAGAGAATATAATTTCTTGGAATATTTGTTATTATCATAATCAAATTTATTTATATTAATAATATGATTTTCAAAATAAAAACATGACTTCTTGAATAATAATTATCTATTCTTTTTTGTTTTAAAATATATTGTATAAATTGAAAAAAAACGAGTTATTTCAATCAAATCAAAACAGAGATTTGGGCCTAAAATATGTATTTTTCGATTTCAAATAACTTCCTTCTTTATTTTTAACAAAAGTTTTGAATATTTTCAGATAAAACAACAAATCAGTTTGTTTGAAAATAGTGTCATCTATCTATAAACATACACTCCCGGACACATCTATTGGCCCACCTTGTATTTTAAGTTTTGATCGCCCACAGCTAAAAACAAATGGAATAGCCAGCAAGAAGACCAGACATGAACCCCATTGAACACTTATGGGACGAGTAAAAGAGGTGTGTTCTGGGTCGCCAGCCAGCTCTACAGAAAATGCTGCAACTGAAAACAGTCATAAGAGAGGATTGAGATATGATTTCACAGAATTTCACAGTGAAACTGATGTTGGGATTTCATCAGCCAGACTTGGCCCTCGATAGCTCAGTGGTAGAGCACTTGCATGGAATGTATGGGTCGCAGGTTTAAGTCCTGGCTCGAGATTAATCTTTTGACTGCATTTTTGCTATGAAAGTATTTATTTATATTTATGATGGATTTATATTTATTTGTATTGTATTTCTTTCTTCTATGAAGATTTTGTGTGTGTTTGTAAGATTAATGTACTAAGACTTTATAAGTCACTAGCTTCTGCCAGCGGTTTCGCCCGCGCTAAATTTCGTTATCAGCGTAGGTACTTACGCAGCTCCTCAATTATAGAATAAAAACAAACTATCAAATATTTCCTCCTTAATGGCATAATACATTGGTGTCTGTGAAACCATGGAAATACCCAAAACAATCTGTCAAGCCGTTTAGAAGTTATGTGAAAAAGATAAGTACGGAAGGACAATTCTTACTACCCGTTGTCCTATTACCCGTTTTCCCGTAGTAATGAAGCATTTTCCCGGTAAAAAGTAGCCTTTGTTTATCAGGCATAATGTTGGCTTCTAATGGTAAAAGAATATTTCAAATCGGTCCAGTAGTTTCTGAGCCTATTCAATACAAACATACATACAAATCTTTCCTCTTTATAATATTAGTATAGATAAGGATTTACAGAAAAACTGATTAATTCTATGCCTAATCGTATGAAAGTTTTCTTAGATGCCTTTTGAGGCAACACAAGTTACTAAATATACATTTATTTGAGACAAAACTTTTGTTTTCTTCAAAAGTCTAGCACTAGTCTTAGCCTTCATAAAGACGGATACTCGACTTTATTGCTGCAATTTTTTTATGAGTATTTTGCAATATTTTTTTAACAATAGTATACCTACTATACGAAAAAGATGCCAAAATGTACCAGCTTCATAACTGTATAAGAACATTTTGCTCATTCTAACATTTATTTTTAGCTGTGGGCGATCAAAACTTATGGCAACACAGAGTGGGCCGATAATTATGTCCGGGAGTGTATATATCTAGAAATAATAAGTAAGTTTTGTGACAATTACGCAGTAAATAATTGAGTCTTGATTTTTTTTATTGTTGATTTGACGAACCAAGTTGACCAAGTCAACTGTTGACACATTACTTTATCAATTTGTGCAAGATTATTTTGTTACACGTCTGTGTATTATCGTCATTTTGGCGTAAATTGATAAATGGATCAGTGAAGGAAATTTGGTTGCAGTGGGAATGGGAAATACCACACGAGATCGTGGGAATCCATTTAAAATTTTGTAATTATTCTTTTTATCGGTAAAATTTTACTCAGGTCTAGCTGTGCCTCTGGTGTTTGGTACCACTTCCAATCCGGTTATGATAAAACGTGTGGTGATTTGCAGGATGCTTTGCTTTTATTCAGGCAAAATGTCTATCTGTACTTGTTGTATAATAAGAATAAGACAAACGGCAGTGTAAAAGAAATGATCTTCTAAGATGATCTTCTAACTTGGAAGATCATTGAAATAAGATAGTCCTGTAACAACATTATATACATACCTACCTTCGAGAAACTGAGACATACCGTAAGAGTAAAAGCATGTGTTTGTATAGTGCTCTCGCATCGTGTACATCTGGTATAGTGCTCTCGCATCGTGTACATCTGGTATAGTGCTCTGGCATCGTGTACATCTGGTATAGTGCTCTCGCATCATGTACATCTGGTATAGTGCTCTCGCATCGTGTACATCTGGTATAGTGCTCTCGCATCGTGTACATCTGGTATAGTGCTCTCGCATCGTGTACATCTGGTGACGAGTTTCGATCGCTTGTTGCTATTTTACAGCTTATTAAAATCAAAATTTTAAAGTCTTTTCACCTATACGGCAAATCGGATGTTATATAAATTATGTTTGTTCATCTTAAAACTATTTTCATTATTTTTTTTCCTAACGTATTTTTGACTTATTGGCAAAAGTGTACAAAAAAGTTGTTTGGTTCAAGAAATTATTTTTCACCGTGTTTCTGTCACGTCTGTTATGTCCAGTAATAAATTTACTTTGTGTACCAGACAATGAATACAAATAGTACATTATTACTTTTCTTTTTTTTTGAACCTTTCTTACGTCATGTTTCCAAATCCAACAAGTCGGGCTATCCAGTGATAGGTATAATAGTCAGCATTGCGGAATTGCCATACATAACTATTAAACCTATTTACCACCATGGGCGCGTTCGTTCTGGGATTCAGAGTTCCCACGAATGATACTTTTCACACTTTTGATAACGCTTGTTTTGCCACCGACACCTACCGTTCGTTTAGCTTTAAAACGTTACTAACAAAATTTTTGGTTACAATACTTGCAAAACGAACGGTTGTCGTACACACACTACGATAAAACACACACACACTACCATAAACAATTAACACAAAAACCCCACCTCCAGACATGGGTCTAAAGTTTCATTATTCGGTGGCAAAAGTGACAAAAATAACAAAAAAATAGTAAACGAACGCATGACAGTTTGTCACAGATGATACGAAAATTTTAATATTTTTGATACCAATGCTAAACGAACGGATGACAGGTGGCAAAAGTTTTGTAAATAATAATTCTGCATCCCAGAACGAACGCACTGTTTGATTGACGAATGATTTTCCAAAAACGATGACGAATGACGTGTTTCTCATTCTTTATTTCTTAGCGACTTCGTTGGTTTTAAATTTAATGCTTAGGGTTCTGTAGTTGTATGTCACAAAAAACGGGACCCTATTATTAAGACTCCGCTGTTCGTCCGTCTGTCACCAGGCTGTATCTCATGAAGCGAGATAGCAGTTCAAATTTTCACAGAAGATGTATTTCTGTTGTCGCTATAACAACAAATACTAAAAAACAGAATAAAATAAATATTTAAGGGAGCCCCCCTTAAATACAACCTCAACCCCAATAACATACAACCAACGTGATTCTTTTGCCGTTTTTATAGATAATGGTACGGAATGCTTCGTGCGTGAGCCCGACTCGCACTTGGTCGATTTTTTTTTTACTTCTTTAAATAAGTTGGTTTCCTCAAATTTTATAACATATCTGTATAGCTGCTCACAAACTGTAAAACTTCATTAGAATCTACCCAAAGACGGCTGCCGTTTAAATACATTCAAGTTTGTATACAAGGCCAACCACCACAAAGTTTGCATCGAACTGCACTTCAAAGTTTAATTTGGAGCGTATGATCACCTACCTAGAGACGAGGTATATTAAAGCTTAGACTATTGTAAATAACTCACCCCCATTGACAAGCCTCTTCAATCCCCCGCCTTTCAGTTTGACATGCACAGAGAGGTCCCGCCACACTAGCGTGCAGGGTGCCGGCGCTTGGGTTCTGCCCAACACTTCCTCAACTTCAGGGAACAGAGGATCGTGTTTTGTGTCACTCACTCCAGTCGCAATATGCACTACTGGTGGTATCAGCTCCTGGTTGACAAAATCAGTGGTACGTTCAATAAAAACAAGTTCATATAGCCACAATATATTTGGTTTTGACCAGACGAATCATTCATAGGTATGATGGTAGCCTGTAGGTGGCGCTTTACTTAAATTATTTACGAATTAAAAAATCTATACAAATAAACTTGGGAATAATACAGTTATTACGATACGATATACCTACTGAGAAAACTAAAAGCTAATTATAAAAAAGGTGTGTGCCCGCGTGATAGAGTTCCAAGAACGCTGGCTGCATTTCCCCTCCGAATCGAAATACTTATTCTCTGAGTGAGAAATGAGCCAGCCCTCTTGTCGCCAGAAGCAGCTTTCAAGGGCGGTAAAATCGATTTAAAAAACTTATTAACGAATTCTTATATTTATAGATCAAAATGTCATTTTAAGGGTTCCGTACCTTAAAAGGAAAAAAGGAACCCATATCGGATAACTTTTTTTTTTTTTACCTCTAAGGTGGCAAACAAGCATACGGATCGCCGATGTTAGGCGGTCGCTGCAGTAGCCCATGGACTATTTAACACCAAAGGAAATACCTAGTGTTAGCAACTTTTTAACATGTTAAACGTCATCAAGATTCAATTAGATTCCATTGAGACCACGAGGAACACCGGAGTAACTGTTTAGGCCGTGATAATCACCTGTAAGCGTTAAGTAGGCTGATGTTTGATGTGCTTATTTATAAAGTTGGTTACAGTTAAAAAATATAGCTAATCAGTCCTTCCTTGAAGAAACTCAAACCCCATTCTGATTTTCATTAAAATTGGTTCAGCGGTTTAATCAAATTCTGATATACTTTATCCGTCTGCGCTAATTCAATTCACACTTGATGTTTATTTAAGTAGCTATATTGTTATCCTTCCCTCATAAAATTTCATTATAATCGGCGCAACGGTTCAGTCTAATTTCCTTTGACTCTCTCAATGCTTATTGGCTCACACGGGAAGTTTGCCAGTCGACCATGTTCTTATTTCATTTGTAAACTATTACCTTGCCAAATTTCTTCGAGATCGGTTTAGCCGTGAAAAAATAATAGACAGACAGATCAACAAATAGGCAGATACTTTAAAAAAACAAACAAACAACCTCTTACTAACGCTCCACTGCCTTAGTTTGTTTAATATAGGTGGCTTGTAGACTCGGTGTCTTCATAATATGACAAAGCCTATTTTGTCAAACAAAGTGACTTACACCTTTACTAAACCCACACTTTTCCTTATACTTGGCACTTTCATAGGCTCTTCTATACAGGAGCCAAGATCTGGACTGAAAGTTCAGCAACAACCATTCGTGTTTGAGACAAGTCCTCAACTTGCCTTCTTTTAGTTTTATCGCGAAGTTAAGCAATGTCGGGCATGGTCAGTACCTGGACAGGTGACCGCTTAGTGGCACATTTTACTGAGTTCCTCCGATTTTTATAGGGCACTTTAAACCGTTGGTGATGGCTATTTCTGTGTTGCATTCAAGCAACCACTATAACTAGCTCGATAAACGACAGCCAATTTTATTTTAATAAGGCGTAATCCTCCATTGTCTTTGCCCAAGACTCAAACTATCTCTATACCAAATTTCATCTAAATCGGTTTAGCGGTTTAAGCGTGAAGAGATATCGGTTTTTTCCCTTGCGCCCCCTTTTAGTTACTCTGACCGAGATAACAGACAAACAGAATTACTTTCGCATTTATAATATTGTATTGCTATGTGATAGTTATTATATTTGCCAATTTAAAAGAAATGGACCCTTAAATTTGAGACATTAACATGTATTTGAACACTGAATAGTGGTGAAAGCTATAACGTTATACTTAAAAATGTTAAATTACAAATACTCTGTAACTTTTTCTTACTGTTAGATGTCAATAAAAATGTTTTGTTACTTAAACCACTAATAAGTAACTAAACAAATATTAATTTATCTTAAGTAAATATATATACATTCATAGCATTTGCCCGCGGCATGGGATACCTACCCAAACTCTATATAGAAGTACTAGAATAGTATTATACATATAGCCTGTCGTCTATTTTTTATGGTTTACTTAGGTGAAGCCATTTAAGCGCCCCAATAGCGTTTTGTTCCGACTTGATTCACCATTATCGCCACTGCTTATTTCCTGCGTTATAACAAAATAATAAAAACCGAGTTGCACTCCGGGAGTGCCGGCAGAAGTGAAAACCTTTACACACGATTCGCGCTTAACACTCAAATATGTCACAAGACACATAATAATGTTTGTTTATTTACGGTTTTGACGTAGTATATTTGACATCGCAATCTGTCATAGAATTAAAATTCTATATCCAACCTCCCTGTACTACTCATAATCGCGAATACTAAAAATAAAAATTATAATAGGCGTGGCATTACGGTTTCCGTCTTACGAATTTCCGCGATTAAGACACGTGACCTGACGCGAGTTTATCATTTTTACCCATACTAAAAAAAGTGCACAACGCCGCTAAAGAAGTTTTCACTTCAATAAAAAAAAACCTGTTAATTGGATAAATGGTTAAGGTGTAAAAAGAACGTAAACAAACAGACAGACTTATAGACTTTGAGATTTATAATATGTATAAACAAACATAAATTGAGAACCTACATCTTCTTTTAAATTGGGTAAAAATAATAAAAAACTACACATACAAATATATGAATATCACAGATGAAGCTACAGTAGGTATATGATAATGTATTAAAATTAAACATTATTCTTTATTTCAGTCTATTAGAAAGAAAGCCAACTTAACAAAAAAAAAGTTAACTTAACTCGAAGTGTGTAAGCAAAGTTTTTAATTACTTATTGGTAATCTGTGTTCTAAGTCAACGCATGTTTGGCCAATATTTTTTAATTCATTAATCATGTACCATTTGATTTACGCATATATTAAAATCTGTGTAACATACGTGAGCATCTTCTCCAGAATTGCTCGAAGTTTTCCTGGACGACTTTCCATTTAGACTTGAAGATTTTTCACTCATTTTAACACATACACACTAACTAAGCAGATCATAAAAAATAACTTATTTTAATCATTTCTTATTGCATAAACATTTTTAACGTTTCTTCCGCTCTCTTTATTACAAAATTTTGTTCAGTTTTGTGCTTTGCGGCAAGAAGCACGCGCGCGACAGTCTTTGAAGGTAGCACGGGGTATTTGACTTTGCTGCGTGTGTTAGAAAAAGAGAGCATGGCTATTAGAAAAAGATAGAAGCATGTCTATTAGATCTGGCGTCAATTACCCAAGACCCTAGTGATCCGAAAACAAGTTTAAACAAATTGAGTTTGTGAAAACATGAATCGAAATTTCAACATATTTTCCATTAGTTGTGAAATTGTTACTTTTGATTCGCTAACGTTTTTTTAAAGATCTTTACAAACTGGTTTTAATCTAAAATAAAGTGTTTTCAGAATTTAAATTGCCTTAAGGTTAAATTCCAGTTTTTCAAAAACGACTCCATTACCGCAGCATAAACAACATACCATAAAAGAAAGATTCCACTAATGTATACCCACTTGATTTATGAACATGAGTACGTATGTATGTTTCGAATATGGCCTTGATATTTATATATTTATTGCATATTACCAAGACTTAAAGCTCAATCTTTAAAATAAGCGTTTAGTTCTTTCATAGTTCTAACATGAGATTTACCTCTTCTACTCGAAAACGGGGATTTTCTTCACCGATTAGCATTTCTAAACAATCCTTTTTTCAGTTTCGAAGTTAAAATTAAATTTATATTACGTTTCAAAATCCATAGCAGAAAGTAGATATAACCCTAGACCGTCCCAGGACGGAAATAACGTACCAAGTCAACAGTACCAAACGATTTTTACTCGATAGAAATTAAGTGATAAGTAAAAACATTTACGACTGACGGAAAAAATGGCCTCTTAACACCCTGTCATCAAACAAATCTGGTCCTACTTTAAAAAATATATTTACTTCCCATTTAAAATTTTGTAGATTGTAAGCGAAGGCAATAAGAATTTACGATGCGAATAAAACGCGCACCGAGCCTGACTCACACTTGACTAGTTCTTATTATTTGTTATTTTACTATAGAACTTCTATGTATTTGTAACATTTATAACAATAGAGCAAAAACAATTAAAATATGTTTCTTATATGGAGACCGCCCGCTATGTTGGAAAACCCGCCATAATAAAACAGATTCTATTAAATTTTTAGGCGTTTCCCTAGTCATTCTAAAGATAAGGTACTTAAAAGATTGTACAAACTGACAGATATATCGACAGTGTTAGCTGAGTTGGCACCTTGTGGGTACGAAACCCAAAAAATATTCGGAACTTAAAAGTTTTGCGAAAAGCTCTAAAAATTGTTATTTTAAAACCAATCTTAAGTCTTATATTCTGAATAACTGTTAATTTTTCTGTCTCCCTCCTTATTTTGCTTCACTTTTTGTTAAAGTTGGCAACCCTACTACTAAGGGGGGGAAGGAGGTGCGAGGTGTGAGGCCATGATAAAGTATATCTAGAACATAAAATTACCACGTTAAATACCAGATTTATCAATGAAATTAGGAAATGCGTAGCTCAGCGGCATAATTAGCTAAGGTCATCTCACAAATCGTTGCACATCCGGTGAAACAACTCATTTAAGAGCGTTGTTACACCTGCTAATTAGCGCCGCCAATTTAAATTTTTGATTTTCACTTTGTATAAAGCAAATTTCAAAAATGTACTTCTACAGAAATATATAACTGGTTGTAAGCTATTTTTAGAATGCTTTTTTAGGGTTCCGTACCCAAAGGGTAATTAGCGGAACCCTATAACTAAGACTTCGCTGTCCGTCCGTCCGTCCGTCCGTCTGTCACCAGGCTGCATCTCATGAACCGTGACAGTTAGACAGTTGAAATTTTTCACAGAAGATGTATTTCTGTTGCAGGTATAACAACAAGTACTAAAAAACAGAATAAAATATGGTGCTCCCATACAACAAACGTAATTTTTTTGCTGGATTTTGCTCAATATTGATAACAGCAACAGTTAGACGCTTAAAATATTCACAGAATATTTAGTTATATAGTCAATTTAAAAATAAATAGTTAAATTTAAATGAAACAAATATTTTAGGGGGGCTCCAATACAACAAACGTGATTTTTTTGCCGTTAGGCACCCTTCGTGAGCGAGTCCGACTCGCACTTTTTATTGTTTCTTGCGAGTATATGCCTAAATCAGTCTCTTTAAGCAGATCTACAATCAGATCTACAACACAGAGATTTATTATAGAAACAATACAATTTTTCCAAAATAGTTACATATTTCTGTAGAAATACACTTATTTAATTAGCTTTGTTCAAATAAGAAACCAAAAAGGTCCACTGGTGGCGCTAGTGGACATTAAGAACCCTCTTAATGTAAAAAAAAACAAAAACGTCTTTTTAAGGAACTCGAACTATGCGTCGAGCTATTAGTCTCCGCATAGTCCGCATCCGGAAGATAAAGAAACGTCAAATTTTGGTAGCGTCGGTAATATCATTCTGAGAGCGGTTGTTACGAGTTGGTTCCCGTTATCCAACATTATAGGCTTATATTATTGTATAGGCCTGTCTGGTTAGCATTTCGGGTTGCAAAAATAACCGGCAGCATTTTATTACTCTATCCTTTACGGTAGTCACTCATAGTTAACTATAAAAATGGCGACCGAATTTCGCCTGGGCGTTAGACGCAATTTTGCATTTAAGGGCAAATAGTTTTCCTTCAATAGTTGATTCCCTTTGAGTTTTCAGCAAAAATGATAAAAACTTAAGAGGAGTTAAAAAGTTAAATTTTTTCACAGTTGTACTAAATTTCTGGCAAGGAAATCAAGTCCAAATAGATAATAAGGAATATAAATACCTACTACATTATAATTTCAAATTTATTAGCAAAAACAAAATGCAATAAAATTTTTTCGATAGAAATATTCGTTTTTTTACAATGGTAGTTGTCTCGGACAGACAGCCTATCATTTTCTACTCAGGGTAATAAGCTTACGAGGGAGAGCTCTTCCCTCGGGAGGTGGCGCATGCAGCGGGCCGATGTTCCATATATGCGGCTACGGGCTATTGTCAGCTCGACAGTTTCAGATAAATAACCAGTGAAGAATCCAGCTGAAGAAAGAAAAGTTATATATATAAACCAAGAAAGAACCACCATTTTTATAACTCAAGATTGCTTCAAGAAAGAAGTAACATTTTTAATAATCATGAAAATTTGTGTAAAATCTTGGAAATTAAGTTAAATCAGTATAGCGTAATTAAAGTCACGAATTTTAAAAAAGTGTTTCTAATTTATAAATTAATGGTGTTTGTAAATTATAATTAACTACTACCTAAATTTTCCGCGTTGTATGCATTATTCGTCTGGCTTTATTTAACAACAACATTAGTGAATAGGATTACTATTTTTTACTATAGGTTCAATATTTTTCTAAATAAATAGATAAAAGCTGCAAAACATGAACGTACCTAAGACGAGTGCGAATATGCGATTTCATTAATTGGTTGTGGTTATTAGTTTGATGATAGCGTTTTTCAACATAAGTTTTTAAATTTACGCGTTCCATTACTAATTTAAAAATAATAAAACGGGATTAAACGCGTCGTTATTTGGCAAAATACCTTTTTCCCGACGTTTCGGCTGGGTTACACCAGCCTTGGTCAGGGGTACCCGTGCCCGTGGGTATTTTGCCAAATGTCGCGTTTAATCCCGTTTAATTATTTTTAAATTAGCGTTTTTCAACGTCTGAAAATAGAAAGTTTCGATTAGATGGAAATATCAGCTAAGATAGAAAGTTCCTTGTTTAAATGGAACAAGTCAATACTTACTCAAACAAGACGGTGTGATCTGAAAAGCTTTCCAGAGATCCATGCCGTGTTGGAGGATTTACTTGATTCCTGGTATAACAAACGTAGTTATGGGCCGTTGTTATCCATTAAACTCTACTAATAAGTCAATTGAACCTATTGAGGGTTTTATTCCGTTAGCGTTACGGTGACCGCTTACCATCAGGCGGACTGTAAGCTTGTTGCCACCTTAGTGGTATAAAAAAAAACGGCCAAGTGCGAGTCGGATTTGCGCGCGAAGGGTTCCGTAGCATTATATATAAAAACTGCAAATAAAATCACTTTCGTTGTATGGGAGCCCCCATAAATTTCAGCCCCCTTAAATATTTGTTTTGTTTTTAATTTAATTTTTTTTTTTTTTAACGTGACTATATAACTCAATATTCTTCGAATATTTTAAGCGTCTACCTGTTGCCATTATCAATGTCGAGCAAAATCGAGCAAAAAAATCACGTTTATTGTATGGGAGGCCCCTTAAACATTTTATTCTGTTTTTAGTATTTTTTGTTAAATACATTTTCAGAAAATTTCAACTGTCTAACTATCACCGTTCATGAGATACAGCCGGATGACAGACGAACGAATAGGGTTCCGTTAATTACTCTTTGGGTACGGAACCCTAAAAAAAACTATGAACACAATATATTGCAAGAACGGATCATGCGTAACCCGTTTACCAATTAAAGTAAGTGGAAATTATTTTCTAAAATAGGAGAATCAAATAGAACCTTAGAGCGTACACTAACTTATACCTATTCCAATATTTACAAACAGACGTACAGATTTTTTTCAGTTAAAGAGAACGGAGTCGATTTTGTTCAATTTCAAAAATAACTAGATGGAAATGGCTCAAGCCATTTCTGCCAATATTTTTTATCGAAACGACCAACATGAAAACTAAAACAATGATTTTTCGTGGCCGATTCATTAGAAGGAGTATGTACAAGGCACTCGTTTTCCTTGATCTTTGAACCATGGATAAAAAGAGATAGATTCAGGAGTGGAATCGTTAATCGCGAGGCACGATTCCAGCCAGGCAGTGAAAAAGAGAATCAATGAAACCTACGTCGTACTCCTTAAAAGACAAAACAAAATGTGGCGAAAGGTTTTGCCGAATAGTATTTACAGTTTCCGATTTCAGCACATCAGATATTAGTTTTAGAAAAAGTACCTGGATTGCGCTGAATTTTTCGTCTGGGTTTTTTAATGCTTTTTTTTTACGAAGGAGGTTATCAGAGTCAGGGATCGCGAAAAATAAATGTATCCCAGTCGGGTAGTATATTTTTTTTGTTACCAAACCATTTTAGAAAGTTTTTTTTCGAAAGCTACTTTTAATTTTTAATTTTCTGACACTTATGACTTTTTAAAAATAGAGCGAAACGGTACATGTATCTTATAATTATGCTACGTACGCGTGTTTAAAAACAAAATACCAAACGTAATAATAAAAAATCGAATAATAATTATGCGCGTTAAGGATGGTATAGCGCACGAACAACTTGCTTCTCCTGAAGATGCTTCGTGTTGAGGCGAAACACGTGTCGAGTTTTGTTATCAGTTTAGTGATGTAGTGTAATAGTGAAGTTGACATCGTCCACATAAGGAGGGAGGTGCACTTCTACACATGTGGATGGTATACTTCTGTATGTGAGTGCTACTAAATTTTTTTCAGCGGATTTTCAAGGTAATAATATTTTATCATAATAATGAATTTCCGCAAAGTAACGCCTGATTCTATCAGCATAAAAAAGGTTTTTTTCCAATTGTATCAGTGCAGGATTTATGGGAATTGGTAGGAATTCCTACGAATGAGAAAAAAAATGGGCAACATACTTAGTTATCTGCTGTCTGTAGCCCTTCGGTAAGATTAAAGAAGGGTTCGATTAAGGTGTACAATATCAAACCCTCCATTACATTACGCAAAGCAATATACGTACGTATACGTTATGGGAGTTGAGTATAGAAGAATTTAAAGACACGTTATAGGTATCAAATACTCCCAACTCTTTAGTTTCACACCGGTATCTAATATCATAGTGAAATAACACTAATTATTCAGTTCAGTTTTGGTAACAGATACCACGAATATCATTAAAACAAAGATACTCCGAGTATTAAGGTATCAATTTCTAGTGATGTGTTACAAAATATTAAGGCTAATCCCGCCCTCCTGCACAGATGTTTAATCTTTTAAGTAGTCAGCGATCGGCACGCTCTAGTAACCCCGTCAGTAGCCCAGGTTCCCGTTTATTGGCGGTCGGCACATGAAAGCGATGTGACAGCTAAGTTGTTAGGCTTCGGTTTCATGAAACGTATCCGACGGGAACAGGACACCACGCGGGCGACCGCCAACACGGGTCAACGAGCAATGACGCTTCCGTATTTGGCTTTGGGTTTGCTGTAGTAGGCAATGAACTTAATTAGAAATTGTTGTTAATGACTAAATTTTAATAGTTATTTGTTATACAAGTGAGTAAAAGCGTTGTTTGGTAGATGTGCCGACTGTAAATCCTGAGCATAGCGAGGGATTTAAAGGCACGAGACTGATAAATTTGCTCACGCGTCCAACATACAATTTTTCACCTCTACCAGCGAGAAAAATATTTTCATGTGACTTTTCTGGTAAAAAGTTACGTTCGGCATTGGAGACTTGTTGTCTTAATTCTTCGGGTGTCAGAGAAATATTTTCGTAGCTTGTATCGCTCATTTTTCAAACAAAACAGAAGTATTAATTGAATAAACAATGTTAAAACAATCGGCCAAGTGCAAGTCGAACTCGCGCAGGAAGGGGAAGGTACCATTATCTATAAAAATGGCAAAAAAATCACGTTTTATGTATGGGAGCCACCCTTAATAATTTTTTTATTTTAATTAAATATTTATTTTTAAAGTGACTATATAACTAAATATTCTGTGAATATTTTAAGCGTCTACCTGTTGCCGTAATCAATATCGAGCAAAATCGAGCAAAACAAATAACGTTTGTTGTATAGGAGCCCCCTCAAATATTTATTTTATTCTGTTTTTTATTATTTGTTGTTATAGCGGCAACAGAAATACATCTTTTGTGAAAATTTCAACTGTCTAACTGTCACGGTTCATGAGATACAGCCTGGTGACAGACGGACAGACGGACAGCGGAGCCTTTGTATTAGGGTTCCGCTAATTACGGAACCCTAAAAAACTAGCTTGCCGCCATTTGACTTTGTTTTTTTTTAAAAGTGATGTTGCGTTCGGAATTGTACCTACTACAACCTCTGCCATTGCTATTAAAACAACTTAATAACAACGTATAAACTTTTAATAATACTAATAATTTATAAAAACTCACTTAAAAACGAAAAATGCTATGTAGTTATATTCTTAATTAAAATGAGCAAGGTTAAGTATTTCCCGAAATTTGTTTCAGACGTCATTGTATTGTTTTTTTTTTTCATCATCGAGTTGATTCCAAAAGTCAATGTTCGAACAGTAAATTACTTTGCCTCACTAGTGAGCAAAATTCGATTTTGCTCACTGAATTTGGACAGCAAAACTATCTTTTTCGTGCTCGTGAGGTGAAAAAGATATTTTTTCAGATATTTCTGTTTCTCTTGAGTCAGGAGGTTATTTGATTTGTATACAAAATTACTTTTATTTGATTATTTAGTTTGTACAAAAGTTTTCACTAAAATTCCTTGCACATGGCTCGGGACCAATGGCCTAAGGTTCGAGCCAAGACATGGCACAAACATGAAATTTTGCTGATGCCGCTCATGCATACTATGTGTACCTATCCGAGGAGTGTGTTACCTAACTTTGCAAACCTTAAGTTATCAAAACGTTACTTAAACACAAGTTCCAAAAATCCTCATTTCTGTTAGTATGGGTTCTAAATATTGTATACTGTGACGAGGTGTGCGTCCAGCTCAGCTTTTGTTTGTTGTTCATGTGAACATACTTATCGTTATTATTATATAAAATAAATTATCAAAAAAATAAAAACAACCGACTGCTAAAAACTGAAAAGCAAAAAAGTCCTGGAGTCTCAAAGGTGAGGAATACATGCACATAGGATAGGATGTGAGGGGTTTCACGTAAACTAATAATAAAAGCTAAAACGGAATATAATGAACATCAGTCAGGACTCAGGATCAATTTCGGAAAGAAAAAACGGACGGTTCAGATAGAGCCTGTCAGAAGAAAAGGATTGAGCTAGTATAAAATTATAATAGGTCCCGACTGATGGTTATTATATTCCGTATCGGTATTAGTATCTTTGTTTTTTGCTTTACAGTTTTTTAGCACTCGCGTTTTTTTTTATTAAAATTTTATCATTTTAAACTTTTTTTTTTTTTAATTACTAAGTTATTATCGCAAAAAAGGTTTTCAAAAAGCGGATAAAAGCTATTTCCACATAAAACAGAAAATTCCAATAAATTATGTACTTATGCAGTATGATGAAATTTTTATTGGCATAAAACATTATTTTTATAAAATTATTGATGAGTAACGCTTAGTTTGCGCGTACGCAAGATCTGCTATTGACCAAATTTCGGGATTTTTTCTTTACCTAATATTCGCGTAAAATTGCATTGGCAGACGGACGGTTGGAAACTGAAGTAATCCTAAAAGGGTTCTGTTTTTCCTTGTCAGGGGACTGTAAAGCTGCACGCTCTTACACAAAATGCGATAACTTTATACCCATTACACCCTATGCATTTTTTCCTTTTTTACTCGACTACGACAGAAATACGGTTATGTTTTTCGAGTGTAATATGTATGAATGTATGTATATTTCTTTGGCGCGCTCTGTAGCGGCTTACTGGATTTTAGCTTGAGAGGTTTCGTTAGATTCGTCTCAATTGTGAGAGAGACACTGGGTACATAATATATTTTTTAAAAAATCCAAAATGGTGGATTTTATTCGCTTAAATGTGCGTGAGCAGAAATTAAAAAAAATTGTGAGCAGATGGGACTCATTAAATGCAAGTTCAAAAAATAGTGTACAGAATACAGACTAACACTATAGTTACCTATAAATGAGTTCCGTCTGCTTATAGTAAAATATTTGGTATGTTTTGATTTATGATCAGTTCTTAATATTTTTGCAGTCGGCTTTCTATATTTATTTCATTATTTTTGTCGACGTTGTAAATATTGTGGAAAGCTAGGTTATAAAAAAAAAGTTTTATTAAAAATAGTTAAAAAATAAATCATAGATAGTCTAGCTAGATGCATTACAATGCAATGTAGTGTTGTGTTGCCTCTTTGCGACGTCGTGACAAAGAAGGTTTCCCCTCTCCAGCAGCACCAAAAGGGTGGTTTTGCTGTTCATAAATAGTGGGCAAAAACGATTTTTGCTGCGACCGTGAGTTTTTTTTTGGAATTTTATGACCGGTGTCTAAGACCATTTAGGTCATGTCTTTATTTGATATTTACACCATATTTTTAACTGAATATCACTTTATTTATATTGTTTTTATATTTCTGTATAGCGGTCTAAAGGTATCTTTCAATAGTTAATCAAGTTACGGCGGGCGGTATAAGGAATTACACAGTGACATCATTAAATTCACAGGCCAACACTAATTTAATAGCAAAAATTTCTGACAGTCAAAAGTAAGGTTTTTCATAGTTCCTTCTTGTTGTTCACAATACTTTTTTTGCAATAATGCCGAATCTTGCAAGGTGTGACGGTGCAGTATAATGGCCGAAGCGCAATCTGTTAATGGTGGTGATAAAATAACGAATGGCATCTTTCCATTGTTCATACCATGTTCGAACGGGTAAGCTTTTCTGGGTGACTCCATACCATTTCCTTTGGTTTCTTGGTCTTTATTTCACATTTCTTACCATAACTTGTAAATATTTTCTTGAAAACATTGTTGGTAATCGGTCATACATTGTTAACAATAACAGTTCTAACATTGTTAACATCAATCATATTTAGACCTTGATAAGCGGTTTCATCAGCCATTTCATTACCAGAGAGCCTTTGTAAGAAGGCACCCATAGAAACGTAATTTGGATTTGGTTAAGATAATATTGATATATTATTTCTTTATTGAAATAAAGGATATAATTGGTTTTATATCTCACTTTAAGGCTAGCTAATCATTTGATTAACCTCAAGGAATCAGAAACTATTAAAAAGTGTCTACAATTATGAATTCTACGAATTTGCATTAATTCCTGATAAACCGCATATGCCTCCGCTGTATATATAGAGCAGGAAGTGTGAATAATAAAGCTTTGAGAAAACCTAGTTTGTAAATAATATAAATCAGCACGTACATGGTCTTTTCTTTACCGCCATCAGTATAAATTACATGAGTTTTTTTATTTTCTGCCAAAAACTGTAGCATCTCTTAATTATGGTTATTTCTATTTTAACTGGATATGAAATACATTGATATGAAAAATACTAACATGGTCATGGAGATTGTTTTCTAACATTTTTAAATTTATTTCTTTTTCCAGCAATATTTAGGGTAATGTTTTAGAGTTACCATTTAAGAGCGTCTCGCCTGTTAGTGGTCCAGGAGTTACATTTACAAAAGGTAGAATTTTGTTTATTATTTGTTTGTTATTTGATTATATTAATTAAAGGCAGTATCTTTATGCAAGCAAAAGCCGTCTCAAAACTAAAGGAATCATTTTAGTTTCAACTTCCACGGCCCTTATGGGAGTAGAACACATTGCACCAGATATTGTTTTCAAAGCCCTTTTCTGTAAAATGTCTAATTTATATACATGAGCACTATTCATATAAGCAAGCGAGCTTTATTTAAAATCACTTCTAACAACAGATTTATACAAAATTGATAGTATTTTGGGGTCTGCTCCCCATGATACTCCAGCCAGACATTTGATGAAATTTGGCCAACAAAGTTTATTTTTTGAAATGTATCTAATATGTTTCACAAAATTTCATTTTTGATCTATTATTATACCTAGAAATTTATTTAAATTTACTCTATTTATAGTTTCTGCATTATACACAACATTTGAAAATGAATTTTCTTTTCTAAAAATCATTATACTGCTTTTTATGGGTTAATTTTAAAATTTAATAAGTTGTTATAATACTGGTATAATGGTATATTGCTGTGTATAAATTATAATAACTACTGTATAAAATAATGTCATTTGCAAATCGTAGAATATTTACATCTCTACTATATATTTACAAATTTCACTAGTAGATATATTGTATAGTAAAGGTGATAATGGATCACCTTGCCTTGTACCCCTGGAAACAGATTTGGGTCCATATAAATTGTTATTATGTTTTACATAGAGTGTTCTATCGTGTTTCTATTTTCTAGTTGAAAACCCATTTACATATTTGCCCAGGTATACCTAACCTAGCCATAATTTGGATAAGTATAGTAGGATCTACAATATCAAAGGCAGGTTAAACATCTAAGAATACAAAAACCTTCCTTCCTTCTTTTGCATTTTTTAGGTCAAAGATCAAAGTGATGAAGTTATCAACACAGTTGCGCCCTCGGCGAAAGGATACCAATCAAGACGAACTTTAATCATATTTTCAACGATTGACACGATGGCAAGGAAATAGGTCAATAAGAACTGATTATTTATGCCAAAGTAGGTTGAGAATTTTAATCAAACACTTTTGAGTTTGAGTGATTCATCTTAATTTTTGTTTAGTATATGGGTAATCATCCGGACCTGGGGTTTTATTTTTTCTAGATTAAATATTTTACTTATAATAGTTCTATTAAAATTTTTGCACAAGTTATCCTGTCCTACTTTTTTTTGTGCTGAAATTGATCATTTTTTAAGGCATCTTTTCTTTTGTAGTTCGAATATTTTTTAATAGTCGGTATACTTCTATATAGTTTTTATAGATTGTATGAGGCTATGACACTTTTTTGCAGATATTATTCCACCAAGGAGCTGGAGGCCTGCTTTTAAAATTGTTTGTCTCAGTGAGCTTTGTTATTGTTATTACCTTAAGCGTATCTAAACGAGAACATAAATCTTTATAAGTAGAAATAGGGTCATAGTATTTTAGGACCAGTTCGTTAAATATTGTTTTTGAAAGAGTTTTATACTTTGCCCAATCAGGTTTTTTGTAAAGAAATCTATCTATCGAAGAACTAATGTGATATCTTTCAACACATAATGATTTTTCTGTTATTGTCGGGTAAAAGTAACTTCCCATGGTATAACCATGTACAGACCACTCACATAGTGACGCGAGGCTGGCACTGATAAAGCTAACATCAATGGCAGAAGGATTTCGTCCAGGGTTATTTATTGTTGTAAAATACCATCATGTTAAAAACATAGACCTAAGTCATCAATTACATTACATAAATCCAGACCGCGGCTCTTAGTACAAAAACAACCAAATGCAATGTGATAAGCATTAAAATCACCACTTATAAAGATGGGTTTTGGGAGATCTCTTATGATTATGTTGTCTGTGAAAACGTATGAGTCCATAAGAAGGTCCATTAGAATCGCAGTATACACAGAGAACAGTTAAGTTACCATGTACAGTAGACACAGATAAAGCAAAAGTTTGAATGTCTTCATAAAATTTGGTGTTTATAATATTATATTTCAGGTATGGTTTGATTAGTATTGCGACACCATTATGAGTATTGTTAGAGTTTTTATTGTAAATATTATATCCAGGTACCTTTAAACAATTGTCTTTGAACCAGGTTTCATTAAGTAAGCAAAAATCAATATTAAGATCTTTTATAAACCGTTTTAATAAGGCTTTTTTACTAATTGCACTTTAAACGTATTATTGAGCAATACGTAGTTTTGATTGTGTAGTAGTTTCTAGAGCCATTATTCTAAGATTTTTTAATTTGTAGTGTGTGAATTATCACCCTTATTACCTAACTCCACTACACTTCTGTACTAGGGCCATAAGTTCATCATTGTTGGATATTATTTGGATCTTGGTTTCTTCGTTACGAAAGACATCTTCAGATTTAGGTATATTATGTACATGTTTATTTACAGAGGTATGTATAGGCTTATTTACAGATGTATGTACAGGTTTATTTACAACAACAACATTATTTACAAGTTGCATTTTTGGTGGCAATAGGTGTAGGAAATCAGTATTAGATTGTTTCGTTAAGGTAGCACTTGCATAAGTAATTTTTTTTTTTTTAGTAATTTTTTTTATTTTAGTTTTGATATTGCAAGATGAGGTCCGCGGCAATTTATGCAGCAAATATCGTTTGGTTTGTCACATTCCATATATAAGTGCTTACCTCCACAAATTGAACATCTTTGTCTACCGTAACAAACCTTAGCAGAATGATTAAATTTAAAGCAATTGAAACAATGTTGCTGTAATGGTGGAACATATTCAAAAACTCTATACGAAAACAAATCATATTGAACATTATCGGGAAGTACACTAGATAGGAAATTAATGCTTACAGTCTGTAGTGGGACACGTTCACAAGAGAAGATAATCGGGTATATAGTTCTTTGTTTGAAATGTTTGGTGGAACAAATCTGATTATATGTACCTGTTTATTCTATTTGTGTTGCAGGTATAAACGTTTTCATGTTATGTTTAGTAAGAAAAGTTGTGTTGTTAATTAAATTGTTAGCTGTATAATGTTGTTTAAATAATACCGCTAATTAACTGGCATTCACTCTCTGAATTGCCGTCACACCTTTTTATTTCCTTTGTGAAAATATTATGATTAAATAGATTGGACTTTTATTGCCTAATCGATCTTGAGAAGTGCTTTTTACAAAAACCTTTTTAGTTGAAAGAGTTTTCTGGATAAAGTCTTTTGTAATTAGGTTTATGAAATGGTAAATAAGAGTCACCGCCGCCACCTCCAATGCCGCATTTGTTGTTACAGTATTTTGTGTTTTCGTCCTCAGCCCGAGGGCGCTTATGCAAGTTAGGCGGGTCATCCCCGCACTCCTTATGCCCATCCATTTCTGTAGCCCGCTGCAGCTCACAGTATGAGCCTATTACAGTGTTGAGCAAAAATTCCAATGGAATTCAAAATTTAATTGAATAAAAAAAATTAAAAAACCGCACTTTTTGGTTTCCGCCCAAAAAAGGGTGAGACATAGTAATGCATTGTTCGAATATTACCTTTTTCAATTTCGCAATACTGATTGGTTTAGTAACAAATTTATTTTAATGAAAAGCATTACTACATTGCATATTTTTATTGTTGACGTACTTAATATTTATGATTATGATAACTACTAATAATGAATAGCGTTTATTTATAAAAAATATCCTTTGTTTTCGATAAAAGTGTCATAGAGTAAATTTCTGAACGCACTCAAAAAAAAAAAAAGTGAAATGGCGCGAAACTAATTAGCTATTTTAACTGTAGATTTTTTATTTACGTAAACATTGATTTTTTTTTTTGAAAAATTAGTGTTTCGATTTACAAAGATATTTCATTAACACCAGAAGAGCTAAGACAACAAGTATCTAATGCTGAGCTAAGCTTTTTACCAGAGAAGTCACGTGAAAAATATCTCAAAGCATACGAATTGTTCAATAATTGGCGACATTCAAAAGCTGCTAATGTTAAAATTAGGTCTTGTGCCTTTTAATTCCTCGCTGTGCTCAGTAGTCTATATTGGAATCACTCGCTACGCTCGTGTTTAATTCTAGATTAACTCAAGATTTGCAAAAGTGGCACTCTTAACAAAAACTACTTTGCCCACTTGTTGAACAAATAACTAATTCAAAGGTGTTCTTTGGGATGACATTTTATTTTTGGGAGTGATAGTGGATGGATTAGCCTTAGACAAAATTAACTAACATTATGTAACAGTAAATTTTTTATATATTTAGTTGATTTCCTATGAAAACTTCATAGCAAATATGCGTTTTATTTTCTTAATTCTTCGCTTATTCAGTGAACGACAAGATAAACTAACGAATCGTAGGGAGGTACTTCGAGAGTACACAGTGAATTTATAAACATGTGCGTAATTTGGCCTTAAATTTAGAACTCCTTGATAACAGCAAATATAGTAGCTTCCTATGCTTTTACTTGTAAAATATATATATATATGTAATTAGTAAAATAATAAATGATATGTACGTCTCCATAAGCTAGGTAGTAGAGTAAAAGGCTCGAGGTTTAAAGACATCCGAAGTTAGTCGTTGCTTATATTTTCCATACTCTGAAGTTTTTTTTGTGAATTGCAAAAGAAGAAAAAACGAAAATTTCATTTCGTTTGGTGACTAAGTGGATTCATTACCATTTAAACAGACGGATAAGAATTGTGCCTATCGGGTACAAGACACCCGTCAGAGGTCGAATCATCCACAGGTTTTCATAACAATAATAACTAACACATTTATTTCTGCTTACCGTCGCTTGCGCTATAAGTTGCTCGGGCACTTAGACGTGGTGTGGGTTCCAATCCCGTTCCCTTCACAGCGCTGAAAACCTCGATCATGTACAAATAGAGGTACCATATTGAGTAATACCAAGAAAACAATAAAAGTCACCTCTTTTCGGCGGACCCAGCGCAGTAGGAATCAAGGGACACTAATTTTATTGAATTCGTATTAGCGTTACCTTTAATACCTAAGTGAAAACAATGGTAAGTGCATGTGTAAATGTAATGTGTGTAAACTCGGGTACACTCGGGTACTTACCCAGACTAATTTTGGTACTTCGTTATTGTACCGTAAGGCTTTTATAAGAATAAAACAACGTTAACCTGTTTATTTTTATGATTTTGAATCCACTACTCTGAATATGGGTGGGCCGTCTAATGTGGCCCGACCATCTATCGTGTCTTTGTTTAAATACAAAGCATATTCCACTAGGTCAGCTAAAAGCTTCAAGGATTGTCCATTGTTACTATTAATCAAATCCAATTGTCACTCACATTGGTCGGAAATTGAAGATTGACTGACTGCTCTACTTACAAGGGAAATTGAAGTCAATCAATTGGTAACATTGACAGCATTAAATTCAGTAATAGTTTCAGTTCAGTCTTATGTATTCAGTACTAAGTATATACGAGTATGTTGCAGGTATATCGGCAAAGCCGTGATATTACAACTTGTCTCGTAAAATTACATTTTACAATCTCCATTTCATACAATATCACAGGCTACTTTTAGTTACATTGTAATTTAAGATGATGGCGTACCCAAACGAGTTAAGTTTGCAAGAATTTTATTAAATTTGTTACAGTCTTGAGTAGACTTTTTGACGTGAAAAAAACATATTTATAGTTCAAACCTTAATTAAGTGATTGGGCTATAAAAACATTCCGAAAATAAATTCTGATACTCTATTTTTGGGGTTTAATTCGAATTGTTTAGAGAACTAAGAGAGATAAACTCTTGATTCTTTTTTCATAAACTATAATATAATGTAATAAATTCATTATTGCACAAAAAAATAATTAAAATTAGTAAATACAGTTGATTAGTGGAATACAATTGAGGCGGTCTTATCGCTTTTTAGCGATTTCTTCCGGACAACCTTTGGGTAGAGGAAATTTAATAGAATAAGATTTTAGAGTAGGTGCAACTTGTAACAAGAAAGTATATAAATATAAATAAAAACAAATAAGTGTGTTATTATAATAATAGATTTGAATAAGACATAATACACGTTACTATATATTAAATGTATATAAATAAGAACTAGTGAATTTGCTAATTACATAGCTTTAAATAAATATTTGAATTTTATACCGACAAAAAATCGATGAAATCAAGATTTTTAACGTGCTAGCGCCTATCGTACGTGGAACTATGTCTCTTGCTTCAAAAGTGACGGCACGCTTTTGCTAGCCTTAACGGGACATTACAGCTATTCTTCAAAGCTATTAAGCTAGCTCCACATATATTCGGTACTTTTTTTTTATTTCAGCAAAGATTTCCAAGCATCTCAAACTTAAGGACTAGTAAGATCTTTAAAATGTTGCGGTGATAATCCATCCAAGCCACCGGCATTATTTTTACAATACACAAGTTATTTTTAAGTGCACCAAGATTTTTTAGGAAAGTGTAACTGCTTGAACTTACATTAACATGATTGTTACTTACAGAATAATAAATATTGTTATGTGTGGCATAAGCATCAGAAACAAGTTTGTGACGTCTGTTTATATGAATTGCTAAACCACGACGCCCTTTATACAGCTTACCATCAAGACAAATATGTCATTCGAGCAGAGAGTTGGGAGTAGCTGAGAAGCTACTATAGGCATAATGTTTTTCATTATTTTTCAAACACAGAATTAAAGCGGTGCAATTATCATGTATTTTGCATTCAAACCCAAGATCAATTTTAGGTTAGTATTAAATATTAAATTCTATTTTTGCAATTTACACAGATTAAACCAGATCATATGTACATTACTCTTTTTGACTTTTTAAAATCAGAGTATGAACAGCTACCGCGATTTGGCTAAGGCATTTGATTGTGTTGAAGATAAACCTCATATTTGAAAACTAAATCATTATGGTGTTGTAGATGCGGCTGTTGAACTTATTTTTTCATATTTAAGTAATAGAACTCAAAAAGTCGAAATCAGTCGAGTGAAATCTTCTGGAGGACCTGTTATAACGGGAATACCCCAAGGTTCAATACTGGGTTACTTTTTAGTATTAACGATTGGCTTTTTATGTATAAAACCTGTGAAAATGATATGACGATATGATACGCAAAGAAACACCAAGCATAGCTTTCTCCATAGCTCGCTGAGCGACTCTGACTCTTTAAACATAGTTGGTTGGCAGCATTAGGGCGATTTCTAGAAAGAAATATGTGGATGAATTCATTATCTTAAATAGAGAGAAGTTTCTTTGCGTGACAACATTAGTAATGCCAATAAATGTCACTGTGTGTGGAAACATACTGCAGAAGCTTACCTTCGACAATAGTTGTCTTCGTTCTGGCTGTGGCGGTAATAAGAGGCATGTTCCGGAAAAAGACACATAAAAATTCACAACATAGAATAAGAATATATTAACCTCATTGCCATGTCACTAATTAAAATGTTTCAGGCTCATATAATTAGACACAGTAGCTTCTATAGCATACCTACAATTTAACGAGTAAAAGATAGGCCAGATTTTTGCCAAAATTACTTGTTTTGTTTTGGCTTTTTGTGAGATACTACCACTTTTTGTGAGATACTACCACTTTTTGTGAGATACTACCACTTTTTGTTAGATACTACCACTTTTTACAGAAAAATCATCCTAATCGCGACTTGGCACGTCTTTAAGGATAATACATTAGATATTAGAATGTTGGAAAAAGAGAAATGCGTGTACATTTTTTGTTTCATTCTGTTATGATTAAGTTGTATGTAATTTTAAATGGTATTATTAATGATAATAATATACTTTATTGCACCAACATAATATTTTTACAAAATTATGTTTATAAATATAGAAAACAAATGGCGGTCTTATTGCTTTAAAGCGATCTCTTCCAGACAACCTTTGGGTAGAGGAAATAATAAAGTTAAACATAGTATAGTAGTTGTGTGTCGATACAGTTATTAAGAAGTATATATATCATACAATAATGTATAAAATATAAATAAATACACATAAATAACATATATAAATAATGTATATATGAATATAAGTAAATATGTAGGTCACATATATAAATATGCATGATAACTACTGATAAGAAAAATTACATCCCACTTAAGTCATAAAGTAGTCACAGTTATAATTCAAATTAAATATAATAAGTAAAACCAAGTAGCACGTCGTACTCACGTTGAATCGCCGACGCGACGTCGAGCTGGCAACCTATGTATGTTTTCACCTTCGGTTAAAGCTTTTGCATGCGACATTCGCTGGATAGGTATCGTTTTAGTTGAATGTTGGCTTTGACTTAAATTCGGCTTATAAAAAACTAGCTTTTGCCCGCGATTCCACCCGCCCTTAATTATTTATCGGTGTAGGATTTCAACGGCAACTCCCCTAGAAAAAAACCGGCCTCGCACACCGAGGGTTCCGTACCTACCACCATTTATGTAATCTACAAACACAATCAAAATATTTTTATATTTGAGTTGATTGAATGAGAGATAAATTGCGGTTTACGTTTAAATAACTACTTACCTACTAGATCTCGTTCAAACCAATTTTCGGTGGAAGTTTGCATGGTAATATATATCATATAGTTTTTTTAGTTTTATCATCTTATCATCTTATTTTAGTAGTAACAGGGGGGGACAAACTCTCGCGCAAACTGTTCAGTTTAGAAAAAAATGATATTAGAAACTTCAATATCATTTTTGAAGACCTATCCATAGATACACGTATGGGTTTGATGAAAAAAAAATTTTTGAGTTTCAGTTCTAAGTATGGGGAACCACAAAAATTTTTTGTTTATTTCTATTTTTGTATGAAAATCTTAATGCGGTTCACAGAATACATCTACTTACCAAGTTTCAACAGTATAGTTTCGGAAAAAAGTGGCTGTGACGGACAGACAGTCAGACATGACGAATCTATAAGGGTTCCGTTTTTTGCCATTTAGCTACGGAACCCTAAAAAACCGACTTACACTGATTTCAAATAGCCTATGCCCTTTCTCGGGACTCAAACTATCTCCATGTCAAATTTCATTAATAATCGGTACTTAATCGGTACAGCGGCTTAAGCGTGAAAAGGTAACAGTCAGAGCTACTTTCGCATTGATAGTATTAGTATGGATTATACTACACTTACATCAATACAGCTTTGAAAACCGCGTTAAGTTTCATCTGAGTAGTTTTTATATGAGATGGTATGATATATAAAAAAACGGGACCCTATTACTAAGACTCCGCTGTCCGTCCGTCCGTCCGTCTGTCGCCAGGCTGTATCTCATGAACCACACAGTTGAATTTATCACAGATGTATTTCTGTTGCCGCTATAACAACAAATACTAAAAAACCGGCCAAGTGCTAGTCTGGCTCGCGCACCGAGTGTTCCATGCAAACTTATTATATGTGGTTTTGTATTATTAAAAATATTTTTATTATATGATGTTACTAAAAATTTACGGTTTTCGCAATTTTTCCTTTATCTGTACTTTAAGACGTTGCTTCGTACCAAATTTCAAGAGTCTGAGTTTACGGGAAGTACCCTGTATGTTTTGGTTCCCTTGAGAGTTTCGAAAATTTGCGGAAATTTGCGGCATAAACGGCTGTATGATTTTTTCACAGCTGAGTATTTGATATAAATTTCAGCTTGGTAACTCCACGCGTTCCTGAGAAAAAGGTTCTTGACAGATGGACAGACGGACGGACTACAAAGTGATCCTATAAGGGTTCCTTTTTTTTCTTTTGCGATACGAAACCCTAAAAACAGAATGGAATAAATATTTAATGGGGCTCTCATACAACAAAAGTGATGTTGTTGTTTTGGCTCGATATTGATAACGGCAACAGATAGACGCTTAAATTTTTACAGAATATTTAGTTATATATTGACTTTAAAAATAAATAATTAATGGTACGGAACCCTTCTTTGCGAGTCCCACTCTTATTTGCCGATTTTTTCGATTCTTCCTATATTTGTGTAACATCTTGTTTCTTGCTAAATTTCATTATTCTAGGTCAACGGGAAATACCCCATAGGTTTTGATTTATTTGTTGGACCGTATTTTAGGCATATTTTGTTATTACATTAACTTATAAGCTCGAATTTTTTTTTAACTTAAGGTGACAGTGTGTAATATTTACTATACAGGCGGACAGACAGACGGACGGGCAGACGGACAGACAGTCAGCCCGATTGACGGACAGACAGAAAGACAACACAAAGTGATCCTATAAGGGTTCCTTTTTTCTTATGAGTTACGGAACCCTAAAAATACACAGACAAAAGTTCCTAAAATTATAATTCGTAAATCGAAGTTTAAATAAATGCGACGTATAGAAACCGCGTCGGTAAAATTTTATTACCTATAGGTATAGATTAAGAAAAACACACTAAATATTACAAAACAGGATTTATTTAGTCTTTCACTTAAGAATACTTAACTAAGTAGACAGTTTGTTCATAACGACTTATTAAGGTAATTGTCAAAATACAATAACAACATACGATAATAATATACGATGTCACTAAAGGAATCTTTATTAAATCATAAAATATATATGCAGTTTTTTTTACATAATGATAAATGGATGTTGAGAAACCGACGACATTAAGGCGATGTTGACCTACAACAATATGACTTATTTACATATTTTTTAATTAATATGCTTTAAGGTATATGCTAACTCGTATCTAAGTAACAGTAAATCTATAATGTTGTCCAGTCTTAGTTATGTCTTAGAACGCTATAATTGTCCTGGTTTTGTTTAGTTCCAGTCTTACTATTTTTTGCAGTTTTTTTTTATTTCGTAGTTTGTTTTCCTATTTAAATATTAATAAAATAAAAAAACATTTTCCATTATTTCATCACCCTACGAGATATCTGTGCTTTAATGTCACGTTAACACTTTTTAATGTACGTAAGTATGCAAATAATTATCTATTGTTTATTTAAATTAATATTATTATTATATCCATTGCAAACCTAAATATAACAGTCATACATATTTGTGGTTTAAATAACACTAAATAAAATAGGTATAATAAAAAAATAACATTTGGAAAAAAACTTTGTTTACTGCTAGCAAATAAATAAAAAACATTTTTTCATTGAAAAAGGAACTAACAACAAACTGAAGAAATGAGTAAAAAATTATAAAACTTATGAGATAAGGAAGTCTTAAAAAATTATTTTAAGAACACATTAAATAATAAAAATTAACAATAATTACAATTAACGTAGGTAGTTAATCGTTTCTAGGAATTTTTCTAGCACAATAATGAACAAGTGTAAAACACTATAAGGTATTTCGAGTGTTAATGGCAAATACATTTTTGTATTAAATAAATGCTTGTCCAAATCATACATGTTTTAAACATAAGGGGCCCATTCCACGAAGTTCTTACTATGCCGGTAATTACACTTTTGAATCAGTTGTAACATACAACAAACAAACAAACAATCTTTTGAAGACTCAAATAGTATAAGTAAGACTCTTCATTTTGCAGTTTGTGTTGCGAAGAATGAAGAATGAAGAAGTTACATCGTAGAATAGGCCCCAGCGTCCCTTATATTAGATTATGTGAGTTTCCGTCACTGCTATCACGTTCGCGTTTACTAAAATGAACCATGACTACCAGGAAATGAAGCGGATGCGTTTGAAAAACAATTTTTCTCATGAGACTTTTATCGATTACGTGAACGCGATAGTAGAGTTAAAATCCCACAAAACCATAGGCACACAGGTGTGCTGGAGACAGTAGGTTGTCACTTAGCTCTGCGCGTTCGCATCACCAGAGCGATGTATGCCAAGAGCCTAAAGCCAACAAATAACAGCCCCATGTTCACCACGTCCATTGTAAAGTCATCCTGAAAGAGAAATTAGTCATCATAAGTGCATATTACAATAATTTATTACGTGATGATAAATCTAACAAGCTTTGGCGCTAAGATCATTAAATTACTACACAGGAGTAATGGACCAACGTACTAGTTTAGTTATATTACCATCGTGTTAATAGACACTAAACACAGGCGTAGTCACGACTTAGCGTGGTAATCCTTTACATTAAGATGGTATAAGTACCTAAGTTATCGCTTTCGAATTCCATTACTTATAAAATTAGCGCGCTAAGTTAAGGATAACCCAAATGACTAGTAACTAATAACGCAAAAAATTATGGTATTAAACTGTAGTGTAGCCTCGCCATTAAAGTTTTGACCATCTAGGAAGGTGTGAAACATGCTTATCATCAACATAAAAAAGCACGCAGTCCGCTTGTAAAGTCAAAATTACTTGCCAAGCGTTAAAAAATTACGTTGATTTTTGATGGTCTTAGGATACTTAAGAATCTCGACTGTGAAGATAAGTAAACAGCCATAAAGAGCAGTTACCTCGGAGAAGCTGAGGGTCTCGAGCACGACCTTCCCGGACGCGGGACAGGTGAAGTTCTCTCTTGTGCACGCAATGCTCTCCACACCTGACCACTGGTTCACCAGCAGAGCCTCGTTACCGTAGCGGAACCACGACAAATAAGAGATCCAACCCAGGTAAGGCGGAACTGACCTAAATTTTTAAATATTTATTAAAAAACTATTTTAGTAATAAAATATACAGACAAAGTAAATTCAAATGTAAATCAAAACAAACAAACCAATAAAAATTAATTTATAAAAACTATTTATTTTAAAGCTAACTATTAATAAGAAATCGAGACTCGTGTATACAGGTTGTAGCAAAATTGGTGTACTAAACCAGCATCACCAGAAGCCTTAAGTATAAAAGTGAATTGCTCACAGTAGAATCGAATTTTCAGTGAGTAAATCAATTCCAAATCAATAAAAAAAACATATAGATATTACGATATAATTCCAAGGACTGTTGGTATAAGCAAAATTATTTTTAATGTTTTTCGCCCATACTACGTTCTTTTTCCGCGTTGTATGAAGAATTCGTCTGGCTTTATGCCCTATCTTAAACAAAAGTATGTAAGCATTAAGAAAGGGAAAATCAAAACAGAATGGAAGACAAAGGTTTGTTTTTTTTTTTTTTTACTCTTTCGGGGTTCATGAACCATACTGCCAATTTTAGGGATCTAAAATATGTTTTTTTGTATTTTTTTATACTTAGCTTTTTTGTTAGACCCCGTAAATATGGGCTTATAAATCACTGTGTTCAGTTTAAACTGCCAATAAACTAAGTCTTATAATGTTCTGTGCAATTACTATTTATAAAAAACAAAGATAAAATGTAGGTATATAAGGAATGTATACTACCATAAAACTGTAAATTGAAGATATTTATAACAAAGGGTAAGATAAGATAAAGGGTCACTGGTTTTTTACAAGTTTCGGTTCGTTTGTTTGTTTATTTGAGCAACAACCATGAAATTATCTTATTTTGAAAAGATGATCACTTTAATATACAAGCGCGAGCTCCAGTTATTAACTTAAGATCTCAGTTTTATTCAAATCCATTCCTTATTACCGAATATATGACACACAGTGTGTCTCTCGCGAACGAAGTCGCGGACAAGAGTTAGTTTAGAATTAAAATAGTTATAAAATAGATTAATTATATATATAGAAAGATACTATAGGATTCAGTTACCCTGAATTGAGGAAGAATCCTCCGAAGAGCATGAAGGGTATGATGACGGGCGGCCCCACCGAGGCGGCCATGCTGACGCTACTGCTGGCGCACGATATCAGGTATCCTGAACAAAGAGGTACAAGATAATAATACCATGTAATCTTTTACCAAAAATATTAAATATATACCTATCTTCTATCCTATAATAAGCTTATTCCTGTCGTATGTTACAAGTCTATTGCCCATGCCCAGAAAGTTGGCAGAACTTGCGTTTCGTCGGCCAAGAAATTCAAATCGGTCGGTTCAAATTCTGTAGAAGTTTTTCAATTTTTCCTTTGGATTGTATACTATATAAAAACAGTATATAACAAAAATTTAAACACATATGTTTGACCATAAAATCTGCCTAAGCTGTGCAGAATTTCCATACCTAAGTGGTTTTTAACGATAATGTTTATCAAAAGTAACTACAGGATTTCTAGATAGTCTGATTAAGAAATGGCTTTGAAGCTTATAAATTTGAAATCTCTATATTATGTTTAAAGCTCTAAGCTTTCTATGTTTTCATTAAGAAATAAAAAACCTAAAAACAAAATGGCTATCTTTCGTCTTCATCTCTAAGCGTAGCGCTGTAGCTAATTCAAAATCCATCATTAGCACTGAACATCGATCGATATAGCGAAAATGATCAATGCTTTATTTTTCATTAAAAAAATTTCAACATGTCGTTTTTTATAGACAGTACTAATCTACTATGTGGTTAATTTAATATGTTAATAAATAATCACGATTTTCTAAATCCCTTAAGAAATTGCCATTCCTGTTTGGAACATGTAAGTAAGTAAGTACTTAACTATCTCCAAAAGAGCCTTTAGAAAATTTTTAAAGAAGATTTTATAGAAATCTTTTAATTTTCGCAATAAAAGTGTTCTGTTGCGTTGACCAAGAGTTTAAAAGCTATCACTATGCCAAGTTTTAGCAAAAAACCTAAAAGTTAAGTAATATCTTAAGATATTGCAAACTTGTTCGATCTCTAGATGTCAGAATATAATTATTATATTTGTGTTCTATTAAGTGTCTTCCACTGATTTATTGTAAAATTCACAGACACATTATAAGAAATGTAAGCTTTACGTATATTTATGATAATATTTTTAATATTTTAATTAATGTAAACGGCACGCATATATTTTGATACCAGCAATTAAAATCTCTTTAAATAAACTTTAGAAATTTACTGCCATTGGGTTTACTTATTAATATTAGTAAGAGGTGAAATTTGTTTGTTCATATGTATGTTTATAGGGAGTAAAATGTGCATCCACAAAGCGATTCTAAGAATTCTTTCACTAATAGAAAACTACACTATCACTGAAAAACAATATAATTATTTTGAATAGAGTTAGTTAAGTTCGCAAAATTAGCAAGCTGAAGTGACAGTGGGCTGGCCGCATCTGTCGGAGGACCTATGGCCGATGGAGCAGACGCGTCCTAAACCGGAGACCGCGTATGGGAAGGCAACACGTGGGACGCCCTCCAGCCCGGTGGACCGACGACCTTAATAGGGTGGCTGCTGGTAGCAGGACGCGGAAGGCAGAGGACCGGGAGAAATGGCGCGCCATAGAGGAAGCTTTTGTCCAGCAGTAGACCAATATGAGCTGATATGATGAAATTTTAAGTTAGAAATATCAATGTTTGTAAACCAAGTCGTAATAAGAAAGAAACTATTGCTTCACGTTGCAACGTAGGCAATGACGTGACCTGATCTTGACCCTAGTAGCTGGAGGGACTTAAAAGGATAAAGAATACTTTTACTACCGATTGAGAGTTCCCACGGAATTTTTTTTGCACATCATAACAGTTCATGCAATTTGACACCGAGATAGATGAAGGGACAAAAAAGGACAGAGAATACTTTTGCCCCGATCGAAACTTCCCACGAGAATGTAGTTTTTCTGCGGGTGAAACCGCGGACTTCGTCAAGTTTTTCTTGTGATTAGCGATTAATAATAATTTTTCTATAGTTTTTTATAGATTCTTCGATAGTTGTTTATGTAAAATTGTATGTGAAAGTGTGTGTTTATCTGAATTTGTTGTGCCTCTGGCCGATCGCGTCGGCTCGGTACACACATGGTACTCATTAGCAAACTGTTTAAATTGGTCGATCAATTAAAATTTGTAGTAATAAATGTGTCAAATATAATATAATAAAATATGCGCTACTGACATAGGGCAGTAAAAAAGAATAGAAAAGTTATGATTTAAATGTGATAAAAAGCAATAAATGGTTCTAAATGCTTTTGCCGCGGCTTCGCCCGTGCTGAATTTGGCTATCGGCCTGAGATTTCTGCGGCAAATGCTTTAGCTACAGTTCGTCCACGTAAAAATCGGTTAAAGTTGCGGATTTTTTGGATTTTCTAGGATAAAAAGCCTATGTCCTTCCTCGTCTCTTTAACTATCCCTGTGCCAATTTTAGCTTCATTGGATGCTCCGTGAACTAAAAAAGGTAAGAAAGAACAAGGAACCAACAAATTCATTTTCGCATTTACAATATTAGTATTGATAACAATATCATTCTCTTTCTGTGACATTGTGATACTATTGATAAATATATTTATAGGGTGGCAAACAGGCTTACGGCTTCCCGATTTTAAGCTGTCACTGTGGCCTTTGGACTCCTTATGTAACCCCTGCCAACCATTTAAAAATCTCATCATCCCCTTCTTGAAGAATCCCATGCTGTTGTCCCTTAGAAAAACCTCGACTGCTTATGCCACAACCAAAGCGTTCGCGGAAGGAAGTTCCTCAGGAACCGCACTGTACTATTACGATGGTAGAAAGTAGAGGTCAATGCAACTTTACGTCGGCTGGTCTCATACTTTTAAACCCGACAGTTTTGAATCAGCATTGAAAGTAAAAAAACGTTTGACTGATGTATAAAGTTCATTACGAGGCAAGAAACTTGCTGAAGTTAGTGAAATTGTTAAGTTTAACAATGTCACTTTTCTAATGCTGGTCACCGTAGAGCGTAGCGTATTAGCGTAGAGCTGCCATAAAGTTTGCATCAACCTGTAGCTGTGTGTGTCATTTTAGGGCTGCGCTCTACTTGAATGTGCAGTTTTCTGCTCGTTTTTTAAATCGATTCCACTGTCCTATTGCAAGTTTCAGACTGGAAAAAAATAACATGGCTTTTTACATTCTTTCACTAGCAAATTACTGTATTTGTTAAAAGATATCTGTTAAGACATCGCTTTGAAAAAAAACAGCCGAACCTCTTGATTTTCTATTTTTAATTCATAACTCCTTATCAACTAGTAGCGAGAATATAATTTATTTCATGAAATGTTAAGTAACTATAAAGCTGAAAAATTAGTGTCATATAATTTTTATATGTTATGTGATATTACTGTAATTAATTATTTTCCACTTTTTACGCTAAGCTGTTATCTATAAAATATTTTTGCCACAATAAAACGAGCTTTATTTCAGATTAACATTGTCGATTTCAGCTTAACACCCATAAAGCAAATGTATATGCGCGTTGGAGGCCCTCTTATTCGTCAAAACACAACCCATTTTACAAGCAGTAGAACACACAAATAGAGGCACAGCTCTTCTGAGAAATCTAGGGCTTCATCCGCTTGTGAGTTTGAGATCGTGCGAGCATGTGAGTTTGGGAATAATTGTATTCTCCACAGCTTGTCTTTGAGCCGAGTCAAAAGGCACGGGCCCGAAGGTTTAGTGCTCCGTCTGGGACTGGTGTTACTACGTCTTACAATGTAGCAACTTATGCCCTGGTGAAGCTCTGCTGATTACACCAAGTTTCTAGACCGCCAACTTGACCTTGTCTTCTAAATGAACTCGGAATTAGAAATCACTGAAAATGAGCTCTTAGTGATAGTAAAATGTTCTGAATTTTTAGTTTTACAATAAATGGGATTTCCTAAGTGGTAACCGCGCTAACTTATATCTTAGGATCTCGGTTGGGTTGAGTCCAATCTAGGATCAAGTTTTTGCATCCCCAATCATAGACCTTGGTTGGATAGAGTGGTCTCGAATTTTTACAGAAGTTACCTGTGGCTTTGCATAGCGAACAAGGGATGGTTTCCCGCGTAAGTATGGCGTCGATAAACAACATAATTTTTAAAATAAACAGGTTTTTAGTACTTTTCAGTTTTACTCGCACATGTCCGTTTTTTAAATTTCGTTCATAGTTTTTGTGCCTTTCAATTAATTAAATTCATAAAAATAAACCGATGAAATAAAAAAATATTGTTGTTAGGATAATTTGATAGCAATAAAGATTGCAGAAAAAAGTATCTGATCAATATTCGCATCACAAGCATATACCCTATAACCAATAGTGGAAATAAATATAATAGTTTTTTGATGGTAGTTACCTACTTAAAAACCCGAATCTTGTATATGAATTACGAGTTAATGGTTGAAATGAACATTGAAAAACCAAACACCATTAGAATAATAAACCATGTCAAAGATAACCTAAATTAAAGAGCTTCTTATATAATAGCATATTTTATTATTATTATTAACTAGCTTTTACCCGCGGCTCCGCCCGCGCTAAATACGGTCATTGGCGTGGGCTCTACGGCAAGTCTTTCGTAATAGACAGTAAGTTTGCTAGAGCTGTGGATATAGTTAGTTCACATCAAGTTTGGTTATAGTTATTCCTGTGGGATGAAAAGTAGTCCTTCTCCGTTCCCTCAACAATCCCTGTGCCAAAAAACAAGCTCAATGGTTGCTCCGTAGCGACCTAAAACAATAACAAACAACAGATGATGCCCCTACTTTCTACCATCGCACCGCTCGCCATTGGCAGGGAATTAATCCTCACACCTAAGAACCTAAATGGTCATTTATTGTGCGGTTTCAGAGAAACTTCCTCCCGCGAACGATTAAATTGTGGAATGAGCTCTCAGCCAAGGTTTTTACTAAGGACTACAGTATGAGGTTCTTTAAGTAAGAACTTATTAGAAGGGTCGGCAACGCGCGAGTGTAGCTCTGGCTAGGTGTTGCAAGCGTCCATAGGCTTCGGTGACCGCTTACCATCAGGAGGGCCGTAAGCTTGTTCGCCACCTTAGTGGTATAGAAAAAGAAAAATTTGCTAATAACACAAAGTTTGAATAAATTGACAAAATAAAACGTTGTCGCTTGGAAAAAGTGAGTTCATAGGGTGGAAAAATTGCGTTGCGACCTGAGCGAACGTTTGTTTCGTTCAGTTTCATTTTGGTTCAAGTGGGTAATGGACGATTATCAATTTTATTTTGAGTTTTGTCTTGTTCTGGCAAAAGTATACCAGTACGTGCTACAGCTATAGATCAAGGATTGAGTGAATTTCTTGAAGAATACTAGCCAGTTATGTGGTTATAGTTTCTTTTTTAGGAATAGGAAGAGTTTTGAAGGCCATTACCATAGCTGCGAATATATGTTATCAATGGTAGGTACACAACACGTAAGCTTGCGGGAATGGAAAGGCGCAATGTTACCAGTTGGAGAGTACAAAAGAGCGCGGTATTTTCCTTGCGGCCCCTATTAGTTAGTCTGACTAAAATTCTTGAGGTTATAGGTTATGGGTAGTCGAGGGTCGGTCATGAGAACAACGTAGGCTTTGTCACAATAGCAAATTACCTGGTCAGAGTGACAACATTAACATGGTTGTAAAATCAAACTTGGCCAGAAGAACAACGTAAGCTTTGTTACTATAGCAAATTACCTAGTCAGAGTGACAACATCAACATCGTTGTAAATTTAAACTTGGTCATGAAAACAACGTAAGCTTTGTCACTATAGCAAATTACCTAGTCAGAGTGACAAAATAAACATCGCTGTAGAATCAAACTTAGTCATGAGGACAACATAGGCTTTGTCACTGCAACAAATTTGCTTGGTCAGGCTGACAACAGTAACATTGTTGTAGCATTAAACTCCGACAGCATTGTTGAATTATCAAAGTACAAAGTGACAATAAAAACGTTGTCATTTCATCTATGGACATTGGTGGGCTCCAAAGTAACAAAGTTTTTTTGTTAATTTGACAATTTTTTTTTTTCAGTGTTAATTCAAATCAATTGTTTAATATGAGTTTGATCTTATTTCTTAGAGTTGATGGAGTTGGCCCTTTCATAAAATTCCAGTACCTTTCTTTCTTGCTGTCTGCTTTGGTGATCCGGTGTTTTACTGTAGGTACTTACTCCATTTCACATATGCTGCAGGAGATACGAAAGTTTTTACTAAATTGGAGCCTCTGGTGACCGCAATAAAGAGTATGAATATGTGGTTTTGAAGATATTAATTATATACAATAATATTATACAATTACATTTTAAAACAATAATATGCTCCGTAGCATGCTATATGAATAAAAGATAGTCTTTATAAAATCTATATTTGTCGTTCGTTTAGCATTGGTATCCAAAACATCAAAATTTTAGTATCATCTATAACATTCTGTGAAGCGTTCGTTTACTATATTTTTGTAATTTTTGACACTTTTCCACAGAAAAATAAAACTTTACACCCATGTCTGGAGGTAGAGTTTTGGTGTTAATCTGGCAAACTGCATATTCATTGTTTATGGTAGTGTGTACGTCAACCATTCGTTTTGCAACCAAAATTTTTGTTAATGACGTTTCGAAGCGTGGCGTTATCAAAAGTGTGAAAAGTATCAAACGTGAAAACTTTTCATTGCAAAAAAACGCACCCATAATCTATATTTATTGGTCCATCTGTCATTAGCTGTCCAAATAACATTACATAATACCCAGTTCCATTTTACATACAGACTTAGATAACATAAGTACTAATTAAATAATAGGTAACATAAATTACCATTTTCGTATTTTTACGACTTTGTCTGTGACATTTTCAAATCAAAAAATCGATGTTATGCGAACCAATTAAATGCAAGAAACTACAACGTAAAGCTTTTATATAGGTTTAAGGTTGATCCACAAATTAGATAATCTGTGGTCATTATCTATTTTTTTGCTAAGTTTTATCTTTAAATTTTTATATCATTAATAAACAAAGGTCAGGTTTTTTAATGATCATTAAAATTCATTATCATTATCAAATGCATTATTTAAAGATAATGATTCTGACGTCAATAGGTATTTAATTCAAATGCCCAATTTGGATACATTTTCTATATGGTTTGTTAAATAATATCCGTTTTATGTTACAACAAAACCATGACAAATGTAGACTTCACAAACTTATTATCTGAAACGTAATTAAATTATGCTATAGAATACATACATTTATTAAGAAGACGAAAAATACCAAATTCTCTTAGTCTGTTCGACGATTTCCATGTAAGGTCAGTGATTCCGTCTGATAAAAGTCTACTAAAGGAAAAAGTTATCTTAAATTGCATAAAACTTATCTTTAAAACTCTTTTAAAAGACTTAATTATGATTTTTAGCCTTTTTTTTTTATTTTTTTTGACGGCCAACAAACGAGCTGCACATAATCTAACTAGCTCAAGGACAAATTTAAGGCAATATATCACTAATTTACGTGAATAAATGCTTTTTTTTTAAAGGGTTGCAAAATCCTCAATATATTGAAGGAATCGAAAAGCTTTGAAAACGCTGGATAAAGTGTATTAATTAAATATGTTTGTAAAATGAATAATATTTACAAATTGTTTAAAAGTATAAATCTATTTTTACCAGACTTAATTTTTTGCTCTAAACACCGTTACGTATGTTGCTGTCCGATCCTTTGTTGTAATTTTTACCACAATTACGTCTTAGAACTTTCCGTTTTGTATGAATTTAAAGTTTTTTTCTTATTTTTCGCTGAAAATCCAGATAATGCACTAGATAACAAAAAAATCTAGTAATTTTACAGACTTTCATCACAACCAAATGCAATAACCCACCTGCCTACACTTTAAAAATTTGCAGAAGAGTTGTAACATATAGGCCTGCAACTCATCCGCATTTCTTGACCTAACTGGCAACTTTGAAAGAAAAAAATTTAATAGAGTAGAATGATTCAAAATAGTCAAACTACTAAAGCTAAAAACATAAAATTTTGAAAGTAGCTTTTTCAAAAAAAAATCTAATAATAGTCCTCGCTCAATATAAGGAAGGCACTCTATCTTTAATCTATTTTATAAGCAATTTTAATTTGATATTGAATTAAGAGGTCCACGCGACAGAGCGAAAGGTACTTGAAAGCCTTCCCTAACATTGTATGATAATGTTTTCAAAAATCATATTTTATATAAGTATATACTTTGAAAATTGAAATAATATTATTAAGCCCCAAAAAAAGTTTTTACTAATTTTAAACGAATGCCACTTTATCAATTTAATTTTTTTTTTAAGTTTTATTTCATTTTTAAAGTTGGATAATTCTTTGATAGAAGTCACTTAAATAATTTTGCTTAACCAAGACCTTAACACAACTAGATTTAGTTGCATTGTAATATTAAAATATTTTTAATTTTTATATAATCTATAAGCTATTAATTATTGAAGTTAACAAATAAATAGGTAATCTTTAAGTTTCGGTAATTACAATTATTAATAGCTGATAGGTTATAAGAATTTTAGACATAGGAATGCCATGATGTAATTATTTAGGTATAATTCCTCTTAAGTCTTCACGAAGCGAAATAATTTTGTTGGCCTTTGTTAACTTCAAAAATTGTAAATACAAATTTTTTAAAAATAGGCCTTTTTATTAAAAATACCTTTTAGCAAAAAATTATTCCTTGAAGTATTAAAATATTTAGTAACTAGGTAGAGTATATTTGCAAAAAACTAAATAAAAAAACTTTTTTGGAGATGGTTTTAACATGTTCCCCGACGGTTACTTTTAGTTATTTTCGACTACAATATTATTTAAAATATAAAGGTTCGATTACTATTTGGATTTCAACGAGTTATCTCATATTTTCCAGTTGCTCCTTTATTTACAGACTTTTTGAGGTTTAATTGAAAGACTAATAGTCACTTTCTGATTTTTTAGCACAAAATACAATAAATAAAAATATATCAAAAAAGCTAAAGCAAAATATAAAAGTATGATTTAAAACATACCTATATCTTTATATCTTTTCAATCCTATACAAATGCTATCGTTTTGTTTTGCACAAAAACTATACACTAACGCGATTTGGCAGAGCTGGACATTCAACAAAAAGTATTTTGACCCCAGTGTGTACTGGTAAGACACAATTAACTTATAATAAAAACTATAATATATAAATAATATGTCATTGGCCTACAATTTTTTTTGCATACGAATCAATGAGATGCAAAAACTGTTGATATATCACTTGCTGCGTAGACATAAATAATGGTAACTCGGAACCCCACAAAATGGCAATAGCTGCGAGGGATACGACGAAAATGACACTTAATTGAAATAAAAATAAGACTCAAATTTAAACTGGAACAAGTTTTGTAAGTGATTCTTAAGTATAAATTAGCTCGAAATTTATGTGCGACTTTATTATTATTAAATTGATCAGTGACGGAAGAAAATCATAGTATCCAAAAGTAATCCTAAATTTTATTTAATAGAGATAAGGCTTTAAATATGTTAATTAATGAGATACTAATTCTAACTTCGCTACAGCAAAACATCAGTGTTTTTATTATATAAGAATTTAAATTATATATGTTCGATTTAGATAAATAATTTAATTGCTATACTACTACGTAAACATACCTATCATTAAGCTAAATACATTTATGTCTTTATTGTAGATATGCTGTATGAGGCATATGTGAAAAAACCGGTCAATTGCCAGTCGGAGAGTGAATTGAGGGACAAATTTAACTTTGGCGTTTGAGTTTTTTGTGATGTAACAACAAATTTACGGTTTACAAAAATTTTTCCATCTGTGCTACATGGCATTGCTTTTTGCTAAATTTCATTATTCTACATCAACTTAAATTACCGCATAAGTTATGATTTATTTGTGTCACAAAATGCGACAAAATAATCGTATTTTGGGCATATTTTTTATTGCATTAACTTAGAAGCTTGTTTTTTTACTGCTTCAGAGGACCGTAGACCTAAGGTTTTATTTGATACTTATTTCAACTTGATACCTTTACGCTTAACTGAAAAAAAGGGTCTTGACAGACAGACAGTCGGACAACAAAGTGAACCTATAAGGGTTCCTTTTTTTCCTTTTGCGTTACAGAACCCTAATAAATGGCAGAAATGGTTAGTTTTGTAGGAACATTGATAAAACTTTATCGTTTTTGTTAAAATAACACCTTTCTACAAATAGTGATTATAGGTAACTTCGATATGACTATTATAGTATTTTTATATGACATCGCCTGTTTTGCAATTTTACGTCATGCAACCCTAACCTAAAGTAAGTCATTCGATCCCTCGAGATCTAATAATTTAATTAATTTTAAGTTAATATTACAATCCCTATGGATTTAATGAGATTTTAATTAAGAACAATTAAGAACAATTAAGAACATTACAACTACAACAAATAAAACTTTGTATATGAAAACATTCACCGCTGGAAACAACTTATTCGAAAATCGAACTGGACACCACGAGTAAAAAAGAAAAAATAAATGATTAAAAAAATAAAAAAAACCGGAATGCAAAAACCACAAAAACATTAAGAACCAAACAGAAATCAAAACATACCAAATATTTCACTTTAAGCAGACGGGACTCATTTTAACTATTATAGTGTGAGCAAGACACTATTTGAACTTGCATCGAAATGAGTTCCGTCTGCTTATAGTTAAATATATGGTTTGTTTATTTATGTTTAGTTCTTAATGTTTCTTGCAGTCGGGTTTTTTTAATTATTTAATTATCTAATTTATCCACGACTTTATTTTTTTTTTTATATGTATTTTATATTAAAGTAGCCTTTGGAGCAACGATTCAATGCTCAAGTCGACAATTAGCATCAGAAACGATATTTAAATTAATAAATACACCAAATTCAATAATTAGCATTTTTAAAGAGGAAATCGAAAGGTCATCGATCAAATAAAATCTAAAGTATTTACAGCTCATAATGTTGAAACTTTTCTATATGAAGCACCTGACCACATCTTTCCTGTCCCAAAATACCCCCTACATACCTAATGATTAATTTTTAGTACATAAAATAGCGGCATACTATATATAATACTAGCGACCCACCCCGGCTTAGTATGTAAGTCCGACTCGCACTTTACCAGTTTTTTCCTTCTCAGAAACCTTCCTCGGCGTAATAACTTACCAAAATTTCAATACAATCGGTTTATCCTTAGTTCGTGAGTCCGACTTGCACTTTACCAGTTTTTTCGTTCCCAGAAACCTTGCACAACTTACCAAAATTTTATTACAGTCGGTTTACTTTTAGGCACGAGTCCAACTCGTACTTGACCTTTTTTTCGGATATACTCGTATAAACCTTGCTCTAACAATAACGAACACAACAAAAGGTCCAGCCGTCCTCGAATTTTGTGAGAATAACAAACGTCAATTAATATTTATATTTATATAGTTGCCAGGCGTCCGGTTAAAGCCGGACACAGACAGGCTTTTTGGTTGCGTGTCCGGCCAAATAAGACGGTGTCCGGCCTGTCCGGCTTTTGTTAGGTTTTTTTAAATTTTATCATTTTTTTATATAGGTTTCCGCTCCGCCCGTTTGATTGTTTTTTGTGCGTTTTCTTTCTCAGTAATTTTTTATATGATAATTTATATCTATGTATTAATATGTATGTTCTATGTATGTATATGTAATATGTATGTAAGTATTTATTTATATGTATTTATCCTTGTGAGGATTTCGACTAATTTTTAATGTTTCTTAGCCCTATGAGTCAATATTGTTTTAAATATTTAATGTTGACTGTAAGATATACCTTTTAGGGACAAGTCCGCCTTCGTATAAAAGTTGTAGTTAACTTCTGTATTTTTAATTTTACACAATAAAGTGTATACAAACAAACAATCCAGGACACATCTAAGTGTTTGCCGGAGAAAGTTCCTCTAAAACCGCACCGTACGTGACCATTTAGGTTCTAAGGTGTGATGATGAATGAAGGAGGCGTCCCATTATACAAGCAGTAGAACACACCCAAGGAGGCAAACTCTCCTCAGACTTCGGGTTCGATACGGCTTATGAGTTTGGGATCGTCGACGATTATCTCAGCCCATCGTTGAACCGAGTCAAAAGGGCCAGGGTCAGGTCAAAAGTGTAGCAGTCAGTCAAAAGTTGATGGTCGCTGAACAGGTCGTGGTTTTCTAGGCATCTTAGAAGTTGTGTGTTGATCACATGCTTCATCACTTTGGAAAGGAGACTGTAATAGCGATTGGTCTGTAATTGAATCTGATCCATTGCCCTTTTTGGACATCGGATGCACATTCGCAGTGTTTTTTTTTTACACTACTAAGGTGGCAAACAATCACATGGTCTGCCTGATGGTAAGCGGTCACCGTGACCTATGGACGCTTGTTACACCAGGGGGATTCATTCGCGCGTTGCCGACCCTTCAAAAATCAAATAACTTCTTTCTTGAAGAACCCCATACTGTAGTCCTTAGAGAAAACCTTGGCAGGAAGCTTATTCCACAACCCAAGCGTTTGCGGGAGGAAGTTTCGGGAAGCGCACTGTACGCGACCATTTCGGTTCTAAAGTGTGAGAATGAATTCCCTGCCAATGTCGAGCGGTGCGATGGTATAAGTTAGCCGTGGGCATCATTTCGATCAATGCCTCAGAACACATTCCATTGTACAAGCGGTACAGTAAGTACAGTCTTCCATGAAGACAGAAATTGCCTAGTGTGGTAGGAAAGTATACCGTCTGACCCACTTGACTCATGAACATCTAGAATTCTATAGAAAGCAACGCCCCGGACGACCCGCTGTGTTATGGAGATCTCTGACACGGTCTTACTGCAACTCACTATAGTAGGTGGTATAGCGCTGAAGTCGTTCAAATTCGAGTTTGATGCAAAAAGACTGCCCAGTAGATCGGCTTTATCTGTAGCACTGTGGGCCAAGTCACCATCTGTCTTTGCATACTGACAAAAGTTTCCTTTGGCAGCCTCAGCAAGCGACCAGAAAACAAGACTTCCAGAGGTAAAGCTCGCAAGACGCCCACCTATTTTGCTCTGGCAATTGCTGTCTTACTGAATCTTGAGGCAGCGTTTAGTTTGTGTTTCAACTCAGAAGTATTCGTACCCTTACTATTCCGAGCCTCTCTTACTGTTTCGTGCAATACTGCTGCCAACGCTAACACGTACGTTACGTTTGAATGTAGCTTTCAACGGCGTGGCAGTGTGGGGCGATACGCAGATGACTTTGTCATAAACTTTATAGTGGTCGGTGTGCGACCATGTGTAACTGATTATCCGCCTTTGGTTGCCTGGTTTTAGTGGGGTTTCGGATGTGTGGGGGGTTTGACGCGCAGGTATGTGAGTGTATGCATATTTGGAGAGATTTTTTATACTTGAATTCCTGCATGGCTGATTGGTAACAGGTGTATATTCAGAAGTTTCTTGTTACTTCTTCTCCCCTTAGGCTAGTTTCCGAAGTGATGGTAGTTAAATGATGTGAATTTTTCGCAAGGCTGTTTTGTGAGAACTGGGCCAATTTTGGGTATGCGAGATCTGTCTGAATGTCTTTATGGTAATATGTATATGTACGTGTTTGTTTGTGTGTTGCGCTAGCTTTTTGGAGCCCTGCCGGCTTCGGGTCGACCAATCGAGGATTGCAACAGATAGGACCTATCTAAGTCAATATACTTATAGGTTTATTTTATTAATACTTTAATATGTATGTATGCATATGTATATCTGTTCAGTTATTTACATGTATGTATGCATATGTATGTCTGATTTGTCGTTATATATGAATAAACATATGTATCTCGGTAGTTACCCCGTCACAGAATTGAGGACTTTAAACGCTTCACGTGGTGTGCCCCCTATGCAATCTGAATAACAATAGGCAATTATAATATTACTTCAATTTTGATTTTTTTAATACTACTGTTTACATTGCAAAGCTTGTTTATTAAGTGTTTCAATACAAAATATGTATCTATTAGTTAAAAGAATAACTTTTGGATGCTGGCAATAAACCAGTAGGTATTGTTATTAGTTTGTAAAGCAAAAAAGTGTTCTTATAAACCCAGTTAAATAAAAAAAAAATTTGAAATCTGAAACATTGAATTTTGATGGACCTTGCTCACTCGCTTTTTGTAGCAAAGCGAAAATGCGAGGTGTTTTATTTTTTTTTCTGGAAAAATTTCCAGGAATAAGTATGTATTAAATGTATGTTTTCGTAAGGGTAAATAATTAGGCTATTTACAGATTTTTTTTTCACAACACTGATAAGTGTTATTTACGTAATATCAGCTTAAAGGAAAAATAGTTCGCAGTTAATCTCTATTTTTTTCTAGAGAAAGGTATTAGAAAATTTTCAAATCTGAATAACTTATCCTTAATATACAAAAAAGACACTATAAACGGCGTCTGGTGAAATCGTAGCGTGAAGTATGTGGGCGGAACGGGGACCGGGCTGAATTTGCTCATTTTGATCTAGGCTACACCTGTGCCAAGTTTCATGCTTTGGTCACAATCTGAATGGTCTCCATACAAGAGGTGTCAATAAAACCTATACTACATATATTACAAGAGGGCTGGTTCTTTCTGTTGCTCAGAGGATGAGCATCGCTTTACAGCGAGGAAATGCAGCCAGTATTTTTAGCACCGTACCACGTCGATAATCTTTTTTTTTTTATTATGTTAGTTTATTTTTAATCATCGATTATGATTTTTTTTATTTCCACTTAATAAATTGTTAATACCAGGTTATTTAAATTAGCATTTTCGAGTGCAAATTCATATAAAATTCAAAACTTTTAATGCACTTACCGAAGGAAGTAGCCACATTTGTGATGAGTGCCGCCAGTCCAGAGGCTATAAAGAATCGTTCTGGCGCTGGGTTCAGACCTATCATATAATAGGCGACGGTAGTGAAAACGAGCGGGATGGTGGCGAAGACTGGTGCCTCCGCCAGGGTCTTCGAGAGAAAGTACACGTCTGCACGGTACATCCCCGAGTGGTGCTCGCGGATGAAGATCGGGAGCTCGGAGCAAAACACCTACAATTTGATGACTATTAAAATCAAGTTAAAAGTTAAATAAATAAAGAAAAAAAAAATTAAAATTAAAGCTAACAATTACTTTTGATAATGATAAAAAGACAACTCTTCTAATCCTGTTTTAATTTTATTGCGCTTTGATTGTAAGGAAGGAATTTTTCAGTAGTTATTGTCTCTTAGCACTGAAAAAAACAACTTATTTTAACTTCTTAGCTTATTTTTAGGGTTCCGTACCCAAAGGGTGCAAGCGGAGGCCCTATTACTAAGCCTACGCTGCCTGTCTGTCCGACCATTAAAGGGTTCTATCTTTTAGACCAAAGTAGGTGGAAGCGTGAAATTTTTACAGAATATGTGTTATTATGGCAGTTTTTCTAGCAAAGCACAAAAAATGTAAAAATCAAAGAGAGATCTCCATGTCTTGTCTGTGCTCCATCGTTAACACAGCTCAAGTTTTAAACTTGAATAACTTAACATATAAATAATTTAATATGCTTAAAGCTTTATAGTGTATCAACAAATAAAGAGTTAAACAGTTGGAATTTTCACAGATGATGTATTTTTGTTGACGCCATAACAATATTATTACATAGATAAAACAATACTAAAAAACACAATAAAAAAAATATTTAAGTGGGCTCCCATACAACAAACGTGATTTTTTTGCTCGTTGTTGCTCGATATTGATAATGGCAACAGGTAGACACTTGGAATATTCACAGAATATTCAGTTATATGCTTTAAAAATAAATAATTAAATTTAAATAAAACAAATATTTAGAGGGGGCGTTGTATGGGAATACAACAACGTAAGTTTTTTGCCGTTTTTATAGATTATGGTACGAAACCCTTCGTGCGCGAGTCCGACTCGCACTTGGCCGATTATTATACAAGGCATAGTGTAAGTGTAGTGTAATAAAATAAAAGAAAATTTTGAAAAGATGGATGCCATAGAAGATCTGCGATCTTGAATTTTGAAAAGCAGAAAAGATTTAAACCTAGCCCCTCCGAAAACCCATTATCAAAATTAAAGAATTATGCCAAAAAATGGACGACATATTGGATTTGCTATCTCAGAATGTAGTTTCATCGAAATTGAAAAATTTGTCGACTGCGTGGTGAAAGTTTAAGGTTCCGTACACAATTTGATAAACGTAACCTTCATAATTTTTTCGTGTCCGTCCCTCTGTATGTCAGTCCCAACATTTAGGTGTAATTTCCCAAAAAAGTGTCTTACTTTCCTCTAGGAAGTAGATTTTGCGAGTTACTACATTATTAGCTTTCAAAGCTAAAAAATATATCTCCAAAAACTATTAGAACTTTGAAACCGGAAAATCTAGAAAAAAATATAATAATGAAGCATTATCACATCCTCAATTAAAGTTGATTTAAAGAACCGGGCCACAGTTCAATAGGTTTCCGGATATCTGCAATTATTCTCATTCTACGGAACCCTAGCATAATTCAATGCGTGAACGATACGCACTTGGTCAGTAACAGTCAGTAATATTATGTCAACCGGTTCAAAAACGTACGTCGTGTTTCGGGCCGCGCCGCGTCACCATTCAAGTCCCTTTTTTATGAGCAGCCGCGACATGACGCAATAGCAGGGCACTCATTTGAAACACAAATAAGTTGTATAAAATTCCATTGCTGATGAGTTTTAGCCACCAGCAATTTCCTTTGAAAGTCCAATATTTTTAAGGTTTGTTTTAAAAATAGTCAGGTATAAAAAGATTTTATTTAAAAATGCTTGTTATGTGATTATTATTTTGACAACCTTCTTTAGGCGAGGGCGATGGTCCATCACTCCATCACGCGGGTCCCGTGTGGATTATGGACTTCACATACATCTCTTAGACGTATGCAGGTTTCCTGACGATGTTTTTCTTTCCCGAAGAGCCCGTGGTGTAAATAATCAATGTAATTAAAAATTAAGAAAAAGATTCATTGTACGAGCTCGAACTTCCGTCCATCGAAACGCAAGGCAGACACGAAACCCCTCGGCCACCACCGAATACACAAGCGGTAGGTTTTAAACGGATTCAGTTGATTGCGTTGCTGGCAACGCTGATAATGACCTCGAGCTTAGCTTAGCTACGCTGTCGGTAAAGACCTGCTTGCTTGCTTGCTCATCACCGCAGTCCTTGCTGGATCTATATGAAGTATTTATAAATAAATAAATAAAGTACATAATCCACACGCTATGGACCAAATTGCCCTCGCCCTCTGGATGCAAGACCGCTCCCCAACAATAGGGACGTATGAAGCAAGAATGGTAAGGTGACAAACAAGCATATGGCCAGCCTGGTGTTAGGTGGTCTGATTTTTTTTACGGATACCATTAGCGTCGTGTTGTATTAAGTATTATAGTATGTACCACTTATTATATAGTAGGTACCTAAACTTATTATGACCAAAAAACACTTTGATTTAATGTTGATGACATTAAATTTCATTAGTAAGTTGCAATGTTAAATAGTTTTCTAATTAAATCACCAAACCGGTTTCAGGTCGGACATACTGGTTAAGTTTTGACGGTTCTAAGAACGAATCTCGGTTGTTCAAATTCCTGTCCTCGTCTCGTCGTAAATGTCCACTGCCATCGCCATAACCGCTTAATAGAACAGATTGCACAACATTATAACATTTTAAAACTATCACTAAAAGCTGCCTAAACAAGGAAAAAATAAATGGACTAAATGTAGAAAATTGTTTGTCCTAGACACATAGAGATTGTAAAATTTTGACAATAATGGTTATATACTTATTTATTTGGTGTAAATCTGTCAAACTGCCTATACATATACATTATTTATGGTAGTGTGTGTGTAATTATCGTAGTGTGTGTACGTCAAACGTTCGTTTTGTAACACACGAACGAAAGGTGTCGGTGGCAAAACTGGCACTATCAAAAGTGTGAAAAATATCAAACGTGGAAACTTTTACGACTAGGAGTTTGTCGCAGCTTTGTCCTTGTATATATATCTAACGGAACTTTAAACTTATCAGAACAAAATTCAATCCATAACTATCTGGAATAATATAGCTTTTTAATACTGAAGAATTTTTTTCAAATCGGACTAATAGGGGATTACCCTCCACATATGAACAAACTTCCAAAATCCGCTTTATTTGACTACAAGTATTTTATTGACGAGAGATAATTACCACCAATTTCAATTTTTTATTTAAAAAAAATTGTTTACGTATATGTTTTGAATGTAAATGTAAACACTTTGTAAAAAGATTTTTGTCTGGTCGTCTATCCTGGTGTGTAAAATATTTTTAATCAATTTTGACCAGTTTTTTATATTATTGAAACGCGTGGCAATTTTATATGAACTTTGATTAATTATTCTGTGACTTTGAGTCAAATCTAACTTCTCGTAGTCGGGTCGTGATGTAATTTTGCATGCACTTTGGGTTACCGTCAAAAATCGAGAAGCAATATAAAAAACTTCTCTGCGTTAAATCCTTCATATAATTTTTTACCGAACTTAAAAATTTTCGTTACATTTTTTTTTACTCTATAAGTACTTGTTAATCCCTAAAACTAAGGTAGAGAAAATATTGTATTATTTGGTGCGTAGGTTTTGTTTAAAAATAGGTTAATTGCCAGTTGGACTGGCTCACACGTGCCTGGCTGGCTCACCACAGCGTGCACTAGACTGACTCGCACCTGACCGTTTTGTATAAGTTGTAGTTTTACTTAAGAGCACTAAATACACTATAACCATTATAAGTTTAAAGATATGCTATGACTTTTAAAGTGAGAACTTTATTGCGCGCGCTTTGTTGGAGACCTATTTCGTTGAATGTACTTCCTTACGAGCGATCAAAGGGGAAGCGCGGCGGGGAAGGGGAAAAGGGCGGATAGGCGCGCGCGTATAGCCGTTGCCTCTCTCGCTCTCAGTTCTCACTTTTGCGGTACGTCCCACGACGCACCCGTTTTTTTTTATAGGAAGAACCCAGCGCTTTGCTGGAAGACCCACTGTAATGTTATCTTTTTGTTTTTAAGGACAGATAGACAGACACCGTAGGCTTAGTAGTAGGGCTCCATTAGCACCTTTTGGGTTCGGACCTTTCAACAGGTTTTTTTTACATACAACTTTATTTACAAAGGATTGAAATGCATATTGTTTTAAAGATTGTAATTTCATAAAAGTAACTACTTTAAAAATCTATAATTAGTTACCCTATTGATCTAACTTATTAAATGACTTAGTTTTATTCTGAAGCAGGGATTGTAAATAAGAGAATTCAAAATGAAACTTTTACCCTGATAAAGTCATAGATTTTTTTCTGACTTTTCACTGCAAGGTTTACTTGAAATGGGTACATAATAAAATCGTAGGTTATATGCATACAGCGTCGTAGTATATCTTTAGTAAACATATACCTTTCTGACGTTGACGTTAATTAACCATTATAGGTTATAGTTAACTATCTGCTAGCTTGCAATGGCTTTTACAGAGGTAAAAATATAATGTACCGGTTAAGTGAAAATTGAGTTAACGTTAACTGTCTCGTCTTGAAATATTTGATTTAAATTAAAGAAAAATGTAAAGAGCCTTCAGAAAAAATTAAAGAAAAAACTTACATTAATAACAGCGAAGATGTTCTGGAAGGTCATGTTGGTGAGGAACATGAAAATTGCTCCATTAATGTTCATGACGCCATCTTGGTCCAAGTGTTGTCCGAAATATATCAGCCCGATCAATATTGACACCATCTAAGTGAAAAACCACTTACAGGAATATTGTACCCAGAATTTAGAAATGATTAAGAGCGTGAGTGAAGAAACCGCTCTATGTTGCGAATACACATTCATGAACAAAAAGATGAAAACGCGGTTTTCGTGCAAACTTCGGAGCAGAACTATATAGCATAAAAAAAAATATTTGCTATAAATATTTTTTTGTATTTGTCTTATTAAATAATTAACATTTATTGTATTTGACGGTGAAAAAATCTAAAGAACGAAGTAACTATTGTTTCAACACTCGTGCGATTTTTAACCCGTGTGTTGCAATTGGCTATAATGAACGGAAATTAAATTATGAGAATTTGTTGCTATCTAGTGCATTGTCTATATGTTTTGTAAAAAACCAAAAAAAAAATTACATTTTGTAATGATTTTAAGTATATTTACATGCACATCGTTAGTGTCACAGAAATTGACTCGCTCGCCTATATATCGCCCTCTAAGATTACTTAATTTGATGCTCTTAGCCGGGCCGTTATTCTAATATTTTTTTATACCACTAAGGTGTCCGTAGCCTATGGATGCTTGCAACACCAGGGGTATCACTCGCGCGATGCCGAGCCTTCAAAACTCTAATAACTTCTTTCTTGAAGAACCCCATTCTTTAGTCCTTAGGGAAGACCTTTATCATAGATAGTTTAACTTTACTAAAGAAGAGCCTGCTAAATTAATTAACTCAATAAGTGTAGACAAAAAAAAATAGATGTGCATCGTCATAAACATGTACCTAAGTAACTGACATCTTGATAATTATATTTTATAAGAAATTTAAAAACACCTTTAAGTTACTTTAAACTTTAAGAGTTTCTAATAAGTACATGTCTTCTTACTCACAATGGTTTGCAGGAAGCGCACTTTAATAAGCATGGGCTCCTTGGTGACTGAGAGCCAGGATCTCCACAGCACTGCCGTGAACTGCGCCCACCAGGACGCCTTGTAGGGGGAACGATGCACGCGACGAGCCGCAGTACCCGACCAGGCTGCTTCCGCCCACCCCGCTGAAATCTTCCGCTATTCCGGGAAGTAACAATTTTCTCAGATTTTCAAAAAGGTGGAAGATTTTGGGTTTCAGTATTATTTTTATTTATTTCTAAAGATCTTCGGCACTTCTGAATGAACCAACAAACACCTCCAAAAGTTCATATTGTAATAAATTTGTTAAACATCCGAACGTAGGATATCTATAAAAACCGGCCAAGTGCGAGTTCGACTCCACCAAGTGTTCCGTACCTGGTGGCCATTTACGTAATATACAAACGCAAACAAAAAAGTGTACCGCTAAGGGGTGACCCATCCAAGTACTGATCAAGCCCGACGTTGCTTAACTTTGAATATCGTTTCCAAGTAACAAATGTGTTACTGTTGCTCTTAATGATAAGCTTAATGGCGCTGTACCGGTAATTTAAAATAGAAATGGCTTGAGCGCTTCCCACACTTGGCCGGTTTTTATTGTTTGTTGTTATACTTTAGAGTTGACACTATTTTTCACTGCAAGTTTGAAGTTTTTATTTCTTTCTGTTTTTACGATAGACCGAAAACAAACAAAAATGCGTTTCTTGTTCGGAGACCTCTTAAATTTTGACTTTTTTTACTTTTTGTAATTTGTTAGATAAAACCCCATTATAATACATAATTGCCCCGTTGGCACCCTCTGGGTACGGAACCCTAAAAAATACAACCATATTTCAAAATTTCTTAAAAAAACGAAATTTTAAATCCACTCCAAAGTAAATAACTAAGCTAGCAGGTTACCTACTCAGTTGTCCCTTGCAACCAGGGTTGCAGATAGAAATAAAAAAGAATTAATAAAGTGCGTAAGATTGCGATAAAACTGAACCTAAATTCAAATTCTTAAGCGATTTTTTTTTATTATTTTTTTAAAAAACGTACCAATTTAGGATTTTTCAAAAAAAAATAATTATCAAATTGAAAAAAATTAAACGTCGGATTGCAAGGACAATTGAGTGGCTAAATCAGTCGGAACTTAAAGAATTTCTGACAACATTGAGCAAGTGTTTTTCGTTTCCTGCAGACTGGAGTCTGAAGTCAATGTAAAAAAAAATGTTTTTTCATCTGATGGCGAAATACAAGAAAAAAGTTTTGCATAAAGGACTTTTTTGTACATTTTAGTAGTTCTAGTAGTAGATAGTAGTTTAGCAAGTAAAGTTGGTTTTTATCAAAAAAAATGTTATATGGACATATAATAAAAGTATTGAAATAAAAATCTATACGTACCTCATGATACATAGCCTTTTCAGCCTCTGCAGCTATTTTACAGCCAAGCTCAGACTTGGCAAAAGAAGTGCAGACAGTATCTATGGTATGATGGGTGGCCTCCTCCCGACCTGGTACTCCAGCGAGAAGTTGTATGAAATGGTCTGCCGGATTGTAATTCGCAGGACAAGCTGCTCCAAGTCTTTGGAAAAATACACATTGTTAAAATTGAGAATTTCACTTACCCAACATCAGATTGATGAATGATAATCTACTTACTCCTTGAAAAACTCGGTGGCTTGATCAGGCGATCCGAGGAACGCGACCCTGCCGTCCGCCATGATGAGCAGTTTGTCAAACATAGCATAAAGTTCTGATGACGGCTGATGGATTGTGCAGATGACAGTCTTGCCTTTTTGCGCTAATCCTTTTAGTACCTGTATCAAGAGAAAAATATAATATCGACCTCCAACCTTGGTCGTTTTCTTAAGTTTCTTAAGAAAGTGTAAACTACTTGCTCTCTACTTCTTAACATCGCACTGCTCTACCGTACTAATAGGAACCTTTTTACACCCTTACACCTAAGAACCAAAATTTTAATTGGATCAAAAAACATACAGTGCGGTTTTTGAGAGGAGTATCTTCCCGCGAACGCTGTAAAATGAGCTCGCTGAGTAATATATAAGTCAATGGCTCGCAGTCAAAGTTTTTCCCAAGGTCTATAAATAACATGCCGGCAATGCAAACAGCATATCATATTTTCTACCGGGTAAGCCACATCTAAAGTAAAGTAAACAAAAAACTTACGTAAATAAATTTTAAGTTTGTAGGTACCTACATACCAAACGACCCAATCTAATATTCAATACCATAAGAAAAGTCTAGTGATACAAATTAATTACTGTCAGTCTAAAAATCGAACTTAATATCACAATAATACGGCAAACAAACCTGTATAACATTCTGTGCCATGAAAGAGTCAAGTCCAGAAGTGGGTTCATCGCAGAACATGAGTGGGGGATCGGTGAGGACCTCACTTGCAAACGAAAGCCTCTTCATCTCTCCACCGGATATTCCCTTCAGTCTACCAGGGATCCCAATTACAGTGTTTTGGCATTTTGATAGGGCTAGCTACAAATAAAATGGTATATTGTACTACTTATTGTATTTTATAAAATTTATACAATATACCTACTATAAATCATACTTATAAGTATCCCCAATCAATATCAGATATTCGTACTGACATTTGAATTTTTTAGGAACCATAATTTTTCAATTTTTTTTTAAATCATCGTTGATCCATGTGGTTTTCGAATCCATTCTAATATTATAAATGCGAAAGTTACTCTGTCTGTTACCTCTTCGGCATTATGCCTGCGTCATTTGAATCGTCAACCGACAGTTCTTAACGAGACGTGCCCGCGAGCGAATGAGAGCCTAGGTAACAATTTTTGTACCGCGCTGCATACGAAGATTTGGATAATTTGAAAATCTGTATATTTTCTAATTAAATAACGTACGAAGAAAAGAGGGAGTTTCATTCCAAAACACATGGAGGTAGTTTGAATTAAAGGTCGGACATCTTTAATTTTTTAGTCTTAGTGTAACACGACAATTTTCTTTTTAAAGTAAAACAAGTTTTATTTTATTATTTAACATAAAGGCTTAAATTCTAATGAAACAAAAATAAAATTAAATGAATCGGTTTTGTTTATCATTCAATGTTCAGGCGTCCGGAGCGGAAACCAATACATAACAAATAAAAAAAAAAAAATCCTAACAAAAGCCTGACAGGCCGAACACCGTCTAATTTGGCTGGATACGCAATTTTTTAAAAGTTTATCCGGACGCCTGGCAACCCTAGCTGCGTCTATAGTTCGTTCGTGAAATTCGGTTATAGTTACTCCTGAGGGAACTTTTGCATTTTCCGGGATAAAAATATCCTTCTCCGTGTCCTCGACTATCTCTGAGCAAAAATTTAACTTAATTGAATGCCGCGTTGCGGCAGTATTGAGTGGCAAACGTCCGCGGGAACTTTTGAATTTTTCGGGATACAAAATATGGTATGTCCTCCCCCGGGACTAAAACTATCTCCATACTAAATGTATTTTAAATCGGTTCAGCGGTTTCAAAGTGAAGAGGTAACAGACGGACGGGCCTTTCAGCAAAATATAAAATTACAGTTTTCTTGATTTTCAGTTGACAAAATAACACAAGCAAGAAAAAATAGATTTTATTAAATGTTAGGTTACACAACCTACCTATGGAACTCATGAATATGTATGAATATTGTTATTTCAAAGTAGAGAAACTACAAAAATAAGTGTTAATTATCTTGTTTACACAGGTAAATCAATGACCTAATGTGAAATTGACTGGAAAGGAAAATGAGACTATTTCAAAACACATGTGACGTCATTCGATTGAAATAAATATTCTTGTGCGAACCAAAAACAACAAAAGATAACATCTGTTTATAATATTCTGTTTATTATACGATAGTTAAATCTTAGGAAAGTGCCTTAACCTTAATACATATTTAAATATATTACCTACCGCGGTAATGCTATTATGCTAATGAAGCCCTTTTTTTGCGCAATTTAATTTATGTTTTTAACTAGCCATAGTTTTTATTGATGTTTAGTAAGTAGTAAAGAATAGTTATTTGCTTTCGTGTGTCAGCCTCTCTTTCAGCTCTGTATTTTTTCGCCGAAATTTAAGGTGGGCATTTATTTTTATTACGGTTACATAAGTAAAAAATCAACAATCAAAAACCAAACTAAAAAAAAATATTTCTTTATAATTTTTTATTAGTCAGTTATTTTACTGAATCTTACAAGTTACGTGTTGCCACGGTTTCTTGCGTTTACAAACAGACGTTTGCTGTCAGAGAATTGACCGCGGAGTAAATTAAATTGAAAAACAGCTTTTATGAGTATAAAATTGAATCATGTTCTTTAATATTTACATACAGGTTTTTTATTAACTTCTCTTGGGAAGTTATTTTAATAGGTCCTAAATCGAAATCGATATTTTTGTGTTTTCTTTACGTTTCATGACTCGGAGAATCATTTGCAAGATGCATTTTTAGAGTGATGTGTGAGTGTGTGTGTGTGTGTGAGTGTGTATGTGTGTGTGTGTGTATGTATGTGAACTTTTTTTCCGTTAGGTTTTTTCAATAACTACTGGACCGAATTGTTTGTGACCATATCAAACGATACGCCACGTCATGACATAGATCTGAAAAGAGTCTGCAAAAATCGGTCCAGCGGTTCATTTTTTATCGGAACATTAAAAAAAAAAATCTAAGAGAAGTTGCTTGTACGGTACTTGCTGCCGAACCGATTTTGATGATTAGGCTAGGTACCCACCCATAATCATCCCTTAATGCTAAAGTAGACTTGCTACATAAACACAGATTTTGAGCAAAGATCTCTGCCACGTAAAATCGGTAAACAAATAAATTTTTAGGGTTCATGTTATGGTTTTTTTTTTGCCCTAACATCCCAAAATGGTCTATCTTAATTGTTCTAGATTGAAGAATACTACCAACCTCAAAGAATAGAAAAATTAGCAAAAAGAAAAACTAAACAGAATTGTTAAAAAATGTGAAGAAATTAAGATAATTTTAAATAATCGCAAATAAATGTTTTAAATTGGGTTGACCTGTTAGTTAGTTAGGAAACCCAAATATTTTTGTATAGTGCAACAAACTGCAGTGACCGCTTACAATTCGCACCGTCAGCTTGTTTACCACTTTAGAAGTAATAAAAAAATCAAAACTACTGTCGCCATATAAAAATGGTACCTATGAACTTACAAAGACACTAGCGACCAAACACCCAAAGTCAGAAAAGTTGCATGTAATTACATAAGTTAGGTGTTGGTTTATATTTTTAAAAATGACTAGAATTTCTTTTTTTTTTTGTGTGAGAACATGAAAAGTAAGCCAAAAATGTGACGCAACGCATAAGTAACATAAAACGTGTTGTGCAACCTTCAACCTTATTCTTACCGCGGTTAAAATGGTTTAAATTTGCTTTATACTTGAGCAAGGTCACTAGACTAGCGTCTATAGTCCCCTCAAGTAGGTATATTAGTAACACTCACCTCTTGTATCACCTCTTGAACACGTCGCATGCGCTGTGCGTACGGAATGTGTCTATCCATTCGAACCAGTGCCTGAAAAAATATAACTTTCTAAACAAAAAGTTTTTACTATATGTAGAGAAACTTAATATGCAGAGACGTCAATTCTCTTACTTGGAATATGAGATGCTCACGAACAGTCAGGGTTCCAATGAACAAGTCCTGTTGCTGAACATATGCTGACATGGCACTCAATGCCTCAGGGGTCGCGGGCTGTCCGTTCAGTGCTCGGGTTCCGCTCGAAAGTACCCCACTAGGGGTTCGAAACGTTAGTGTGTTTAGGAGTGTAGTCTTGCCAGCCCCTGATGACCCCATGATGGCAAGCAACTCTCCTGGGTACGCTGCTCCATTTACTGATTTAAAAAAAATTATAATGTTTACGAGATAACATCCTTTTTATAAACATAGAGAGAGAGCATATTTTAGTTCAATATATTATCAGGAAGGTATTTTATTTATAGATCAGCAACTCACACTTGATCGGTGTTTTTAAATATTTTTTTATACAGAACAAATAGTGAGAATGAGGTAGAAGCTCTTTGGAACCAAAAAAAAGGAAATACTGGCTGGTAAAGCTGGTATTTTGATAAGATAAAAAAAAGAAACAATTCTAATTATTTATAAAAAAATTGTATTTTATAAAATGAAAGTCGTTTGTGGAAGCGTGTGTCGAAAATTGATTGGCATATACGATTAGTAAGTGTGCATGTGCTTAATTTTTTTAGTACGAAACAAGTTAATCAAGATTTACAGGATACCCAAGCAGGAAAACCTGGTACTATAGCGGTTCCAAAAACCTTTCGGCGAGAGCAAAGCGGTGTAAGTAAATAGTTCTATAAAAGAACAGAAAACATTTACAACACCCCGAAATGGCGCATTTACATCACCATGTTATTGTATAGTGTTTCTGTAGCGCCGTCAAGTGTGGCCCTATGGCGATTTAAGAGTGACCTAAACGCTATTGTAATACCTTTTGTTACTATAGTAGTGATCATAGTTCCTTTAAATCACTACTATGGTGATGTAGTAGTTACCTCAACACTATTATAGTCCAGTTCGGTACTGTAGCGGTTATCGAGATTCCTGTACATAGCCATATCTATCATTCTTCATTCATTCAATAATTTTTTAATTGTTTTAAAGTGGCTGAAATTATAAGATAAAACCGTGAGACACGTTAATTACTACGATGAGTACCTATTAATTATATTCATATAGTGCATAAGAACACAGTGCGCTATGGGCCTCCGCCTGTAGAATGATATGCGGAGGAAATTTTATTGATATACTAAGGTTAGTTTTGTAGAGAATTTTTAATGCGCCCCCTGAATTATTGACAGTAATTAAGTAAAATATATGTTTTTAAAAATAAATAAATCAGTGACACCATCACGAAGCAATTAAGTTTTGGTGTGGCGGTTATAGTTCTAAATGACACCGGCCACAATATAGGTCTCATCCATTATAGTAAAAAATAGGGTTCCTTATATCCAGTGTATTATTTGGTTTAGATAATAACAAATTTTTATGTTGGGAAAAACATTAAATTTAAATTCTTCGCAAAACAAAGAAAAATGGTCGTTCTAAAAAGGACTCACACTGACCACCTTAATTCAAAGTACTCTACTAGTTGTATTGTAGACACACATGTTCAAATTCGGTACAAAGGTAAACATCAAACACAATTATATAACATTTTGGTAATATATCATTATTCTCTAGTGACTGGTATAGGTCAAGACTTAAAGGCATTATATAAGAAACTTACAAAGTTATAGTACGGCTACACCAATAATTCGGCATCTTCGGCACCAATATAGTGCACTGAGCTATAAAAGTGTTTTTTTAACTTATAAAGAAAAGATTTGTTTTATAAAAACACTTATAAAACTTTGAAAGTGCTTAATAGCTTTAAAACAGTTGTAATTCCTTTATAGTATCTATAAATCCTTTATAGTGCTTGCTAGAAACGGTTGTATAAATGGCGATGTAAATGTTTACATCACCCTCTTATAAATTCTTTTTGCTTTATAAGTTTATAGAGCCAAATTATCATAGTAAATGCTTTTATACAACAAGCTATCACCACGAACACTTCTATAGGTACCACCTTAACAAAGCCATTTAGAGATATAGATTTTTTTTGCAGGACCCTTTTCCTGGTTGGGCAGTGTAGGTGTTAATGCTCCACTGTATTCTTCAGTTGCATGTTGGTGCGCTGAACTTAAACGTGGAAGAACATCCACCAAAGGTGACCCTCGCTCGGGTTGCCCAACAATGGTGCTGACCGAAGAAATTGTAAAAAATAGTTTTAGCACATCTTCGTTTTTAAAAGCCGAATAAACAAAGGTTTCAACTGGTGGTGTGCATAGCATTTTACATGAATGCTTAGGCATAAAAAAAATTACTGTCCCGTGGGTTCCCAGAACAAAATGAGGCTGAACATTTCTCGAGCTTCTTTGGTACTGTTGCAACAAGATCCTGAACATTTCTTTGCTTGATATATAACCATGGATGCTTCACCATTATGATCCAGAAACAAAATAACTGTCTTATGACCTATAAGAGACCATCATCGCTAACCCCTAAGAAAATTAAGGCAAGTCGTCTGGCCGGAAAGATCATGGGCTCTCTTTTCTGGAATAGTAAATGTGTTGTCATGATCGAATATCTTGATCATGGAGCTGCTGTTACTGACTCTTTGTATGTTAAACAATTAAAAAAACTGCGAAACAAAAAACGGCGAGGCAAACTAGCAAAAATTGATTTTGCCCCGGCTCACAGGTCCCCGTCCCTGCAGTACAGGAATTTTTAGGACTACAGCATGAAGAGTCTTTAAGAAAGGAATTTTAAGTTTAGAAGAAATATATTGCAAGTGTATTATGTTAAAAGGCGACTATATCTAAAAATAAAATTACATTTAACAAATGTTACCGGCAACATACGGATTCTCACTATTTATTGAACGCCCTACGTACATCTAGCGACGTTTTAAAGTAAAAATAATAATAATAAGTATATGTTAATGTTTTTTTTTGCTTTTCTTTAACTACGGATTCTTTTAAATATAGTCATTAGATTCAGTTTATCTCAGCCTTTGCGTAAAAAAACTCAAAGAAGATGCTTGTGAAGCCGTTGTACCTACCTATGTACCGCACTTCGGCTTCCATTGTTGTCAATCTATCATTGATGATAAACTAACTTACCGTTTCTTAGCAATTGCTTCCTCTGCTGAAACATACGATCAGAAGAGTGCCTCCAGAAGGCCCAGAGTCGGCGGCTTCTGGCACGGGATTCCGTAGCAAAAGCGTTGACATCCGCCCAGGTGTAAGTCACCTTCTCCACTCCGCCAACGGTACCATAGCTGCGATGAGGCTGTACTGGCACCACTACCTCACCGCTGCTCTGGCGAGGACTCTGTGATGGGCTGTTGCCATTCTACCATAACAGAAAAATAATATTATTTCAAATGCAAAACACCACTGCAACAACAATGACAGATTTGATGAAAGATATTGAAATGGAGGCTTTTGCCCAGTCTTTACTTTGTAAAGGCCAAGAAAAAAATTAATCTACTGTATGTGAACTGATTAACTGACAGACTGACTGACTTATTAATATATCGACGCACAGCCCAAACGGCTGGGTCTCTAGAGAATTGCAATTGTGCACAGAGGTTCCTGTTATAAAGAAGTTGAGAATTACAAAGGAATTTGCAAAATTCATTCCCAAGGGGGTAAAATGAGGGCTAATAGTGTGTATGTTTTTTTCGAGAATCATCTTCTAGACGGCAATATAGGGGATGAAAATTTAAATCAGTATTCCTATATTTTTTACAACAAAAAATAATCACATGGACCAAGACGCGGGAATAAGCTAGTAACAAAATAATCTTATTCTAAGGGGTAGGATGATACAATCATTGTTTATATATATATTTATATAAACTTGTAATCATTGACTTTCTTTAATAGTACCTGTTAAGTATAAAATTCAGTTTTTTTTTTTACATTTTTAAATAGTTCAAAATATAAAAAATTTAACTTGCGGATTTCGCTAGTACTAGCTAGCTGCGATACCGCACATAATATTTGTTCTAAAAAAGAATCCCTTATTAACTCTTTAATAATCCATAGATAAGTGTTTCAATACTCCAAAAATTTATATTTAAATCAAGGTTTAATAATATGAAATAGGTACCTACACGAAAGGCGCAGTAACCACCTAAATAGCGCTGCCAATGATAGTCTGTATCTTCTCTTAGGACGTAAAACATTACATTAATGTTACAGACCAATAATTTAGAAAAAGTGGCCGTTTCAGTAGAAACGCTATCACAACTCACATCTTTATTCCAGATACAGTACATAACGTTCTAAAATATCTAATAACTAATTTTACTAATATTATAAATGTGAAAGTTTGTATGTCTGGATGGATGTTTGTTACTCAATCACGCTTTAACCACTGGACGGATCGGGATAAAACTTGGCTTACATATAGGTTAGGTCCCTGAATAGCGTATAGGCTACTTTTCATCCCTAAAAATTCAAAAGTTCCTGCGGGAGTATCTATAACAGAGTTAAACGAATTATTACTGCACCTATAGCAATTCATGGGTATAACTAATGAATTAATTAATTGGAGTTAATTAAGGAGTTCCACGCTGATAACCGAATTTGGGGCGGGCGGAGCCGCTGGCAAAGTCTAGTTGTAAATAAATGGATTTGTAACCTTTTTTAATGTGTATTGTACAAAGAGAAATAAAGAATAGCTTTTGGTGGCGCTAGTTATTGCGCTTTAAGTTTGACAAAATATTATGTAGAATATATAGACAATATTAATACTTACTAATGAATATCAAGGTTAAGTCATCTGCATATGCACCATCTGTCGAAGAAGGACAGATGCTACATATTTATAAGGAGCGAAACTTTATTGAACTTTAAAGGGCAAACAAGACTGTTTATTTATCTATTTCCAACATAATTGCGTCAAACAATATACAAATAAATTTGGAAAATCCAAAAGAACACGCCTCATAGCGGTCATTCACATTTAAAAAAAAAATCTAAAACAAAAACTCAAGTTTTTTAAAATAAAATAACAAATAAGGTGAGGAAAAAATATACTATAAAATAAAAATAAAAAATATATATATAGATATACAGTATACAGTGGTATATTAGTTTTTTATAAATTATAATTAAACGACAGTACTTAGAACGCTAATATTAACTAGGAATCAGCACAGTGTAATACTTTATATATTAAAAACAAAAGTATTCCGGTAAGATGAATTTTTCGACCAATTTCTCTGCCACATACATGGTCACATAAACACAGACTCACGGACGTCCAAGAATGATTAGTTTTAATGTTATTATTTATTAAATTAAACAAATTAATTGTTGACATGTCGAGAGTAGAGCACTACCTCACCGCTCCGCTTATGAGGCGTGCAATACCGCTTGCTATTGGTCCGTGCTTTTGCTGTTGGTATAATCTCTTCCTTTTCTCTTACTTTATTTTTTTATCCAAATTCTAAGTTTATTATATATGACCTACATTGCATTTTACACAAAAAGGTATAGAGTGTGTAACTTTGGCTGGACTTTTTTGTATCGATATCGGTATCTAAAGGGTGCCAACGGAGCTCAAATACTGAGTCGAAACGCTGTCTGTCTGACCGCCCGACCTTTACTAGGTTACATCTTTTAGACTGAAGTAGGTAGAACCCTAAATTTTTTACAGAATATGTTCTATTATGGCGAATTTCCAAAAAAATGTTATAAATAAAAACAAAAAGTAGAGATTTAAGGAAAACAAAAAAACATGTTTTTTTCAAACAGTAAAACATACAGTTAAACTTAAAACAATTGTAGTGTAAGTATCTGTCTATAGTAAAAAAAAACGTAATTTGATTTCTTATCAGTACTTAAGGGCCTTATTTTTAACTCTTTCTGATTCTTTGTTAAAATTTTATTTTATTTTGTAATTTTTAGGTGCCATAAAAATTGTCCCACATACAGACGGAATAGGACCATTTCTTTCTATATATGTAAAAATCGACAAAACCGGGTAATAAACAACGAAGTCATGCGGAAACATACTTAAGAATAGCTTGAGAGCCTAAAAAACAGTCTTTTCCCCTTAATTTCCTCGGGATTCCATCATCAGGGGCCTGATTCTCGTGCTGATAGAGATAATCTCGAATTTGAGATATGAATAAATTGTTTTTTTACTTAAGTTTACAATTTAGGTTAACAAGTTATAATTTTATTATATGCGAAATATTAAACTATATCATAACATAGACTGTAGAGAATTTTCTTTGACCTTCGTACCAGTTGAAAACTGTGCTACGGAGTCAATATCATCGTCCACAATGATGAATTATAGCTACTTTTAAACATAACGACATCGTCCTTACCTACTAATATGTAATTTAAAATTAATTAACTACATAAATAAATATGTTTAATTGATTCACTTATGCCCTGGTAATCGCGGTAACTGTTTTAGGTGATAGTCCAACCAGTCGAACAAGATATGACGAAAAAACATGGCGGATATCGTTTGCAAATAGTTTTTCGTATTCTTAGAATCTCTGTATAGACAAATGTCGTACACACACCTTTATGAAAACAAAGGGGTCGCAAGAAGGGTTTTTTGACTCCTCTTATTTTAGAGGTCATAAAAATCATTAAAATGGGAAATCGTACGGACTCCTTTTTGAGAAAAAGGAGGGGTCGCAATATGGTTTTTGTGACCCAAAAGTCATTAAATTACCCCCTTTAAACGACCTCAATTTGAAAAAATCGGCCACGAAGGGTTCTGTACCATTATCTATAAATATTATTCTGTTTTTTAGTATTTGTTGTTATAGCGGCAACAGAAATACATCTTCTGTGAAAATTACAACTGTCTTACTATCACGGTTCATGCTATACAACCTGGTAACAGATGGATGGACGGACGGACTTAGAAATAGGGTCCCGTTTTTTACTCTTTGGGTACGGAACCCTAAAAAGAGTGGTCACAGGACGGATTATTTATGACCACTCTTCTTTCAAAAAGCGGTCCATATGATTCCCCATTTTAATGACTTTTATGATTCAGATTTGAAATAAGAGGGGTCTAGAAAGCCCTCTCTTCCCTCCACAATTGACGAAGAAATCGGTAGATATACATTTAAGAAATATATAGAATCGAACATAGAAAGAAGCTCCTCCGTTTTTGAAGTCGGATTAAAACCGGTCAGGGTCCCAAGCATTCTGTGGTACGGCAATGGCACCACCTCAGTACGCAAGTCCCACTCGAACTAAGACAGTTTTTATTTTATTTGACATAATTTTAAATTCTTTCTTAAAATTTTTGGACATATACATAATTACAAATTTCTGTTTTTTTCCAAAAATGACAATTTTGATCTAGTCTTACTTTCAATTTGGTATCGATCTACAACAGTGGTTCTTAACTTTCCTTGGGGATGAAGGACCGTTGGGCAATATTTTGCATGGCTGCGCTCCACTAACTGTTTGAAGTTAGTTAATAAATTATGGTGGTTGTGGTAGAGTTCTTATGCACAAAATTATTTCAGCTGGAGTTTAGCAGTCTTTGTAAGAGAAAGAACATATTTATATATTAATATATTTATTAGCGGAGCACTGGCCGCCAATATTATCGGATTAAATTACAGCACTCCGTAGTTTTACAGCCATATTTTTGCATAACGAAAGTTGAAAAATCAGTGCAGGAATGGAGCATAGCCTCGTTCTTTAATGAGAGGCCTGTCTGGCACAGGGACCAGTGCAGTTGCTGTATAATGGGTGTATACCGGCATAGGCGACGGGCACTTCGCACTTCGTACTTACTTGTTTCAAAATAAGGGAAGCGTTCGATAACAGTCCTATGAGAAAAAGTGTTTTCAAAACGCGTCCTCTAGGCCCCTAGCTGCTTTCTTTCCATAAATTAATTTCGTTGCCGGAAACGCGATGATACAGACTGATAGAGTTATAGTTTATTCTGGAAAGTCATAAGTGCTCGGGTCTCGAGAAGCAAGATGAATACTTTCATACATTTTGCCCTCAAAAACACGAGACCCGCGTACTTCACAAAAAACCTAAACGCCAATGATCTGAAAAATACGCAAAAGTAAGCCACAATTAAAAAAAAACCTTATAATAATTCATTACAGATTCTCAATGTTTCAACCTTTTTCAACTTTACAGTCGCATAACATATACTTACATATGTATTGATAGATAAAAGCTAGTTTTTACCCACGAATCATTTATTATAAAAAACGGTCAAGTGCGAGCCGGACTCATACATCGAGGGTTCCGTTCTCAATAGAAATTTTAAACAATTGTTATTTATTATATACAACTTACAAATATATTAGGCCTGTAAAATTTCATCAGACTTTATGAAATCATATGGTTGTGATATACGAACGAAAAGACATGACTAACAATTTCAAATATCAACAAAGATACAAGAACATCTGCAGAACCATGATATAAGTTATAAAAACAGCTTATGAATGAAAAACAAATAATAAATTTTTGTTTGCTTTTTGATTAAAATTAACTTTAAATGTCAGTAGATATGCATGTTTTTTTTGCATTTATTAACTTAATCGATACAATTTTTTATTATACTTTTTTATGAGATTATGTAGTTAATCTTATCTTTATGCACCAATTAACGTAAGGTACCATGTTACCTGTCTACACTTAAGTTCATATTTATAAAACAGCCTAATTTATTACAAATATGTACTTTTTTAATATATATCTAGACATCTAACAGAGTGGCTTCTAGTTCCAAATTAAGCAAGGCTCGCATTATGCAAACCGATACCTGGATACTAATACTTTTTAGGGTTTTGTTGTCCAATAGCTTAATGCGCAGTGACTACCTAACTAGCGCCGTCAAAATATATTTTTTATAAATGTTTGTTTTTGTACAAAACACATTTCAAAAATGTTTCAATTTATGTATTGTATCTGAAATATACCCGGCTAAAACGAACACTTTATCTAAAACTCACAGTTAAATTCTAAAAACGACATATAAAGTTCTAAGATAGTTTGTCACTTCTAAATTATTGTTTTGTAACATTTATTAAATATGTCTAAAGAGGAAATAAAGAATATCTTTTGGTGGCGATAGTTATGTAGTCACTGCGCCTTAAGAGGGTATACTACCAAAATCTCATGAGTTCTTTGGGATATGTTTCAAACCCTGAAAAGCCTGAAAATACGATTAAAGAACTTTTGATCGGTAAAAAGATCCCAAACTGACCCCTTTTCACTGTTTTTTTAAAAGTCTTGATAAGACATCTTCAAAGTTCTAAGTGCTATCAGTTTACAACTTTACTAAAGCATAGCTGTGATAGTGGTTTAAAACCTGAGAAAAAGCATTTTTTAAAATCAATGATGTATATGTATATGATAACTATTAATTTATTTCATGTATTTCAATGAAAATCTCAGTGACCTGAAATGTTGCTGCACTACTCACGCACGCTCAGTTACATATCGCGTCATCCTTGTTTTACTCAAGTTTTCTATCACGTTGTTACTGCCTCTTAACTTGAAACTCATAATTTCGTCATGTACCGGACGTAATATATATAAGTAACAGCATTTAATTCCGCTATCTTTGCATTGCTTCTAAAGAAATATTACAGGAAGAAGTCTCAATTAAAATGTAAACTAGCATATAATTTTATTAATAAATAATTAAAATTAGGAGTATCTCTCCAGTTCCATACTGATGAGTGTTTATAAACTCAACTGCGGTTAACCCGGGTTGCACTGACAGCAGGATAGCAAATACATTTTCATCTCTCATACTCTAAAAGTAGACCATTTATTATCTAAAAAGCGGGTTGCTAAAAAGGGCTGAAAAGTACACAAAGAAAAAATCAGTCACATTGGGCAAAGTCAGTCAACTAAACAGCCACACTTCGATAATTACTATAGGTATTTTCATTCTTAACTTGGTTGCAGATATTTGTGTAATAATATCATATTTATATCTATCTGGTTATAACAGAAATGTGTATTAGTACTACCGGAAAACCGCGTTTTAATTTATTTAGGTAGATCATGACAAATTAAAAATAATTTATAAATAGTAAGTTCTTTTTATCAACTAGCAATACTAACAACACAAAATACTGGCTGGCGTTATAGCACTTGAAAAATGTTGCGCGTAAGAAAAGAAAAAAAAGGCGGGAAAACGTGAAAGGTAAATGCAAATTCTATGGAAGTTGAAACGAAATTAATTTTACGCTACGAGCAGATGTCTTTTTGTCGCTCACACCAGGTGAGGAATAATAATTGGAAATCATATCGTACTAATATTATAAATGTGAAACTTTGTATGTCTGGATGGATGTTTGTTACTCAATTACGCTTCAACCACTGCACGGATCGGGATAAGACTTGGCATACATATAGGTTAGGTCCTGGAATAGCATATAGGCTATATCCCTAAAAATTCAAAAGTTCCTGCGGGAATAGGTATAACGGAGTTAAACGAACTATTGCTGCACTTATAGCATGCTATTGCAATTCATATTACTAATTAATTATTTAATTGGAGTTAATTAAGGAGTTCCACGCCGATAACGCCACGCCTGGCAAAGTCTAGTCTCTCGTATTTCGTGAGCTGTTAACACCCAAATTTAAAAAATATAAAAAATGTAAAAGTTAGATAAAAATATTTGTTTGTTTGTACCTAAGTATATTGTATAAATGGAATATCTGCGAACTAAACCGATTCCAATTTTTTTTAAGTTTTTAATAATATGCTTTATTTAGTTTTGATTAAAATAAATCTTTAGTTCTCAATGACTATATTTATAAATATAATCAAAAGATAAGAAACGAAAATATTCTATTCTTTCATGTTGCAACAAAGCAATGGAATGACCCTAATAGTTGGAGGGACTAAGAAGGATATAGAATACTTTTATTATGCCCCAAAGTGCCAAAATTTGACTGCGGGGTAATTTCGCAAGTTGGTTACCCCAAGTTTATACGAACTTCATGGTAGGCAACTACTAGTTAAAATAGTAAATGAGTGTGTAACACGCTCTTAAAATGGATTTTTTAAGTTAATTTCTGGCCGGGGTAAATTCTTCGAACTATCACTAAAAGTAGTTAGTGTTAATGACTTATTTAGTGCGTTAATTACCTACTTGTTGGCCGGGGTAAAAGCTTTAAGCTGGCGATACATCACTAGAAGTAGCAAATGGTAAATATTTAATGCGTGAGTACCTACTTTTTAGCCGAAAAAAAAGTTTTGAACTCGTGACACGTCACCGGAAATAGTGGATATTTTTTTTAGAAAAAGCTTAAATTTGGTATTTTGGGTTTAATATTATTATGTATTCCGACGGTGTTGTTTATCAGGTAAGACTATCAAAAGATTGAGATTTTATAATATCACAAAAAAAAATACATTGTTATTTTGGAAATCTAAAAATATACGCTTTATTATTTCTTGCAAAATAATAATTTTTAAATTAATAAATATATGCAAATTTTACTATCAAATGGATACAAAAGAATATATGAAAATAATAATAAAATTTATATAATACTTAATATAAATAAAAAAATTAATCAAATACCTATCTATCATTTGATAATTTAAAAATATTCTTTTATAATAATTTTGCTTTAATTTTTATACGCTTACGTAGTTCATACTTTAACAATAAAACAACCCGAAAATCCGGTCTACCTACTCATGAGAAGTTAAGATTCTTTTAGTATATTTATTATTTGTATACTTTTATAACGTCAAACCACTTTGTTTTTTTTGTTTGTTTTTGTATTCGCTGCAATGTGTATACATTAATATCTTTTAGTGCAAGTCTAGGATGCGCGAAGGAAATAGGTAATTGACCTGAAGTGGAGACTGGTCAATCGGACCACTGACCTGAGCAAATTGGTTAAAGTGAGCATTAGTTACTTGAATAAATTACTAATAGGTAAAGTAGATACCTACACAGCCTGTGTAACGTAAGTAAACAGTTATGCCGTTTGAAACGCAAAACCGACATAGGTATCGCTTTTTTGTGTTGTGATTCTATTCTGTTCACCGCCACCGGTTTTACACTAAAATAAATAGTATCAGTTAATATTAGGTGCTTACATATGAAATTGATGTTTTATACAACTGGCCACTTTAATCTCAAAAAGCCGGCGTTTGGTTTAGAATTCTAAATTCAAATTTATTTAAATTTTAAGCTTGTCTATTTGTATTTCGAATGGAATAATTAATTTGTTTTCGCGTTATTCAATTTTGCTTTGACATCATTCTGTGCTCAAAACCACATGCTCAAACCATTTTGAATCATTTGAAGCAAATTGGAAAAGTGAAAAAGCGCGAAAAATGGGTATCGCATGAACTAAGTGAAGCAAACCAACAAACACGCCTTGACTGCAGCGTCATGCACGTTACTCAACCGTCACAAAAAAGAGGGGATTTTGAATCGTATCATAACTTATGATGACAAAAAGGATTCTATACGATAATCGGAAACGCTCATCCATCATTGGTTAAATCCAGGAGAACCGGCTAAATCGTGCCCCAAGCGAAAGCACACTCGAGAAAAAATGGACAAGTGCGAGTCGGACTGGCGCACGAAGGGTTCCGTACCATTATCTAAAAAGCATAGCTTTTATCGCGGGCTCTGAGCGCGGCTACCGAATCAAGAAATTCCGTAACGAAAAAAACCTAACAATTGCAAACTTGACTGTACGGAAAATCAATTTTAAGGCGATAAAAAATTTAATTTTATATATTTTTTTGATGACAGTCATAAGTTTAGGAGTTCTATTAGTAGGTTATGAGAGTCGAAACACGATTGAATAAACTTGACTCGATACAATAAAATCGCAAATTTTCCTCTAAATCTTCATTTTTAGAGAGATACTTCTACGGCGAAAACAGTTTTATTTGCTAGTTATTTACCTTTTTTAAATGAAATTTCGTCTACGTGCTCCATAATAAATACTTTAAACGAAAAACTGTTATTCTGTAGCAAAAAAAAATACATTTCATAAATAACGTCGCGTGGGCCGGCCGTTACGCGGCTCTCGCCTTCCATCAGTCGGCCGCAGCGCCTCGTCGAGAGCACTTTTAAACAATATTAACTTCTCATTTATTCAATAAAAGAAAAAAATAGCTTTACCGCGGCAGGCCCCGAGTGCCACTGTTATTTTTATTGATTGATTGTAAGGTTAAGTTCGGTTTACGATTTATGACTTATTAAAAAAAACTGCTTACTCGTTCTTTTCGTTCAAACCAATTCTCGGTGGAAGTTTGCATGGTAATGTACATCATATATTTTTTTAGTTTTATTATTCTCTTATTTTAGAAGTTACAGGAGGGGGACACATTTTACCACTTTGAAAGTGTCTCTCGCGCAAACTATTCAGTTTAGAAAAATAATGATATTAAAAACCTCAAATCCATTTTTCCATCCAATAAGACCTATCTATAGGTACACCACACGCATGGGTTTGATGAAAAAAAAAATTTGAGTTTCAGTTCTAAGTACGGGGATTTTTTTTTTTTAATTTATTGTTTTTTTTTTATTTTTGTGTAACAATTTTAACGCGGTTCACAGAATACATCTACTTACCAAGTTTCAACAGTATAGTTCTTATAGTTTCCGAAAAAAGTGGCTTTGACGGACGGATAGACAGACAGACAGACAGACATGACGAATCCATAAGGGTTCCGTTTTTTTTCCACTTGGCTATGGCAAAAAGGTACTGGGTAGTGTCTGGTGGACAAGCGTTCGTGTCATCCACTACAGCTTCCAAAGATCTGGTCAGACGATTACGGCACATCTGTATTGCCGTCAATTGAAAACTATGATGGAAAAGCTAGCCGTCAAACAGCCAAGATTGGTCAACCGCTTTAGCCCACTGCTGCTTCAGGACAACGCTAGATCACACACTGCACAACAGAGGGTGGCGAAACTATAGGAGCTAGGATAGGAATGTCTCCGACACCCACCATACTCTCCGGACCATGCTTCAACCGATTACCACTTTCTTCACAATTTGGATAATTTCTTAACTGGGAAAGAAATCAATTCAGATGACGCAGTCCAAAACACCTTCAAAGATTTTGTTGATTCTCGCTCCCGCAATTTTTTCAGCAAAGGAATCAATGAACTCCCTATGAAAAGGCAAAAGTGCATAGATCACAACGGTACCTACTTTGATTGATTAAATAAAAAGATGTAAATAGAAATTTAGTTTTGCTTTTTCCATATAAAACATCAATTACATATGTAAGTACTTGGAATATAAAAATTATTAGCTATATATAGATTTTGTATATTTCCATGTCCTTTCGGGATACGTGTTCATCAAGCCCGCATATTTCGGGAACAATTAAATTTTATTAATTTTTTTTTTTTTTTAAATATTTTTTGGACATTACACACAGCGCTATCTGGCCTCAAAGTAAGCAGAGCTTGTGTTATGGGTACCAAACAACGGATACAGATACATATATATTACTTTTTTTTTGTAAATACATACATATTATACATAAATACACCCAGACTCGAGACAAACACAAATGTTTTTTACCACATAAATGTTTGTCCAATGTGGGAATCGAACCCACACCCTCTGCGCAGCAGTTGGCCACACTACCAACTAGGCTGCGAGGGAGTCTTTTGAAGAACATAAAACGTTTTTTTTTTTCGGTGTAGCTAGTTGTGGAATGTGCTCCCTGCCAAGATTTTCTGCAAGGACTACAGTATGGAGTTCTTCAAGCGCAACGCGCAAGTGATTCCCCTGGTGTTGCAAGCGTCCATAGGCTACGGTGACCGCTTACCATCAGGCGGACCATAAGCTTGTTTGCCACCTTGGTGGTATTAAAAAAAAAAAAAAAATTGTAAGGACTGCACAATATTCCATTTTCAAATTTCATATTTGACCGTTCGAGCTCTCGAGCGAACGTATAAAACATTGCGGTTCGCTATCTGATACTGTACTGCAAGTACGATTAATGCCAAAGAAGCTTGTGCAAGATATGATCGCATGTTGGAAAAAATCTATTACAGTGTTTTACTAACTTAAGACTTAATGGAATATAATTAATTAATTTAAATGTAAAGCATAGTAAAAGAATGTGTAAACAGATGTTATTTATTTTTTAGTTTCAAACTTGCTATAGGACAGTGTAATCTTATTTCAAACAGAGACGAGAGACGAGAAACAAGCAGAGTATGCACATTTCGGTAGCATTTGAGACTAAAGGCCAACAATTGTCTTATTTGTGTACCCTTATACGCGTATAAAGTAAGCTTAGTATAAAATACTTTTACACTTGTACCCGTTGCACCGTTTATTAGTACCTTAGTAGTTCCTGGAAGATAGATATCAGGAAAAGTCAAATTTTTTAGTTTATCATTGCCTGAAAACACGGATAAAACGACGTTTTCTAAAAATAAAACCTAGCTAGATTGATTTGTCTCCCCCGGAAACCCCTGCTTGCTAAATTTCATGATGATGATTAGATTCAGATTATAAATATATATACGTATATACAAGAATTACTCGTTTAAAGGTATTAGATATAAGATTATAGATATTCAGATTATATTCAACGAACGAAATATAAATGACACGATTTAAAAGGATTTGAACAAATTGCAGCTTAAAAAGTTTGATAAAACCTGCCATTTGCAGACAAAAAAAAAACAGGAAACATATACTACGTCTCATAAATACTTCTAATGTTTTGTATATTAGGTATTTTACAACACTAAACTGATGCTAAACGTCGATGTCTGCCAAAAACTTAAGTGCTTTGATTATTAGGTAAGAATAAATCACTAATAATATTACAACTTAATGCATTTAAAAAGCCAAATTTGTACACCTATATAAAAATATCCGGGACCAAACTATTTCCATTTTTTTGTTAAATAAAACTATTTAACGAACACGGTTTTGCTTGTGACCATACCAATACCACATCTTCTCTATATGCTGAGGGTCGATACCTAATGTAAGTTAAAAAATTTATTTTCAAAAACACGCTTTGGCTTACTGAGTGACTCAGTTGGAGATGACACTGCCTCTTGAACCGAGACTACGTGTTTGATTACCGCACTGGGCAAACATTAATGTGAAGAAAATTTTGTGTGTTACGAAAAACGTATAAAATATTTGAATCAATCTAAATAAAAATCAAAATCTTTTTATTCAAATGGGAAAGAACACTTTCGAATCGTCAAGTAAATAAACTACAACTAGCTTTACAAACTAATAACAATACTGTTTTATAGCGTGCGTCCAATAGGTAATCTTTGTAAAATCACAAACGAAACATAATATATATGTATCAACTAATAAATACATGTTTTGTATTGAAAAACTTAATTAAGAAGATTTACAATGTAAATAGTTTGATTAAAAAAAAACAATCAATATTTAGGTAATATTTCAATTTTGTTGTTTTTCAAATTGCATAGGGGGGGGCACCATGTGATATGTTAAGTCTTCAGTTATTCTGTGGCGGGATTAAAGTAGCTCCCGAGAAAAGTATATTCATATAACATATAATATTACACAGCAGATATAGATATATATATATATATATATATATATATATATATATATATATATATATATATATACAAAGAATACAGAGAAGTTTGCAAGAGCAGACCAGCCCCCACAGGCGGCACCCGTTCACAAGTATTACGCATGAACCAGTCATCGCTTCGCTCAACCATGTTTTAGGGAACGTACCCGACCCGTAACCCGACGCACATGCCACCACCGCAGAAACACTTTGAGAGTGCATGACACACTCAAGCAACTCTAATAAATCTTCGATTGTTCTTTATTCATATAACATATAATATTACACAGCATACGCACATATACATATATATATATATATATATATACACATCCATTCATATTTACATTTTACAAACATATAAATAAATAAATAAATAGGTATTCATATACATATTCATATACAGACATATTAATACATACATATAAATATACAAATACATATAAAAGATATAAAATAATAACAGTATATGTAAATTAACTTAAAGGTCCTATCTGATTCAATCCTTGTTCGGCCACCCGATAGCGGCAGGGCTCCGAACACGAGCCGGTGCTACACACAAACACGCACATATACATATATGCACACACACATTCAAACAGACGTCGCACACCCGAAAGTGGTCCAGCCCCTACACAACAGCCCGGCAACAAATGCACATCATTTAAACTACCATCTCAAACTCAAACTCAAACTTTATTCAAGTAGGTTTCTAACACTTTTGAATCGTCAATACAATGTACAATGTTAATTTCTGCCAAAAAAAAGCTGCCAAGAAGTTCTATTTAAAGTGGTAATACAATACTTTACACAGACGTTGTATATCATGAAGTAGCCCAGCTCCCACACGACAGTCCGGCAAAAAATGCACACCTTTTAACGTACTGTCACTTCGGAAACTAGCCTAAGGGGAGAAGAAGTGACAAGAAACTCCCGGATGTACACCTGTTACAAATCAGTCATGCAGGAGCCAAGCCATCAAGTACACAATATCTATCCAAATATGTATGTACACACATACACGTATACCTAACTCAAAATCTATTTGCTAATCTTGTAAACATAACCTAACTTTACTAAATGTTCACTTTTTCTGGTAATTTAATCATAAATCATTAAAGTACTTACATGATTACCTTTATTGTCACATTCTTTAACTGGTTTTCAAATCACGACACTGATTAAATATAAAATCTTCAAAATTTCGAATTTACGATAAGTAATATTATACGTATTTATGTATATGTTGCATAGACTAACAAAGCAAAAAACGCGCGTCAAGGTCATTTTTGTTTACCCGAATTGCAAATAGATTTTGAGTCAGGTTAACGTATCTGTGCGCCGCACCCACATCCAAAACCCCACCAAAACCAGGCAACCAAAGGCGGATTGCACATGGTGCATCCCCTAGTAGCTTCGCCACCAACCACTATAAAGTAAACAACAGAGACATAACATCGTCCCTTATCTTTGTCTTTAGAGTGTTCATTTAACTTATCAAACGTCAACTATTTAATTTTGAATAGAAAACCTAACATTAATTTTGTGTTATACTAGTCCATACAATTTTGTCGTTCAAATATTCATCTACATTATACTATGCTTTCTTACATAGCAGATGTTTAATATAAAATTTGAACTGTTTGTCACCTAATTTAAGAATTTCTACAGTTAACTTATTATAAAATTTTACACAGCTTCCCATAAATGATTTGTTGGCTTTAATAAGCCTAAACTTTGGCATAGCAAGTTTATTTTTATTTCTCGTATTTAATTTGTGCTTATCACTGTTCCTCGGAAATTGGGATATATTTTTGCGGACAAACATAATATTTTCATAGATATATTGACACGGTACCGTTAGAATATTTATATCTTTAGGGAATAGTCTAGTCTCTTAGTCTATTTCATTTCTGTGAAAAAGTTGTAGCATTAATTCTCACGTAGTTTATGGGTGTCCTGAATTGACTGTCCCTTTAAATCCAGACATCATAGTCGAGGAAATGAAGCCGCAAAAAGAACTTAATAGAGGAATTCCGTCAACAGATTCTTATTATGATGTGATGTGGCTAAGTTTTGGTTGAGTCTCTTAAAGAAAATAATATTCATGAGAATTGAAGTTTTTTTTAATTTTCATTTTCATTTAGAGCAGAATTTCTGCTTTTCTGAACTCCAGAAAAAAACTCATTGTATTGAACAATTCTAAGCATTTTTGATTTTTGAACACCACATGACACTAACACCAAAATGCTTAACTATTATTTGTGTCCACATCAAATATCAGAGATGCAAACAATAAAATAATACCATAAATTACATGAGACGTTTCGCAGATCGCGAAGAATCTCACCCAATCGCACGTGGGGGAGAGGCAGGGTCTCTCTAAACATCACGTCATTTTATTTTTCGCAAAAACGGTAGAATTGCGAGAACACTGTAATTATACACAATTATCTTGGCTATGCTAACACCACAAAGTAGCAAGTTATGTTTTTTTTTTATATATCCAACGCAATCAAGCACAAATTAAAGTATTTACACTAACGATACGCATTTCAAGCAAATCTCACGTATAGTTAAATTAGGTGATAGAGCCAAATCTCGCAAAATCCCACCAAAGGTTTCAAAAAATCGCCTTACATAATTTATGAACGCTCCCCTTACAATTTTACTTAAAAGCTGGTAGATAATTTACAAACTACGTTCGGACGTTCAGCTTAAACTCAAAATCGCTTTCAGTGCCTAGCAAATTGCAAAAAGGTGGATGATTTTAAGCTAAGTTTTTAAGTAAAACCAGCAAGCGCAAAATTATCTGATTAGACTCTCAGAGCTCCTAAAAGCGAGGTTTCAAAAAGTGCCAAGACGCTTCTCGCCGCCACACAATCGCAACCGCACCCGCGTAACGGGGAACTCCCATCCTGGCGCTGACTCACCTTCGGGTTCGAGACTCACGCCGGTCGAAGGGACGCCCCCGAGAGCGACAACCCAAGCCGAGGCCCTTGAGCGTTGGGCGCTATATGCCCCTCGCCACAAAAAGCCCGGTGAACCAGTAATGGCTGCAACAGCCAACTGCATTGTCAGTCAAAAAAAAATAATCCTAAAAGCCGGTGGAACACCGATGTTACAGTCTTTCGAGCAGCGGTGCCACATTGACTATCGGTACATCGAAGTGCTGAAGTGTTTTTATAACAGAGATACGATGTCTGTCCGACTACAAGACCAGTACACGAAACCAATCCATCCGCAGAAAGGTGGATGACAGGGAGACGTTATTTTTCGAAACTATTGTATTAGAAGATGTGTTTAAGCTTCTGGAGTAGAAAATATATGGCGTCAACATAAATGACGAGCAGGCACATTACTCACCTTTGATTTTCCCACGACATAGTAGTCATGGCAGAATCGCTGAAAGACCTAGGCATAATCCTCGATTTTCCCAACCCCTTGGGTTCAAGATGAATATGGATAAAACGATGGCAATGTTCAATGTCCATGTTGAGTCTATACCAGTTATTAATGGGAATGCTACTAAAGAAGTTGTTAACGAATACACCTGCAGTTAGGTTAGTGCAACTTTGAGAAAGAGGTTAACCGAAGAATCCAGCTCCGTTGGGCAGCGTTCGGTAAACTGTTTTCTCTATGTTTCCGTCCAAAATACCTCAATGCCTTAAGACGAGCGTCTACAATGGCTTGAAAATTATAATTTAAATGTAAACCCAAATATAACAAATTTTAAACAATTCCATAATAATAGGTATACAATTCCATAATATATTCCATAATATATATATGTCCTTAATATAAATTATAAGGGCCAGGAACTGAAAGAAATATACAGTTCTAATTTTCTTGGCCTATTAAAGTAAACTTCGAAAAACGGCTACCCGAGAAAGTGTATTGGCCGCTTATCACTATATATGTGGCTTCCACATTAAAATACTGTATACCTATTTGGGGGAACTCTAGGGACCAAACTTAAGCCCTATTGTACCAAAAAAATGCATTAGGGCATGACATGACACCTTATGACTCTAGTCAGCCTTTGTGTAAAAAGCTAAACATTTTTACGTTGCCTTGTATGTATATACTTAAAGCTGCTGCTTTTGTTAACTGTAATAAAGTCGATATCCAGACAAATTGGTTCTTGATGTTCGTTCGTTGTATGGCCTCCTAGCAGGAAGACAGACTTCTTGGTTAGAGCCGCAGGAAGCCGATGGCTCAGGTCTAGCCGTGGTGGAGACATATGGGGGAGGGCTACGTTGTGACGTACAGTGGACGTTTTTCGGCTGAAGCGGTGATTAAAGGTGGCTGAAGAAGAGTATTTGCTACATCAATTATACAATTGAATATTATTTCCAAATTTAAAAAACAATTGACGTCACGCTGTTAGAGTTAATTTCTCTGTTGATAATACTACAGGTAGCTTTAATTTTATTGTCTGAATTCTTTATTTTATTAATAAGAAACATTGATTGGCCGGCCATAAAAACTTTTTTGAATAACTTAACATATTTGATAAAATCAGAATTTAGATTTTTTTAATCATTAAAATTCAGAAGCTTAAACTAGCTATATAAAAAAACCATCAGAAATTAAGGCAAAGTAGTTTGGTGCGATCGATTTCATTGAAAAAGTATTTCGAGAAACGAGCTGACACGAACGACATCCCTAAAATTATAGGTATCCAATTGACCCTCTTCGCAAACGATACCGCTATTTACACCACCGATAGGCAAGTAAGTCGAATCACTAAGAGACTCCAATCCGCAATCACCACCCTAGGCGATTGGTTTCGGAAATGAAGAATAGAAGTGAATCCCGACAAAAGCTCTGCCGTTCTCTTTACCAAAGGCCGCCCTCCGCGACCTTCTTCCCTCTCACTCTTCGGCCGTGCCATTCTTTGGCAAAACAAGGCCAAACATCTTTGTGTGACCCTGGATAGGCGTCTAAACATCCGCGATCACTCTATAATAGTTAGAGACCGAGCCGCTTTTGTCCTCGGTCATCTATATCCCATGATAGGCAAGTACAGTAAGATGTCGCTAAGAAATAAGCTGACTTTTTATACCACTTGCATCCGCCTCATACTAGCATACGCTAGCGTCTTCTATGCGTTGTTTAAACGCAACCTCCATAAACTTCAGACCCTCCAACACAGCTCCCCACGATTCCCCAATGTCTTAAAGTCCGATTTTTCGAGCGTACACAAAATCACCCGACCCGATTAATTGTGCAATCCACCACCTATCATCTCCCCGAGCGACCTCGGCTCGGTCGAAAAACTATTGTTAGGCAGCCTCGGCACGTACTAACTGCCCCAGCCGACGATCTCGCTATCCAGATGGTGAGTCTAGTCTCAATGACCTCCCCTAATAGGCCCTCCCCCTCACACGACGCCGACGACCCCGGGTCAAACGCAAGGATACACAAGGTATCATAGAGAGCCAGGGCGCTTCTCTCCCCCACTCACTCGCAATCGCAACTGCGTAACGGGGAACTCCCCTCCTGGCACTGACTCACCTTCAGGTTCTAGGCTCACGCTGGTCGAAGGGGCTACCCCAAGAGCGACAACCCAAGCCGAGGCTCCCCCCGCGGGGAGCCCTTGAGCGTTGGGCGCTATATGGGCTGAGACTCCTCCAGAGTCTCGCCCCAAAAGCCCGGTGGTGCAGTAATGGCTGCATCAGCCAACTGCATAGTTTGTTCAGAAAAAAAAAGAACGAGGTGCATATAACTTTGTATTGTTTAAATTTAGGTTTACAATAAGTAATGATATGCAACCATAATTTTAAAAAGAGGCATGTTCAAATACAGGTTGGACCGCTTTGTACATAAATGAGATGAATATGGCCGATGGGCGATAAGTTTAACAGAAGTAATTAAGCATGACGGAAATGAAAAGAGATAAATTCAATGCGAGGACCTTAATTTATAATCCTGAGTAGCAAATGCTTGCGAGGGTTTTAAAAGTAAAATCCCAGATTCAAAGGTGCGAATTTAAAGCTTATTTCGTTACGAGTTATGCACTTTGCTTTTTAGCACTGACTATGAAACAATAAGTTTCACTCACATCTTATTTTACTAAATGAAATTGCACTTACTGTTATCTAATAATGCCTAGTGCAGATATTCAGATTAATGAAAGAAATAGAAATTAGAAATTTTGAAAAATTTTAAACGCTGCATAATCAAATATATAGAATAACATTTCAAACAGTACCTACCTTTACTGCACTAGAGATGAAAATTGTTTTCATTAGCGCGCAATGTGCAACTCTTAAGCGGTATGTTTAGATACTGCCTTTGTGAGTGACACTTTGCAACTTTTTTGAAAATTTGATATAACAACAAAACTAAGCATATTTTTTTTAACATTAGTTAAACCTGCCGCATTAAGTTTTCATAAATGTTTTGTTTTTGTATAGAGACTGCTAGGTTGATTTATGATATAACACCGCTAAGAAAACTCCAATCACTGAAGTCCCACAATTCCAGAACACTCCCCTCTCCATCTCCAATAGCATTGGGATCCTTGGTGTCGACATCTCTAGCGATGTTCAGTTCCGAGATCATTTACAAGATGAGGTGAAGCTGGCGTCCAAAAAACTTGGTGTACTCAATAGAGCGAAGCAATACTTCACGTCGGGGCAAAGGTTGTTACTTCACAAGTCGCAAGTTCGACCCCATATGGAGTACTGCTGCCATCTCTGGGCAAGTGCACCCGGATACCAGCTTGGCCCTTTTGACTCGGTTCATCGACGGGATGTGAGAATTGTCGACGATTCCACACTCACTTGCGGTACCGAGCCCTTAAGTCTAAGGAGACTCTGCCTCCCTGTGTGTGTTCTACCACTTGTACAATGGGTTGTGTTCTGAGGAATTCTTCGAAATGATGCCCACGGCTACTTTCTACCATCGCACCGCTCGCCATCGGAATTAATTCTCACACTTTAGAACCTAAATGGTCGCCTACAGTGCGGTTTCAGAGAAACTTCCTCCCGCGAACGCTTAAGTTGTGGAATGAGCCAAGGATTTCTGCAACGACTACAGCATGGAGTTCTTCAAGAAAGAAGTTATTAGATTTCTGAAGGGTCGGCAACGCGCAAGTGATACCCCTGGTGTTGCAAGCGGCCATAGGCTACGGTGACCGCTTACCATCAGGCGGACCGTAAGCTTGTTTGCCGGCTTAGTGGTATACACAAAAAAAAAATTATGGTATATTTAACATTCGTAACATAATTATCAAAGGTTCGTAACAGTTTTCAAAAATTATGCCTCGTTTTTTAAATATTTGATTCTAAAGTGGCCATTTCCGGTTTCGTTCTACACGGTCAAAATAAAATTCTAAATGCAATGGATACTCAAAGTTCAAGATCACTACGGAAACTTATATAATAACATAAAGTTTATTATTTAACATAATTTGCTGGCTACACAACGGTGAAAACTCCATTAAAATCTGAAAATGAAATTTTGATTTTTCAAAAATTCGCCGACGTGTCTGATGAATAAATTCACCACCACAGACTATACATATAATAACTACTATAACAGTATTTAAAACAAATTTTATATTGGTTTCCTTAGTTTAGATTCAAGGTCACTAAAGACTTACCTTTTGTAAACCATATAGTTGTAGGTTTTTTTTGTTTTTTATAATAAGATTTTTAATGAGCGCAAAGTCGGAGGGTCCCTGGTATCCTATCCCAAGACACAGGTTACCCTAGTTTAGGTAATAAACTCATTTCCTTACATTTCATTGTTCCCGGTCTTTCACTTAGAATAAAACACCTAAAAACAAAAGAACGGACAGTACTCTTATAAATCTTATATATAAAAAATATATATTTCTATTTCTTAATCATTGTCATAAATATAGCGGTTGCTATTGAAACGTACATACAAATAGGAGTATATTAGCCTAATTTCATACAAAACTAATGGCTGATAAATTTATGTTACTTCGATAGAGATTTTAGAGTGCATTTTGAATTTTAAAAGGGGTTTCAAGGTTTAAATAGATTTTAAATTGAAATAAATTCGTATATCAAGGTCTATTTCTATATCTGGGGGTACGGTAGTGCTCTCGCCAAGACGAGCCAAGTGAAGTGCAAGGGCACTACCTACCTTTCCTTGTAGCGCTTCGTCTTTTGATGAACCCTCATAACTTGGGTTTAGATTATACCAGATAATAAAACATTTCAGGATATGATGTCAATTAGACGTATTAAGTTTCCATTGCATATAGGTTTTATACTTTAGATTTTATTGATATCTAAAAAAAACCGATTTCGTCACTCACTCACTCACTGATGATCATCAAAATTCTTAGGGTACTTCTTGAAGTCCTAGAAAGCTAAAAGTTCAACAAAACACAATTCTCATAAGCAAGTTACAAAAGGAACTGAAATCCCACCAAAAATATTTTCATGTAAAATGCTGTCAAGACGAGACAGCGATATGGCTCGCACTGTCAAAAAGTTATCAGATCTCATGTAGAGCCAAGCTTCTAACTCTACAAGCCGTTCCTTTACAAACTTTACACCTTAGTCAAAATATGTGGCTTGGCCGTTTCGCTACCGTCACATGGGCGTAAGGCGAAAAAATTATTCACTGTTAATTATTATTACTTTTCTGTTATACAATAGTTCTTGTAGTAAAAAAAAAAATATATGTATCTATCACGAAAAATTAGTAAGATGTGCGCTTGTTTAATAGAACCAGCCAAGTTCGTTTTGTACAAGCATTAAGATAGGGTTCCGTAAAATGAAAATTATTGCGAAAATCTAAAAAAAAATTTAAACCGATTTAATTTAAAACTTATTGTTTTAAGCTCTATCCAATGATATCCCACATGATGGGGTACACGACAGCAAAAATATCCAGTCAGTTTAAAGTATAGATATTGGCGGTTCACAGAAGACTTCTTATGAAAATTTTATTGAAAACGATGCAAAGATGGCGGAATCATAAGGCGGTGACGGAGAGCGTTACATAACGAATTTATAAGTGTTCCGTTTTTCCTATTTGGCTACGGAACCCTAAAAAAAGTAATGCATTTGTAGAATTTTGTTTTAGTATTTATTTAGTCACTAGTAGTCACTCTCCTCGTGGCATACAGTTACAATATAATGAGCAATTATTACAAAAGCTGTTTTTTTATTAAATAACAATGTTTACTTTAAAAACTCTTCACTTCTTCTACACAATATTATAAAAATGTAAAGTTTGTAACATTGAGTGTATTAAGTAGCCACCTAATCTTCGAAACTACCTATACCAGGGGCCTGATTCTCGTGCTGATAAAGATAATATCGAAGTCGAGATATGTTTAATTGATTCACTCATGGCTTGCTAATCGCGGTATCTCTTTTAGTCGATAAATCGACTAGTTTGAACTAGATATGTCGAAAAACCATGGCGGATATCGTTTGCAAATAGTTTTTCGTATTCTTAGAATCTCTGTATAGACAAATGATGTACGCTAGCGGTTGACATGCATAGAGTGGTCGGTAGCAGTTTAGAGATGGGATGTTGCAAGGAACGCGGTATGTTAAGGAGTCAGTATTAGTGATATTAGTTGTCTTTGATTTGGGGGGTCCCGAGTGAGTGCTTTAAATAGCATAATTTAGGAGAGTCATAAAAGTCATTAAAATGGGGAATCATATGGACCTCTTTTTGAACACACAGCTACAAGAAATGTAGCTAAATAGGTAAAACAAATAAATAAAACTATTCTCTGTGTCCCGGTTGTAAGTATGTACATAATTTTGTCAGTCTAGTAATAAAAGACATATAAAGCAGGTTCAGACGAGTTTTTTTAGATAATTTACCAACTTGTCTGCATTCTTGCAACTTTGGTGCTGTCGTTAATTAGATACTAGTAGATTGTTGCATCGAGCTGATATGTTACTTAATTAACACGAGTGCATTAATAACTTTAGCAAGGTGTGTAATCTACTTTTCTTTCAACTATACCAATCTAACTACCCTGATAAAATATACCTACACAAAATAAAAACTCAAGTTTATGAAAATAAAGTTTAATTCGTCTTCTCCTCAAACCTCAAGTTTTAAAAGTGAAATTATACCTTTTTTTACTGAACTGTCAAAGCAGTTGGCTGTTGCAGCCATTACTGCTTCACCGGGCTTTTGGGGGCGAGACTCTGAAGGAGCCCATATAGCGCCCAACGCTCATGGGCTCCCCGCGGGGGGAGCCTCGGCTTGGGATGTCGCACTCGGGGGCGTCCCTTCGACCGGCGTGTCTCGAACCCGAAGGTGAGTCAGCGCCAGGAGGGGAGTACCCCGTTACGCGGGTGCGGTTGCGAATGAGTGGGGGCGAAGAGCGCCCCGGCACTCTTTGATGCCTCATGTATCCTTGCGGGCGCTGACGAACCCCGGGGAGGCCCTATTAGGGGAAGTCGTTGAGGCATATCTGGGGCCATTAGTACGTGCCGAGGCCGCCTAGCGATATTTTACTTGGAACATTTATTCTAGTATTTGTTAGGTTTATTTGAGAATAATATTTTTTAATTTAAAATTAAAATTATCATTACAATCAGACTCAATTTCAAATAATTTTCATAAGCTTTTAAATATATATCTCGCGACTTTTGCGGCAAAAGGTTATCAACAATAAACTTTTACTCACTGAGTTAATAATAACATTGCTCATTTTTAATCACTGAGTAAATAAAAATATTGTAAATTTAGAACAATTGTTTAAATTGTTATTGTGGTTATTTTATGTTATTGTTCTCTTATCACCCGGTAATAAGTACCAAATATACCAAAATGTTTTTAATTTCTCGCAGTCAATGGTAAAAATTAGAATGTGTACACGTGAAAAAAAATTCATCTGAATCCTTTGTAACCCTCGCCCCGCTCAGGATTCTTCTTACCAAGATGCTCACAACATTACATTCACACAGTATTGAAATATCAATACACATATTAACATTCGAGGGGGCTCAAGTACGAAAATTAGATGTGAAGAAGTTGGAAACTGCTACGAATTAAGATTTTTCTTTTTTTTATATTTCTTAACTCTGTCTGATAATCCGCAGTCATTTTTAACAATACATTAAAAGTTACATAATTATAAAAATGTAAAAAATCTATTTCTGTGCAGTAAAGGTTTTAAAAAAAAATTGTATTTGTCCGTACGTTAGTTCAGATACTAGTAGAGTATTATATAATCTGTGATTCAGAATAACTAAACAAACACCCAATTTACTGATTTTATGCAGTGCTAAATAGCTTACCAAAACCACAGATTATATAATACTATCAAAACTAAAAATTTGGTATCAGCATGTTAATTATTGAATACAAACCATAAATTGTTTTTTGTTCAGATATCTACGGAAGAAGAAAAAAAAAGAAAGAAAAACACGTTGGAAGAAGAATAATAAATTTCTCTTATTTTATTCAAACAGTACTGGTACTTTAAAAAGTACAGCAATCACGGACCTTTAGGTTACTCATCCGACGACATTGCCTACGAGGGTGGAAAGCAAATGGGTTTTTTTCGAGCTTTTGCATATATAATACAGTATTGGTTTTTGTTGTTCATTTATAATATTGTTTTTTTTCATTCATACTTATTTTTTTCACAATTTTACAAACTAAATAAACTAGGGTAAGAAAACACTAGTGCACAAGTACTGTATTGTACTCAAGTGTACGAACGAATACAACAAGAAGTGTACCTTGAACACAAGAAGTTACATAAAGATTGTTAAAATAAAATCTTGACTATATTTGAATCAAATGCATGTTTTTATGATCCAATCTGTTATATAATTTAAATTGATTTTTATACGTACCTATCCTAATCATGACTATATTTGTAAAAGTCTGTTTGTATTTCTTTTTTACCCTGTCTAGGCTAATTCGACTCAAACTTGATATTTTTGAATAGCTATATGTTCTCCTCTCAACAAGTTTTTTTATTATCGGCTCAGAGCTTCAGCCTAACTGACAAAGTGACACTTTCGCATTTATGATATTAATATGTGCAAGAAGCGTCAGAAAGGTCACAATACATAGAAATCCGCACATGCATGACTGTAAAGTAGCGTCATCGCGAAAAAAGTGCCGCTTTTTCGGTTTATGCCTTGTTCTCAAATCAAAGTATAAGGTACTTTGTGCCAAAAATCAAAAATATCCAAAACCTTAATAAGTCCTAATCCTAAAAATATCCCAAGAATAAAAATATTTTTTTAAGTATAATATGAAATTACCAGTTGTCATAAACTGGATCAGTCTAAATATTCTATGGCATTGTCACTCAAGTGCTTCCGCTAGGTGACTAAGTTTTCGTTAAGATCTAAAGGTGAGGGGAGATTAGTGGAGAAAGGGGAAACACAAATGCTGAATGCTATTGAAATGGGGAACGCTCTTAAGGAGTCAACTCGAAAAACTATTTTTAGAACATTTTGTATAGTATGTAGTTGTGATTCTTATTTTTGGTAAAAATGGCCACTTTTAGCAGAAATTAAACACCACCTAGATCTGTCAAGACAAATCTTACAAACTCTAAAATAACTGGGTAACTTTGCGCAATTGTGAAGTTTCTGTAGCCACCTTCAGGCTTCATTATTTAATATCCTTTAGTTTCGTTTTTGTCCCCTCATCCATAGAAAAGTTTCAACAAAATTGATTTTAAATGCTGACGAAGAAACGGAAGCGAAATGTATCGTCGATAACACTGAAACTGAGAGACTTTGAGACGAACAACGTGAGTTTTTAGTTATAACTAAACTGACCATACGTCCCGTTTTGATCGGGACTGTCCCTTTTCTTGGTTACCTGTCCCGGTGTCCCAAAACAAAGCCCCGGGACGCATAAAAGTCCCGTTTTCCAGAAAGCATGGAGCTCGCCGCTAGACGCGAGTGGTGCGAGGCCGTGTCGTCGACGATTGGCGATGCATATAATTTATTTAATTATTTTAAGACCCTACACCTTAATATCCCAAAACAGACACATCTTACTTGTTCTAGATTGAACATGTATGTACCACACATACTACAAATCACAGAAAAATACTTAGGGAAAGACCTTGTTTAATAGAAAAATTGTACAGATTTTTGAAAAAAGGTTCATAAATTAAGAAAATAATTCTTAAATAATCACAAAAATGTGCTGAAAATTAAGTTTACTTGTCTTTCATCTCGATTTCTTGTCAGGGAACGCAATTATTTTTTAAATCATTAATTTAGTATTGTTTTAAATTAACATAAAAATCGGCTGGAATTTCTATACATAGGCTAAGAGCGGGCTTTTAGCTTTTTTTATACTTGACTTGCTCAACTGGCGTCTATCGTCCCCTTAATTATAACAAATTGTGAACACAAATAATTAACTTTCTCTAAATAATGAACATTAAAAAGTGACTCTTTTTCATTGTAAACTTACCATACTTATTGACATAAATAAACCGATGTCCCGTTTTGAGCTAAAAAATAAATGGTCAGTTTAGTTATAACCATAAATAAAACTATAATTGTACCTAAAGTCCAGGCAAACGAATTAAGATAAACAGTCGTCTACGTATGCAAGTATGCACCTACGTATTTATGAATTATTCAGCAAACATAATAGATACAATTTACTATTAAAATTGAAATTAAATCAAACGCTTTTATAAGTATTTGGCTGTAGTATAATCGCACTAGCAAATAAGGTAAGGTGAAAATAAGTTTTAATATCAATGAGAGGGGCAGTTTCGTTGTTTCTTCATAGTAGTTTAGGATATTTTTACAAAAAGCTGCTATAACTGAGTTTTCACCACGCGGTTTTAACCCACTCATATAGCTTACTTATAGCAATACGAAAAAGATAGGCAAGTGAAAGTTACCAAAATACGTTTAGGCAGTTTTTTAATTTGATTAACAAACGTAGGTAAAACCTTTTCTATTTGTTACACGGCAATAGGTATGCTGATGACACAAGTAATGATCTGATAGCTTTCGCAGGAAAGGTACAGGAGTTTTTACCAAACAAGTATTCCCGTGGAAAATGAGAAAAATGTCTCGGTAGGTAGGTAATGTCGGTAAGTACCTAGGTACTTATATTCCGAATTTTACGCGGTTGTGATATGTATAATATAAAATATAGTTTTTCGTATTTAAAACTATAAAAACCTTTAAAAGGAATATCAGATGGAAGAAAATAGGGTAATAAATCATTTCTTTTATGTATGGTATAAGCTTTTCCTACGGCTCCACCCGCGCTGAATTTGGTTGTCGGTCTGAGATTTCTACGGCAACTTCTTGATTATACATATATATACCTAGAAAATAAGTTTTCTGTAATTTTGATTATCCTACCTACGCTTAGCCGACTCACACTTGCCGTTTTCTAAGTAGCTTATTCCTTCTTCCTAGCTTCCTCTAGCTCCTAGCACTTCCTCTTAACCCATGTGGGCGCTAATACGACTCACACTTAATTTTTTTAAGTAGCCTATGTCCTTTCACAAATTGCAAGCAACCTCACTGCATCGGTTCAGCGGTTAAGCCGTGAAAGCACATAAACAGACATACACACAGGAAGACGTTGAGTTTAATAAGTATACATATGTAGATATAATATATATGGGATTCCGATGTAACAAAAAAAAACTAGCAAATTCCGAATCCCACACAGGCAAAACCATGGAAATCTTTTACAACCGTAAATATAGAAGGTATCTTCTTCGAGATTGTAAAAGAAAACCGCCTGCTTTACGTTATTGAGAGACGATAAATAAATTAAGTCAGAATTTATGAATGTATTAAGATATTAAATATTATGCCATAAAGATGGCGTAAGTAATTTTGTCAACCATAAGAAATTATAAAAATAAACTTATTCGATTCGATCACATTTCATAAGTATTACGAAATAAAAAAAAACCGGACAACTTCGAGTTGAACTCATTAAATACCCTTGCATCAAATATTGTTTCGACGGTGTCTCTAGATATCAGGTAAATCATAGCAAATCAAATTTAAACATTATAGGTAAACATTATAAAATACGCGTGCTTAATATTTTTGAAATCTTACCAAAAATTTACGTATAAAACGCGTGAGGATTGGTCATTTCATTTTGGTTAAATTACGCCCTCGCCTACGGCTCGTGTTGAGACCTATATATGTGTGACAGACCGAACGGACTGCCGAAAGCAATAAATAAAAAAAAAATTACAAGTAAACTTTTTGTATTAGACAAAATTGTCAAAATTACAGAATTACACAGTAATTTTACAGTATTTCAAAATGATTCTCAGAAAGGGCAAAACATAAAAAAGTTTGTACAATAAATTGAAATATTGCGCATTTTTTTAGTAAATTACCTGCGGAGAACCGTTGTACGTGACCCGTTGGTTTTCAACTGAAGAAGAAATCAGCGGCTCATGCTCTTCAGTACCGGCAGTCATTTTACACTCACTTTCTTACACAAAACAATACAAAAACGATAACACTGTCTCAAAAATCACAATTTCATTGCATTTTCACTTTAAAATAGAACAAAAGTCAGTAGTATAGTTAAATTTAGTTGTGTCTAGTTTTGAAACGAACGTAGGCGCGCGTGACTGCCAATGGCCCAAAGCGATATGTTGACCACAGACAGAGCGACAACTGCGACGAGCCAGCTGCAACGACGCATGGTAATCACGTCGTTAACGACATCAATCTGAGATAGACGAACTTTATTTGACTTGAGCTTACGTTTATTTGAATGAACTGATTAATTATGTATTATTTGTTATGCACGATAAGAAGGGACAGTTAAAAGTAGACGCAAATGGAAAGAGTGATACAAACATGTATGGAGAAATCTCAGTTTTCTTAGTTTTTAAAAAAATAGAAGACGTAGTGTTGTTTATCAAAACTACAAAATGATAGTACAATTAAAAAATTTATTATTTTAATTTAATTAAAGCTAAAATGCCAATAGGTTCACAGCTAATTAGTAAAAAAAAAACTTTTGATGGCCCATAAAACCATTTGATACTCCATGGAGGTTCTAATTACAGGAAACAGAAGGAAGTATTAAAATTAGCGGAATAATTTGCGTGATCGATTGTGACCTAATAACGGTGAGGGTGAAACTGACACCGAGACCGCAGCCCCGGGGCTGACGGGCTCACAGAGCCGAGGCGCCAACTCACTGGATGGATTATGTGACATGCAATGAATATCGGTGGTATCAAATAACCGGAACTCAAGGCGATCAGACTTGCTTCCAAAGCCTTGACATGACACATTCGGTTCTTTGGCCTCTAAAGTTAGCCTTTTGATCTGAATGAACAAGATAACTTACCTATTATAAGTACAGTTGGTGTAGCCCATAGACATAGGGAACTGAACAGCGCATTTCCTAGCCAGCTGCGAAAAAAAAAACCGGGCAAGTGCGAGTCGGACTCGCGCACCGAGGGTTCCGTAAAAGGTAAACTGTACTGAGGGATAAACTTAACTTTGCCGTTGGATAACTGTTGTCCCAATACATCGACATAGGTCGCGGTTAGTTAACCAACTGCAAATAAGTTTATAATCGCAAAAGAAATATTTTTGGCGATGTAGCAAAAAAATTACGGTTTACAGTTTTTTCCTTTGCTTTTTACTCCATAGGATTCGATTTGTGTCACAATATGCGAGAAAAATAACCGTATTTTGGGCACATTTTTTGTTGCATTGACTTAGAAGGTTGATTTTCTTACAACTTTGAGTGACAGTAGACTTTACTATTTGATATTATTTTAACTTGATTCCTCCACGCGTACTTGAGTAAAAGACAAGACCCTATCACTCAGACCGACAAAAAACCTTTTTTTTTAATGTGTTACAACTACTAATTAATGAATTTGGGATTTTTTCCTAAGAAATTTCATGATTCTAGGACAACGGGAAGCATCCCATAGGTTTTGATTTATTTGTAAATAATAATATGCGACAAAAATGGTCGTATTTCGGCCCTTTTTTTATTATTGCATTGACTTAGAAGCCTGATTTTTTTACAGCTTCAAGGAACCGTAGACCTTAGTATTTGATATTAATTTCAACTTGATACCTCTACTGTTTCTCATTTATATAAATTATCTACCAAATATCACTAAACACAGTTGTATATTATTTGCCGACGACACTACACTTATAATTAAACTAGACTTTGCCAGCGGCTCCGCTCGCCCTAAATTGGGTTATCGGCGTGGAACTCCTTAATTATATTAATCAAGTTTGCTATAGGAAGTTATAAGTTATAGTTCGTTCAACTCTGTTATAGTTATTCCCGCGGAAACTTTTGATTTTGTCGGGATAAAAAGTAGCCTATAGGCTAATCCAGGACCAAACCTATGTGTATGCCAATTTTCATTCCGATCCGGCCAGTGGTTGTAGCAAGGGCGTAGCCAGCTTTTGGGCTAGGCAGACTTGGCACAAAATGTTGTATTAATACGGCAAAAATGACATTGTAGACCCTTAACTTCATTATCTAATTCCTTTTTACGATCAATTCTTGCGTAGGACACTCAGATAGTTTTGAGAAAATAAAAACTTAACTTCTATAGATAAAATATTTTATTTAGATCTTTTTAAAGAGCTCTCCACCAGCCGGTATACAAAGTACTATGCGTCTGAACCAAATTTTGAAACCATTTTTCCACTCCGCCGCAGACACCTCTTCCACGGCCTTCTCGAACGCTGCTAGCGTGTCTTCCGGCGATGAAAACTGTACCCCTTTTAGCTGATTTTTTTATTAGGGAATAAAAAGAAGTCACACGGTGCCAGATCAGGAATGTAAGGAGGGTGACCCATGACTCTGACCGGTGTGGTGTCCAGGAAGACCCTCGTTTTGAGCGCTGAATGCGCGGGCGCGTTGTCATGGTGGCTTTACCGTTCTACGCGGAGTCCGGTGTCCGGTCGCTTGTTGCTCATTGCAGACAAAACTTCTGGCAGGTATTTTGTGGTATACCATACGGAGTTGATGCTGCTTTGGCCTTGTAATGGAATTTAAACCTGATACCCCGACAAAATAAGGAATCTAGCGGTCAAAATTTTCCCTGCGCCTTTCGATAGCATCACTTTCGTTTTGGAACAGCCAAACTGTCAACTGACGCTTTGTTTCTGGATCGTATTGATAAATCCAGGATTCGTCACCTGTCACAATGTCGTAAGCGCGCCGAGACGAGCCTGCTTCAAATTTTTGAATCATATCACGGCACCACTTCACACGGGCCTGCTTCTGAGCTTCGGTGAGGTTGTGCAGTACCCAACGCGAAACTATCCTCCTGAAGCAAAAGTGCTCGTGTAGAATCTTGTGGACGCTTCCCGAACCAATCTGCAGTGTATGCTGAATCTCTTCGTATGTAATTCGGCTGTTTTCTTGAATTATTTTTTTTACTGCCAGCACACTTTCTTTCGTGTTAGCCGTCGTAGGACGACCACTTCTTTGTTCATCGCCCAAAGTAAGGCGACCGCGCTTGAACTCGCTATGCCAACGTTAGATGGTTGCTTTTGAAGGTCCTTTATCCATAAAAGCCATTTGAAGAAAATCAAATGACTCAACAGGTTTTAGGCCACATTTAAAATCGTAAAAAATCATCGCACGAAAATGTTCTCGATGCAGATTAGGGTTGCCAGATGGTCGGGATTTGGCGGGATTCTCCCGAATTATTGTATGTGCTCCCGACTCCCGACGAAGTAAAAAATCTCCCGAAAAACAACTTCATTTTATAAAACAAAAATTTTAAGTTCCGAATTTACGTCAAGCGAAACGTTGCCGCTCCGACGATCGTAGAAGCGGCAACGTTTCTTTCTACGATCCGCATCGAGCATGCGGCGCATGTGGTGAGGTTTTTCAAGAGAATTTCAAGTCTTCTTTAAATAGTGAAAAAGGACAAAAAATAATAAATCTGTGACGTGTAATTACTTGATTAAATTTTGGAAATTATTGTTAATATAGATAATGAGAAAACCATTTTATGTTTTTTTTGCTAGCATTTATTTATGTAGACATTTCAATCGGCAGCAGACGATGTAATAATAATTTAAAATGTTCTTTATAATATATTTACTTTAATTTGATTACCTTTTTTTTGTTTCTCCCGACAAAAGTCCCAAAATCCCGATAAATGGTTTTTTCTCCCGACAATAAGGTCATTCGATCTGGCAACCCTAATGCAGATCCATTTTTAAATGAGACACGAAATGAGGAGGGAAATTCGAAATTCGAACAATGGTATTTTTTCTTTTAAATAACCAAAAATTTTCAAAATAATTACAAGGCTTACAAGGTTATACACTATCACGAGTCTTTCCACTTTTAAGGACAGTCCTTGGTTTCGGGACACTGTAGAAATATATATAGGCGCCATAAGAGATGAGACTTCGCACACAACGTGATTAAACCTGCGCAGTAGCTCATTTATGTCGTATAAATATTTGACATGAACGAACTGTGAATCGTTTAGTCGTAAAAAGTAACCGAAGTGCGATACTTGTGAGAACAGTGTTTCTTTAGAATAATATTGATTCTACCCATTAATTATTCTAAAATTAAGTTTCATCAAACAAAGGTAAGTAATAAATATATTACTATTTTCACTGTTTAAGTTTAAGTAAATAAAATTACCATTTAGATTAATGAGTGTATATATAAAAGGGGTAGATATCGTAATAGCGCGCAGAAATTGAGGTAGAGAAATTAAGACAATTGTCGTTATTTCATATAAAGCTATCTTCTTCTGATAGTGTATGTATATGTCTACGGAAGCCAAAAAAATGGTTATAGTCAAAAATCTATCTAATAAACTTCTATAAAGTGTATTTGTTATGTGCAGATGTCATTTTGCTCAAGATCCCGCAGCCAAAAGCTATAAAGATGTAAGAGAGTACTTTGATGCAGAAGATTTTAATAAAGTAAGTAAATAATTGTGTTACATGACTATAAATAGTACATAGCGACATACATAGTGACTCGGACATAGCGACATAGCCTTCTTTACTGTTCCCCTAGGAAATTGTCAGAAATTTTTTTCTAATTTGCAAATACTGGTGAAGGTATTGAAGATATGTTTTAAACCGACTTCAAAATAGGAGGTTATTAATTCGACCCTTATGTATGTAATATTGTCAAAATTTGCACAGTTTTTGTATATGTTAGTCTATACCAGCTTCTCAACACGTGTGCCAAATTTCATAAATATATGTGTGTATTTTTATAAGTTTGTCCGCGCATATCTCAAAAACTATAAGTAGGATTGCAAGATTCTTTTTTAGTTGGACTAGGTATGGTCCATCTTAAAGAATAGTGGACGTTTCATCAAAATCGGTTCAGTAGTTTTTGAGATATAAATTATGAGATATGGAGTTTAGTGTGTATTAGTCACTAGGAAAAGGTGTTGGCTGAACAGCGTAATTCTGAAACATGTCATTATGCATATTGTTTCAATGTTTGCATGAAAGGCAAGTAAACAACTGACATATAAAAAAGTAATTTAAAAAAATCGGCCAAGAAGGATTCCGTACCATTATCTATAAAAACGGCAATTACAGTTTTGAAGTCGGTTTATTATGTTAAATCACTTTTTTAACAGTCGAAACAAACAGACAGACAGCAATATATCAATATTTTACCTATTGAGTACATTATCCTTAGAAACGGGTGAGATTAAACATTTTTTTTTTTGTGCTGATATTTTTACGGTCGGATGCTATTAAAATGCTTATGCTTGATCGTCGCAGAGAAATAGAAGATTTTAACGATTTAATTAGCATTTTTTTTCATTCTCAACACCTGTATTTATTTACACAGTGTATACCAAAAAATGGAACAAAAGCACAGTATTACCTATTGTCAAAGATATAAAAAAACTCACAGATTATTTGAAACAAGCATCTGAAGACTATGTATTAGCTGTTAAAACAGAACCAACAAAAGACTCTTGGTCAAATCTTTGTGATATAACATTAGCACAAACCCTTATTTTTAATCTTCGAAGAGCAGGTGAAGTGGAAAGGATATTTTTAGATACTTACGGGAATCGCGATGATACTCAAATTAGTGAAGAAGTATTAAACAGTCTGAGTGATGTAGTAAAACTTTAGCTGGTTGGTTGACAAGATTTGAAACAAGAGGTAAGCGAGGTCGAAAAGTACCTATTTTACTGACTAAAGACATGAAGGATAAAGTAGACTTGTCAAACTAGACAAATAGTAAAAGTACCACAGGACAATCCATATCTTTTTGCAAAACCAAAAACATCTGCATACAAAAAATCCTCTCAAACACTAAAAAAATTTGCTGTTTTATGCGATACTGAGAACCCGGAAAATTTCATCCACAAAATTACGCAAGAACGTTGCTACTGCTTGCCAGCCTCTAAATCTAAAAGATAACGAGATCGATCAGTTGGCTACTTATATGGGGCATGACATCCGAGTTCATCGAGAATTTTATAGATTACCTGAGAGTTAATTACAACTAAGCAAAGTAAGCAAGCTACTGTTAGCCGTTGAAAAGGGACAATTATTTAAAAATAAAGGAAAAAAAATTGACAATATTGAGTTTGATACAAATAGTAAAGGCGAAAATGAAATTGTACATCATAAGCCTCTTGTCGACCTTGAGACTAATTTAAATAATGAAGAACGAGAGAATGAGTATGATTTAAATAAAGAAAACAATTGTATAAATGTTAAGGGAACAGGAAAGCGAGACAGGACTCAGAAGAAAATCAAAAATAAATTGTCAAAAAAAGCAAATATAAAGAAGCAATGGAGTAGTTAAGAAAAAGACGCGATTCAAAGGCATATGGCTTTATTCTGGAAAAAAAACGAACCAGATCTAAAAAACCGAACATGGAAACACATTAAGTAGGTACTATGTGTACAATGTAATACAAAAAAATATTAAGTAATTGAATAAAGTTGATTTATTTTTAATAGCTTTTCATACGTAATAAAAAAGATTCACCGCACATAAGTCTATATACAACTTCTTAAAGTATTTGCAAGTTTGTTTATTATATTTTTTGATACGAACTTACCAATGAACATAATTTGTAAAATTGAAACTTATACATAGAGTGAACCTATAAAACTTTGGCTAACAAACATGCGGCCCAGCTGATATTAAGTCGTCATCAAAGTGACAAGGTTCAATTAAAGCATTACAATAAATACATATAGCGTTTGCAAATGACTTTGCCTATAAAATTTAATGTTACACCGGACACTACCTGCTTAACAATGACCAATTATATGTATATAATAGAAACCTAACCTAAAGCAAGCCCTTAATCCCTAGGGATCTAAAATTGTACTCAATTTCATTAGAACCCCTAGGGACTTAATGTGATTTGTATTCAGAATCTTAAATACTAACAACAGAAACTAAAAATTGTATAAAAACTTTCATCATTGCAACCATCTTTTTTTAAAATCAAACTGGCCACCACAAGTAAAAATTAAAAAAAAAAAGGCGCGTATATTGCAAATCTCCGTGCTGTTTTGTTTTGTGCTTTGCTAAAAGTAAGTATAGATAGAGCAAAATCTTAGGGCACGAAAAATATAAAGTAATATTAAATTTCATATGGCAATGTTAAACATCGTCTGTGAAGTTCAACAGTGAGCAGGACTAACAAGTGTAGATACTTTATTATACATACATATATCCTAGGTACCAAACCAAATAAAGTACCTACATATTATTATTTTAATAATACTATGTAATTTAATCATATAATAATTTTCATTAGAAAAATTGAAAGCTCAGTTATCAAACAATATCGGTTTACAAAACAGATGTTGAAAACAGTGTTTTAGTAGGTGGTTTATTTGACATGATTGTATTTGATATTGTTGAAATTACACAATATGCTTATGTGAAAGTGTTTGTAGGTTTCTAAACAGGTGAACCAAATTTTTTAAGTATATGTGTTTTTCATATTTATATTCTCCACGTTTTCTCTCTTTCAAGCCAATACTAAAAGATATAGGCTAAAATCGTTTTTGACACTCTCTTTTAGTTAGTTAGTTTATTAATAATATTCTACTATAATATTGTGATTTTTTTTTAATAAATTATAAAGAGTATCGAGATGTTTATTTTTATCCAATTGCCCTAAGTACAGCTAACAACAAATTGTCGTGTCCTTATTTCCCATCAGATTCTGGTTTACCTACAACTACATACCTAGTTATTCATTTTCAGAGTTTTCTAGCTAAGTGACAAAAACGAAACCCTTATAAATTCGTCATGTCCGTCCGTATGTGACAGCCTTATAGAAAAGTATGGAACATAATTACATATAGCCAAAAATCTGATCTGAATTACCGTTTCAAGTTGGTGTCTTGCAAGTGAAGTGTGTTATAAACTGGCACCAACTTCAAACTGCGATTCAGATCAGATTTTTGGCTATATGTTATTATTTTTACCTTTTTGGTGCATCTTTTTGAAGGCGGATATTTTTTTTTTTTAAAAGTTTAAAAAAAAAAAAAACGGCGCAGGGCTTGTCGCTGCAGTGTAGACGTTATTTGATAGTGGTCTACGTGACTGCACATTAAACTTTGTAATAGTAATTAATAATTATTAGTTTCTTAACCATGTAAAAAGCAAAGTATGCATCCGCAAACGACCTCGGATTCGGTATTCACACTTCTAACATACTGCGCAACATACATTACAAAAATGGCGGCATCTTGTGTTTGAACACCAAGTGTCGATTACGAGGACGGCCTCGGATACGTTGTACTTTTAACACACACTATACAGGTGGCGCCACGTGGTGGATACACCCTGGAATTACATACACACTTGGCTCATATTCACACAGTCTGTGTATGACATTTTACTATGAAAATGAGGTCACAACCTGATTGGCTCGAAAATTTGACAGCTAACCAATCAAAACGTGCTGATTGAAATTGAAATTCTGCGAATGTGAGGACGTCCTCAGATTCAGCTGCGACCGCTTTTCCGGGTTCCTGGACCAGTTTAAGTCCTCATATGCGAGTGCTTACCAACTCACCCTCGCACACACACACTAACACACGCTCACTCGGCTCAAGTAATGTGAGGACTTTTGCAGATACCACTACTGTGGTATACATTTCTCGTTGTCTAGTAGACGAGGGTAAAAGCTTTAATATTATGGTTTTATCTCTTTTTGATGTTCGGGCATAACTCTCGTCATATATAGACGGATTTTTTTTATTTTAATAGGTATACCTACTTCCGAGGTGGTCCCACATTGATGTTGTGTATTTAAATCTTAAATTTTTGTTAAAAAAAATTATTGGTGTTAATTTGGAACTGGTGAAACGCCTTTTATGTTGATGATTGTATAAAATTGTTTACGAGTTGCGTTTTCAGTGTACGAGAAAAAAAAGCAATTCATCACTCAAAAGTGAGAAATAAAAACTTTTTAACAAAAAACACTTAACTTTTATACCAACTTATACACACCGTCTGCGTTTTATTAGTAATGCGTTTAAGTTTAAAAAAAAAATTTATGTACAAGGCACTGGCCACTTTTAATTATTTTGAAAAATTTGGTTATTTAAAAGTAAAAATACGTTCGAATTTCGAATTTCCCTCCACATTTTTTTGAGAGCTAAATTATATTATGATCTAAAACCTGATGAGTCATTTGATCGACTGCAAATGGCTTTTATGGATGGACGGACCTTCAAAAGCAATCATCTACCGATGGCATAGCGAGTACAAGCGCGGTTACCTTACTTTGTGCGATGAACAAAGGAGTGCTCGTCTTTCGACGGCTTTCACGGAAGAAAGTGTGCTGGCAGTAAAAAAAATAATTCAACAAAACAGGCGAATTACATACGAAGAGATTCAGCATACACTGCAGATTGGTTTGTGAAGCGTTCACAAGATTCTACACGAGCACCTTCGCGTGAGCAGGATAGTTTCGCGCTGAGTGCCGCACAACCTCACCGAAGTTCAGAAGCAGGCCCGTGTGAAGTGGTGTCGTGATATGATTCAAAAATTTGAAGCAGGCTCGTCTCGGCACGTTTACGACATTGTGACAGGTAATGAATCCTAGATTTATCAATACATTCCAGAAACAAAGCGTCAGTCGACAGTTTGGCTGTTTCAATACGAACCAAGGCCTACGAAAGTGAACCGATCGAGAAGCGCAGGGAAAATTTTGATCGCTAGTTTCTTCACTTGGCGGGGTATCTGGTTTCAATTCCATTATGAGACCAAAGCAGCATCAACGCCGAATGGTATACCAAAAAAAGGCCTGCGCAGAAGTTTTGTCTGCAATGAGCAACATGCGACCGAACACCGGGCTCCGCGGGTACTGCTTCACCATGACAACGCGCCCGGCGCACTCAGCGCTCAAAACTCGCGGACTATCTCGCTGTCCGAATAGCGAGATTGGTCTCTACGACCTCCCCTAATAGGGCCTCCCCCTAACAGGAAGCAGACGTCCACGGGTTGGTCCGCAAGGATACACAATGTATCAAAGAGTGCCGGGGCGCTTCTCGCCCCCACTCAATCGCAACCGCACCCGCGCAACGGGGAACTCCGCTCTTGGCGCTGACTCACCTTCGGGTTCGAGAGTCACGCCGGCGGAATTCGCCGAGGCGACGAGCTAGACGCTAGCTAGTAAAATATACTAAATATACTACTTTTACTGAAAAATGCTTCGCTTTCGTAAAGCATCTTTACCAATACTTTTTATTTTAAATAAAGTTGTTAAAAACTGTTCATATTGAAAACTTTATTTGATTTTTCCTGTGAAATGTTTACATTATAGCAGCTTTAAACACGTAGTTATTAGTTTTCTAGCGCAAGAACCAATTTTGATAAAAAAATTCAAACCCCTTTTTCCCTATGCATAATGTTGACAAAACCCTTTCTTAGTCGATCCCGGAGACGGCAGTGAAAAAAAGTCTGAGGAAACTGTCCGTCCTTGTAAGTCCTGCAAACTGTAGGTAACTCTAGTGGCTTCTGTCACGAGAGTAGGTCTGTATGATTTTCTGTGAATAACAGGGATTATTACAACTCGATTGTAGATTCTGTAGTAGATACGCATACCAGTGTTTCGATAAAAAGTGTAACCAATTTAACTAGCAAAATGTTTATAGCAAAACTTACAGCAGTGTAGAAATACGCCTAGATTTTACATAATCATCTTTTCGCTTTGGAGTGGCAATGATCGCAACCTATCCTTAAATATGGATAGACAAGAGATTAGGTGTTATTAGATAAAATCTTGGGCGACAAGTAGTAAAAAGGTGCTTACAAAATCCGAATAGCAGGCAGGTCACCACAGCACAAGCCTGTATCTGTATGGATAGACCCGACTTTTCTTACGATTTTTTTTTTTAACCTTTTGCATCAGTTGCGACTGATGTCATACTTCAGATAAGTATTACTTATTCTACTTCCGCGTGGACTTTTACATACCTTTAGGGGATCATTTTATTTCCCATAAACTATTTTTGTAACAAAACAATAATCCTACTTCAAATTTACTAAAAAGTAAAAAACAAGCCCCTAAAGCAGACTTATTTACAGATCATTCAGTTACATGTTTTATTCACCTTGAAGTCGATTGCCGAAAAATAAAGACAAAAATAGGTAAACATTTCTGTTGGCAGCAAAGAAACTGTAACTTAATGTCTTGTATATATGTCTACATGGCAATCACAGTCTGTGTTCTTGTAAAAAAATAGTTGATTTTTAAATATTTAGCTGCCTTCTTACAACATTTTTTTAAACAAATTTTAATAGGTCGTCAAAGTCAATAATTAAATAAACTTAGAACTATCTAACATTTTTCTTCGAATCGAAAGGATAGGAAATTACAAGGGTTCGGTTTTTGACACAACCCTAAATTAAAGTACAGAACCTTAAAAACATATGATGACATAAGATATATGAAAACTCGACGAAATTATAAGCGTTCAAAGTACTTTTTACCCGACTGCTAGTGTATGTATGTATATTTCTTTGGCACGCTCTGTAGCCCAAACGGCTTCATGGATTCTAACTTGAGAGGCGACGTAAGATTCGTCTCAATTGTAAGAGTGACACTGGGTACATAAAATTCTTATAAAATCAAAATGGCGGAATTTATGCGCTTTTATGTGCGGGCTAAAAAATAATGAAGATGATCCGCTACTGATATAATGTATGGCTAAGTACCAATTAAAAAATATCTCACGCCAAGAAAATAATTGTCCCGTATCTTAGCTGAAAACTTTTTGGTACTCGACTTCAAAGAGAAGAAAACACTTAGCTCAATGTTTTTCGAAGGTATATTCAATCACCCGTAGTAGCATTTTAACATGAAGGAAAAGTGCACCACAGATCCCAAGTCTGCTTAGAAAACCTATTTTCGTAGGTTAATAGAGAATAAAAAGAATCAAATGTCAGTCTACATCCGCGCTTGAACTATCCGTGTACCAAAAATCAGGTCACCCAGTGCGTTGCTTCGTTGCCAAAAAAAGATATTTTGGCAACAACATTTTGGAACTTCTTAGCTGACTTGACTTCCATCACTACAGTGTCTGGTGTCCGCCGGTTTTTTCGAAAAGTAAGTAAAGTATAAACTTGATATTAAGCATAATGTTGGATCTTAATAAAATAAAAATTATTCATCATCATACAGTTACTTTATTGGATTATAGCAGTAAGTAACCAAGTTACAAAAAATTAAGTCATTGTAAATAAAATCAAGATTTAGTATCAACCGATATATCTCGTTTCTTTTTCTTTTTCTTCATTTTGTGAGACTCGTTGATTTCACCGTGACAACTTTCTGCGTCTATATGTATTTCGTTTGCTGTTCCTTTTTTAGCAATTTTTATCTTCTTCTTTTTGCTAATTTTATCAGCTACTTTTGTTTCCAGAAAATTTATTTTATTATCAGCATTGCCAATTCTCAAATCTTTTTTCTTTTTCTTTGCTGGAGTTACATCTCCTATACTATTCATATCTGCGTATATTTGTGTTTCATTTGCTGTTTCTTTTTCAGCAGTTTTTCTCTTCTTTTTCCTTTTTTTTTCTGTTTCATTTGTTTCCGGAAAGTTTATTTCATCACCAATCTTATTTTTCTTTTCCTTTGCCGGAATTTCGGCTTTTATGTTATTTGAACTATCGACGTCTATAAATGATTCTGTTTCACAATCTTCTTCCGCAATTTTCTTTTTCTTCTTTTTCATTGTATTATTTTCAATATTTTGTTCAGTAGTGAAGGTATCGTTGTCATCTTTTCTCTGTTTCTTGCTACGTGGCACTTCGTTTGCTTCGGTCAATCGTGCACTTTGAATCGATTCTGCCACACAACTTTTGTCCTTATTTTTCTTTTTCTTTTTTGATACAATAATTTCATTAATTTCTTTGTTTTCAGTATCAATGTTACGTAAATCAGGTTCATTCAAATTCGACATTTCAAAATTATTATCATCAAGCTTCTCATCTTTTCTATTCCTACCATGAACATGTTCGTTTTGACTCTTTTCTAGATCTTTTGAGTCTCTATCAAGAACAGCTAAGAAGAAACCAATTGTGAAGTCAGAATCAGGTTTTGCATACATGCATCTGTTACCCATGCTACCATACATACCCGAACCAAAGTTATTCCACTGACCTTTTAGCAATTCTTTTACATCCTGTACTCTCCACTTAGCTCTCGACGTCTTCACGACATTTGTTACAACTCTTTCGTTTTCTTCAGGTAATATAGAACATGTACTGTAAACTATTCTTTTGGCTTTTGGAAAAGAATTCATAGCATGTTTGAGGAATTTCTCTTGCAATGATGTTAATTTTGCTAACCTAGTGGCATCAATGTAATTATGCACAGATAATTCCATACCTGAAAATGAAAGCAAAATATTAAGGTTAGTTTGTGTATTCATGCTAACACCTGTCCCCGTGGCATGCGCGAAAATTAAGGCCATATCGCCATTATAAAATTCTAAATTATGATAGCTACAAATATGTATTTACGAAAATTTGATTTGATGAAAGTTTAACTACGACACTTATATTGCTACCGTATCTTTTTAAAAACAGCCTGGAATTTGTGTTTTAAAAAAATATATTTTGTTATTCAGCCCAGTAGTGGGACATAATTATAATTATACACATAACTACAAACAAATAAACTCACACTCTGATTATAACATTAAATTTCAGTTTTTTGTTTCAGAAATAGTCGACGCCGTTATGATAATTCTAATTATAGGTAGTTAAACATATTTATTTATGAATAAAAGTAATTATTCACTTCACAGAGGGTTAGTAACCAGTAGTAGGAAACAGTCCCTTTAGGACTTAAATAAACGAAAAACGAAAGATAGTAATTTACACTAGATTGTAAATTTCCAGTTGTAGGTATAATGTGTGTACGCAATGTTTTTCGTAAAAAATTAGAACTTATGAATTGGGAGTCATATGTTATACTTTCTAATTAAAGCATTGTTTTTCATTTTATTACCTAAAACTATATTGTACCTGTAACCTATTTATAATATGAAATTATAAAATATAAAAATATAATCTAAATATGTAATTATATGAATATAAATAAAATATATAAGATAAACTACTGAGTTTCTTGCCGGCTCTTCTCAGTAGTAATATCATTCCGATTCAGTGGTGTGGTCTACAAAATTAATAGGTAAATTGACGATACAAAATGAGTGAGTGAGTAAAAGAGAAATAACAAGTAATGAGTTCATTGCCGCACCTGTGGTTCTGTCTGATACACCGTATCTGCACCAAGGAAGCTTCATTAATTGTCCCATTAGTCAAGATCACCAGATTGAGAGTAATAAATAGCACTACCAGAGACTGAATAATAAACACCCTTCATTGCCAGTTCTCCATATTTAACCATAAGACGTTAGTAAGAATCGGGGATACATTATTTATTTAATAATATATGTTTAATATAACCGTTTTTTTAAGTTATATAAAATGCCGTCGGGAAACAAACGCCTAGTTAACAGTATAAACACTGCCTTAGCCTTATCATATCTGCAGCTCCTTAGCGAGTATTATCATCAAACAGTATTTACCTGATCCAGAACAGCTCGGGTCAAGCAGGATGTACTCCACATCACTGTGCTCTCCCCGTTTAATTTCCAGCGAGTCTTTGTGAATCGTCTCCACACACTTGGACCCTGTTTTTTCTACGAAGTCACACAACGTTTGATAGCGCTTCTCATTTCTCTCTACTGCTATAATCTTTCCCTAAAACAGCAAATAATTAAAGAGAACCATAATAAACAAGACGAAATCTTGCCACAAGAAGTTTAGCAGATAATAATAATTATGATAATATTTTCGAATTTACACATAGCGCCATCTGGTCCCCAACAAAGCAAAGCTCAAACTATTGATACCATCAACAGATACAAATAAATATCCTTTTTTTGTACATACATACATATTATACATAGATAACGCTCAGACCTAAGACAAACACAAATGTTCATCACATAAATGTTTGTTCTGTGCGGTAATCAAACCCACGCTCCTGGGTTCAGCAGGCTGGTAACTGCAACCCAATGAGCCACGGAGCTTTAATATCAAGGAAAACCTATGCAAAGTGAAATGTCCACGTTTTCAAAGTCCCGAAAGAGAATATCTTGACGCATATGAAATCGTGTGGGAATTCCAACTATCAGTGTTGGCCTACGTGATGTCACTTAAATATATTTCCTCAACCGAAATATTCCCGTCGCTCACACGTAACTTTATACTACAAGCGATAAGTTGCACAGGAATAACAGTAAATACCGAAATATGCATCAACGAGAATGATGGATATCCTGATATAGCTTCAGCTTGTAATCGTAGCAGCAAGTCTAGGTTCTTCATATGACGGTTTTGTTTTTTATGTTTTTTTTTTTTAATTTGCAGCCAAATGTACAAATTGCAGGGTTCTCACCTGGTTTCTCATAAAGGCTGCCAACTGCGTGGTCTTCATGCCCGGTGCTGCACACATGTCCAGCACTGCGCTACCGGGCGGCGGCGCCAATAGGTGGACTGCCAATGCTGTGGCCTAGCATAAGAATAATATAATCTATACAATAATATAATAAAGCTGAAGAGTTTGTTTGTTGTTTTTGTTTGAACGCGCTAATCAATGGAACTATACCAGTCGAATTTGAAAAATTATTTTTTCATTTCATAGCCCAATTCTTAAGGAAGATTATTAGCTATATAACATCTCGCTACGACCTTTAGGAGCCAAGCAAAAAGAAAAAAGTCAGAAAGAATCCTAAACAAAAATGAAGTGATAACGCGGGCAAACGATGCGACGGAGGACGAAAGCAACGGAAAGGGCAGAACAACATCTGCCAGGTCAGCTGGTAATAGTATAAACATCTGTTTTACAGACTTCTAGAAACCATTTTATTAACTTTACTATTTGTAGTGCAATAAATAATTATAAAAAATAAATTTATGGTCGAAAAGTATTCGTTCTTTACAGTAACACCTAGGCTGGCCAGAATAAAAATTATGTCAAATGTATAGGTATACGCACTGCTACTAATTCGCTTCTACGCACTAATTGGAAACGCTGCTCACGAAAAGGGTCATGCTAAATTAGTAGGTTTGTGTTAGTATAGTGACTAACAACACTACAAAAAGAAAATAACGTGCGTATACGAACAAGTTTGTGCGTATTCTATGCGACTAAGATAGCGGTGGAGACGGAGAGTATAGATATATAGAGCCATAGGTACACTACATAACAATACAATTGCATTAAACAAAGTTCTATTATTATTTATACTGTGCCCCCGCCTCCAATTAACCTAATTAATTAACCCACTAACCTTATCCTGTAATATAATTTTGTTCTCCAAATACAGTTCATGATCATGCAGTTTCGTCCCAGGAGAAAACACAAATATTGTCTTCACATGGTAATCTTGAGTGAAGTCGTACTCCGACAAATTCTGTATCTGCTGCAAGTAGTCGTTGTACGAAGCGGAAGTGCACCTGACGAAGCGGTAACCTTCATCTTGAAAGGCCCCAATAGCGTCCGAAGTAGTTAACAGGTTGGTATTGATACGGACGTAGCGTGGCCTGCGAACAACTGATGTAAACTTTAATTAAAGAATTACACATTTAGGTCATGTGTATTAGTATTTATGTTATAGTGTAAACTGGCTTTTGACAGCCGAAAAAATGTTGACCGTAGAACCATAGTGATCAAAATTATAGTTTTGTTAAAATTGACTTTTTGTCATTAATGCACACGAAAAAAACTTTCATGTCACTGAGCCAAGTGCATAAAAACACTCTGTTCCTATAATCTTATGATTTTATTTATTACAAACTTTTATTTTACTTTACACTTTTGTATGTTATGTATAATCTTGCAAGCCAAATTTGACCCACTACACTGACCTACAAACCCATCGTTACCTATCTTGCTGCGTTCAGTAGTTCTTAAGGCAATCAGTCTCTTTGAAATGGTCTTACTATTACATAAAAAAGTAATGAAGATGTAAGTAGATACTTGAAATGGAAAGATTTAGAAATATTTCAGTTGTCAGAACCGTTCTTTATATTTTACATAGGTACTCACTCACTTCCCCTTCCCTAGTCTATTGCGACGATCGAAGATATTGATGTTTGTGATTTTTAAATAGGGTTAGTTCGGATCATATTTTGCCATACAACCTTCTTTGGTGCAAGAAATATCCATAACTATAAACACTTTGTTGTTTAAATTGCATAATTATCATATATTGCTTTTTATCAGTATATGAATGCCAATGAATTACGAAATAGTTAAAGTAAGTGAAATAACTATCACTAAAGGTACTAGATGTAACACTGTATAAAAAATTATGTTCTAATGCATTCATTGCCGAATACCGAATATTAACCGAATAATTATGGTATCCATATCTGCGTTGTGGGCATTGAGTTACGGTTCCATAGTATGACAATTATTGTAGATATCAGAGAAACTTCCTAACCGATTTCATTAACCCAGTTATGCGTTAAGACTATAAAGACTATTTAAGTACAGATATAATTGCAAAAACAAAAACCGGCCAAGTGCGACTCTGGCTCGCGCACCGAGGGTTCCATGCAAACTTAAACGTAGTCTTTTCATCTTGAGATCAAATTTCAGAGGTTTATGCCTTAATTATCAGTTTTTGGATTTTTCCTATATTTGTGATGTAACAACTTCTTGCTTCTAGCCAAATTTCATGATTCTAAGTCAACGGGAAGTAGCTATAGGATTTTATTTACTTGTGTCACAATATGCGTCAAAAATGACAGTATTTTGGACATATTTTTTATTGCATTGACTTAGAAGCTTGTTTTTTTTACAACTTAAAGTGACTGTAGCCTTTATTATGTAATAAAAATTTCAACTTGATTCCTCCACACATTTTTGAGTAAAAGGGTTTTGACAGACAGACAAACCTTTTTTGTAACCGACTCCAAAAAAGGAGAAGGTTCTCAATTCGGATGTTTATATAATTTTTTTTATGTATGTTCGGACATAACTCCGTCATATATAGACGGATATTGAAAATTCCTTTTTTATTTAAAAGGATATACTCCGACGTGGTCCCACATTAATGTAGTTTTAAATAATTGATGTTAATTTGGAACTGGTAAAACGCCTTTTATTGATACTAAGGTCTACGGCTCCTTGAAATTGTAAAAAAATCAAGTTTCGAAGTCAACGCAATAAAACAAATAAGCCATTTTTATCACATATTATGGCACACACAAATAAATCAAAAACAGACAAAAAAAAAACAACCGGCTTCAAAAAGATGCACAAAAAAGGTAACAATAAATACTTATTTCCAAAAATGTGATCTAAATTACAGTTTGAAGTTGGTGTCTTTTAAAAAGTTTTTAATATGTTACAACTACAAATTAACAAATTTCGGTTTTTTTCATATATTTGTGATGTAACTTGCTTTGTGTCAAATTTCATGATTCTAGGACAGCGGTAAGTAACCCATAAGTTTTGATTTATTTGTGTGTGCCACAATATGAGATAAAAATGGCCGATTTGTTTTATTGCGTTGACTTAGAAACTTGATTTTTTTACAATTTCAAGGATCCGTAGACCTTAGCATTTGCGGTAGTACAGCAACAACATAATCCATCTTGCCCCAACCACATCTTTTTTATTCTGTTGAATGATGATGATAATATATTCTAAAAGCTTTTTACTGTAATATGCCATATACATAGGGTTGCCATAATTTTTGGGAACTGATACGGGACGTTTAAGGTAATATTTGTCGAGATTAGCAATAAGTTTAAAAAAAACTATATTTTTTACTGACAATATATTAATACATTAGATAATTATGGAGACCTGATTCCCAAACTAATTAAAAAAAATATATAACACTTCTTCATCAAGGGTATCCCAGATGTTGAACAAAGCAAGATAAAGGGTAGTTCTGGAACATTTAAAAAAAAAGCACCAGCAACTTTTCTTGAGAATATTTCTGCATCTTGAAAAAAACAGTTTTTAGCTATTAAAAACAAACCGCTGGACCGATGTTGCTCAAACTATTTTCAGATCTCAGAAGTCAGAAGTGAAAAAGTTCAGAAATCATGACGTGGCGAATCGATTGATATGGTCACGAGACAAAACGGTCCATTGGTTCGTGACATATTTCGTGCAAAAATAAAATTATGATGGCGCTAATGCCACTAGTATTATTAACTATCGGAATACTCTAAAATATCTGAATTCCTTCACTTGATTGACGATATTTGACGCTTCACATGGTGCGCCCCCTACATAAAAACAAAAAAAAATAATGATTGACATGTTTGACTATGTTTTTAGTAGCTTACTTACTTATTTTTATTACCTAATAAGTGTTTCGGTACATATTGTATACTCTTTAGCTAATTTTAGCTTTAGCCAATTATCAAAGTATTGTATTATTACTTTAAATAGAACTTCTTGCCAGCTCTTTGTGAATAAATATTGTTGATTTAATTTGATATCGAGGAGCAGAAAAAAAGCTAACCTGCATACCTACATACAAACACTGACATCACAAACCCACTACTACCATCAGAACCACGGAGGAGCCTATATACACTTATATATCTTTTTATTACAAAATTAACTAGTGGTTCACATATTTTCTTTTTGTCAGATTCAATAGAAAGATGGCGACTGTGCTACAACGATGGACGGACAGAGGCGGCTCTAGCCCATGTAGCGTCCGTGTGCAATCAATACACTGAAGCCATCTATAGTAGGCGAGGGTGTAAAATGGCAAAAAATCGGGTACAAATGGTGCTATTTCAAATGATGTCAGGTCCACGACGAGTAAAAAATACTTTTTAGGAACAAATGAATTACAAGAATTAAAAAGTCACTGACTTGAATTTTAAATACAATTTGAATTTCTAACAACCATACATTACTATGCAGATGATGGTATTAGAGGCGGTTATTACGCGGGCCGTGCAAACATCCCTCGTTCCAATGTGGGGGAAAAGCGCGGAGAACTTGTTTCTAAAATCCTGCCTGCTGTAAATGTCCACGTTTCGGCGGCGTAAGTCATAACAGGTAGGACGCACTGGTCTAAGATTTTCGTCTACAGACTCTGCGGTATAGGCGACGACATGAAGACTTAACGAATCTGCTGGATCACCCTATTGTCTTCCTTGTCAGTTGGATTTTTAGTCCAAGGTACACATAATCCACGACTATTTCGAGTCAGGTGCCGGCGACGTAAACTGGCATTGGCACAACGTGTTGGTTGAACATGACTTTTGTCTTATATAAATTCATGCCAAGTCCCAGTCATCAAGCGGATTCATCTAACGAGTGCAACATTTCGCTCGGTTCTTCCAATGACTCCGCCATAATAACAGTGTCGTCAGCAAACCTTAGGTGTGCGATGTATTCGCCGTTCATGTTTATGACCCGCCCAGCCCAGTCCAAGGTTTTGAAGACAGGGATATGACGTTCTCCTGTCTTACACCACTATGCAGCGGGATGGCACTTCTCTTATGGTCCTGGAACTGGATGGTCATCGTATCAGCATTGTAAAGACATATATATCGCCAGTCAGTCGCCATCGCTGCAGAGAATCTAGCACGGCGCAGGTTTCGATGGAGTCAAAGGCTTTCTTGTAGTCTATAAATGCCATACACTGCAGCTGATTATTCACTTGAATAATATAATTTTTGTATAATCTGCCGTACAGTATGGATGCGATCTACAGTACTGAAGACCGTAGATCACAAGTACGGCCCCAGATGGAGTACTGCTGCCATCTCTGGGCGGGTGTACCCTGATACCAGCTTGGCCCTTATCTCCCTGTGTGTGTTCTATCGCTCGCATAATGGGATGTGTTCTGAAGAATTGTTCTAAACTATGACCACGACTTCTTTCTACCATCGTACTGCTCGCCATCGGTTTTGTTTTGTTTGCCAATTTAGACATTTAATTTTTTTTTTACTTTATTTTGTTCTAATACAGCCAAGTTTGCACAGATATCCAGCGTGTTTTCAAACAAATCAACACAGGTGCAGGCACGGGCCTTAGGTAGCAATGTGACATCTATGGCGGCTGATTTCACATTGAAACAAAAGTTTTTGTGTAAATTTAAAGAGCCGTAAGCCTAACGTCGGACTAACACTAACACGAGAGCGCAAGGTCTCTGAGAGCGCCCCTGTGCCACGAGTGATGCAAGCTCTTTGGAGATGTCGCGAGCGGCCCTCGGCGCCCCCTAAGATCCTGCGCAGGCAAAGCGGGCTCTATGGACAGACATGACAAAACAGTTAGGTCTGTTTTTTTTGCTCTTTGGTTATGGAACCCTTTTGTCAGCTTGCATCCTTCATAAAACTATGTTTGTCAGTTCACCGAATTTGCTGCAACTTTACACAAGACAATTTTCATATAATCCTTCCTATTAATATTATAAATGTGAAAGTTTGTCTGTATGGTTGGATGTTTGTTACTCAACAAGGCTTCAGCCACTAGACGGATTGGGATGAAACTTGGCGCACCATTATATTAGGTCCTGGAATAGCACATAGGCTATTTTTTATCCTGAAAAATTCAAAAGTTCCCGCAGGAATAACTATAACCTAGCTTAAACGAACTATAGCTTGAAAATGCAAACTTTATTAGTGTATTTAAGGAGTAAATCACAGTATTAATACTGTGATTAAATAAAGGAGTCCCACGCGGCTCACCGAATTTAGGTTGGGCGGAGCGGCTGGCAAAGCCTAGTTAGGTATACTTCTCAAAAATTGGCAATCAATGATATCCTGAAAATGTAATACTGCTGCCAGTCTATGAAGATGATAGCACTTGCTGAACTACAGCAGACAATGATTAAGTTTAACATTGCAGACCAAAGAGGAGGCTAGAAGCTAATTAGCCCCACCACTTAAAATTTCAAAGCTTGTTTTCATAGTGTATTTAAAAAAAATAATAAACAATAGATCAAAACTGGTGGTAAGCTATTATTAAGCTTTATGTATTGTTTATAGAATACATTTGTGAGTTATATAGCACTGCTATCTATCTGCACTTTACCTGGATAGGCTACTTTTAACAGAAGTACTATTTACAATTATAACTCACAGGAAGTAAGCAAGTTAAAAACAATAATAGCTTTACAATTTTATTGAATACCAATGAACTAGTTTACTAAAATTACACATTTGGTATATTTCACACATATATTAATAATACCATATCCACAATAATTATTGGAATGTTTTTTTACACAATAATACAGATAGAAGTAAATTAAACACTTCAATCTTGTTTAACATTCAAACTACTTTTCTCTGATGTAGATGGGACAGACTTCCATTCATGTTGATTTATTTCATTGCCATCCTCATCATATTCTTTTTCATGATATGCCTTGTAAGCATACAAAAATATGATTAAATTCACAACAACAACAGCAGCCACCACTGACCACACAGTAACCAAATAATTATCAACATGATACTGCCTCAACATATGTTGCATACCAAAGAATGCAACAAATGGGAGAGTAAACATAGCTACACTATAGAGGAAAAGGTTTGCCAATGCTATGGCAGCTAGTTTTGTATGGCGAGGTATCAACGGTCCGTCATTAGATGTGTCTTCCATTGCTTATCTATGAATTGTGAAGTCAGATCTGTAAAAAATAAAAAAATAAAGTTACCTTCAGTCTTCAATGTGTCCTGATTGGCTGAACTGTACTTTTCAAACTGTTCTTTATATGATAATATGGTCTGTTCAGGTTTACTTTTTCCTGGCAATGTTTTTTTACCAAATAGCAGCTCAGCTGTCAAAATTTTAGCAAGCCAAGGATCTAAGCGTTGTTCATTCTTTAATAAACTAGAATCTTCAAATATTCTGTCAATATCAGAGGAGTGTTTAATTGTTTCTGTTATCAGCGCATAAAGCACACTGGTCCTCTGCAATGTAACGTATAAAAAATTATAGATAATTGCTAATCACGTCACCTACTTGTTATAACTTTAAAACCATGTTATTAATTATATCAACATTAATATTAATAATAATAATGTTTATTTGGGGTGTACAAAAAGGGGCGCTGATTAAAAATTACCTTGCGCTCCGTTTCAGTTACTCGGTCCTTAAACCTAAAAACCAATAAACCCAATAAATAAAAGGTAAACTACTTACAAAGTGGCGAAGTTTCTCGTCATAAAGTAAAGTTTTAACACTTCCACCCTCAGTTGAAACTTGTTTCACAATATTTGCTGCTACTTTGTAATGTCTTGGTACTTTGACTGAATGCTGAAACATCTTATTATTTATACCAGTAACTGTACGGCATTATCCATTTTTTTATTCCAAAATCCTCATTTATCACGAGATAAACGTCAAAATAATAAATAAGGTTATTAGGGATGATTGATGATCGATTTTTTTTTTAACTTAATTTCATTTGTCATCACAGAACGACATATTAGCTTCTTAATAAGCTGATTTAACTTGCTATTTCTTAATATTTCCAATATATATTTTCATAAAAGATTTTATTATATTATTTTACTGTGTCTTGTTTAGTCAATTTTAACAATATGTTAGAAACATTGATGCTTTGATGGATTTTGAGTAATCGATGCTTTGTAACATCGACCATCCCTAAAGGTAACTATATTCTTTTTAGACTATGTTCCAAATCACGTCGAGTGATTATTGCCCAGTAAAGTTGAAAAATCAACCCGTTCTAGAACGAGTGTTTGACAGTTAATTTTTACACTGACAGGAGTGATTTTTAACCTTTTCTATGGCAGTGTAAAATCTTCAACTTGACAGTTGGAAAATTACTCTACCCCGCGCGTCCCAAAACCACTTTTTTAACTTCCTCGTTGCGACTTGGAACGCACCCTTAGGTTGTGTTCTAAAACACAACCAGGAAGTTCAAAAAGTTTTGGGACGCCCCCGGGGTAGAGTAATTTTCTAACGATGAAGTTGAATTCTTTACACTGCTATAGAAAAGGTTGAAATTCACTCCTGTCAGTGTTAAAATTAACTGTCATATCGTTATCAACACGGGTTGATTTTTTAACTTAACAAGACGGTACCTACTTGGCGGGCTTTGGCACATAATTAAAATCTTCTTTTATGGACTACTAGATGGTTATTAGGGCGTTCCTTCTGAGCCGCGTTAAAATTTAATAGTAAAACCTCATTTTAGCACCAACTACCCATTTCGTTTAAGGGCCTGTTTTTGAAGCTTGCAATTTCTCGCAAATTAAGCAAATTTCGCAACTGACAGCAGGATAGCAAATAGATTTTGCAACAAAATAGAAAAAGACAGCACGAAAGCAAATGCAATCGTAACAGCTAAAATCACGCCTCAAGCGCATCTGATAATTTTAGTGGCGCTAAACGAAATTATTGTTATTGTCCTTATTGTCCAATAACAATAATCTTATTGTCCAAACGAAACGCGTTTCGCTTCATTTATGACAGTTCCATGTGTGTATATGTTTGAGAATTTTATTTTGATTTTTTGTAGATAATAACAAAGATAATTCATAATGCAAAAATATTTTTTTCTCTAAAAAAACAAAGTTATTAGTATTTTTCTCAAAGGATGCACTTTCACATTAAACAGCTATCAAAAAGTAGCGCAAAATACCCACCTCCCGACATGGGTTCTTAGTAGCAACATTTCGTAGTAAAATTTTGCTCGTAAAAACCCTTGTCGGGAAGTGGGTATTTTGCGCTTCTTTTTGATAGCTGTCAAATGTGAAATAGAATCCTTTGAGGAAAATTGTTATAACTTTGTTATTTTCGCATTATTAACTCTATATTTTTGTAATCATCTATAAAATACTCAAAAATTTACACACACAGAACTGTCAAAAAATTACGCGAAATGTGTTTCGTTTTAACAATAATAGCGCCGCTGATATAATCAGATGCGCTTAAACGGAATGGGTATTTGGTGCTTAAATGCAATGAGGTATGAATATTAAGTTGCAACGCAACTACTCGAACGCCTGCCGCAGGGATAATCAAGGGTGTAAGGGTGGGGATGACCCTGAATTGCCTCCTTGACTCCGTTAGTCTGTTGGCGAGTTCTGTGTGGAATGGGGTACATTATTTTCGTTGCTTTTACCACTTCAACAAGCATTCCCTTTTCCCTTTTTTGTTTTTCCTAAAGACATAGAGAACGGACAGCGTTTTTCCGATCCAGCTGTAAAAAACAATGGTTACAAAATTGTGACAGAGACGAAGCCAAGCGAAGGTATCCTGTCTATTTCTAACTTGTTTTAATAAACATCAACAAACAAAATGTTGGAGGTTGATAGGAGAAAATGGTCAATTTTGTGAAGCTATCGCAGTCCATTAGACAAATCACAGAACTTAAAGTTTATGATTACATTCCCAAAGACAAAGATAGTAAGTGCCCTGCCCATGCAATCAGACATATTTTTTCCAAATTAAATTATTTTTTCCTTAAAGTGGTAAGTTTTCTAAAACAAAATTATTATTTTTTCACTTTCTTATAATATTATTTTTCTCAATTTAACAGCCTGTATTGTGTGTTTTTACGTTTTTTTTGTACTTAAACAAGATAGTAATAGTTAAATATTTGGACTAACAAGTAAGTTTCACATGCCTATCTACAGTATGGTAGCTACGGTACGGATATCGGCAACCAATATGGTGCCTGAACATTGGGCAACGTATTTTAAACGGATATTACTTTTCAATGTTCCATTCGAAAAATCTCCAGTAAATAATCAAATCAAGACAATAAACATAAGGAAACATGTCACTACCTTGGTTTTCCTGCTAGGTGATAAGCTCTATCGTCTCCTTCTCCCTAATAACACAATTGATAAGTTATTGATGCAAACTTAATACAAGCACTCTTAAGTATTTTAAAAGTACCTTACTCTAGTTTTTTCGAAAATTACGAAATAATTAGATTTTACATAAAAACTATATTTAACTTAAGCTTGCGAAGCTCTTTTCGGAACAGAATGACCTTAAGCTTGTTTGCCACCTTAGTGGTATAAAAGAAAGTTCAGAAATTTGCGGGCTACAACGGGACTAAGGGGATAATTTATAACACATTTGTAACCAATTTGTTACGCCTTTAAACAATTTGTAGCGTGTGCCAGTTAAGAAATGGAAACACTGGTGGCATAAATATCAACCTAGCGAAGACTAATAGTTGGTGTGAATTTATACAGAAAACCAATATCAAGAAAGGAAACTTTCAAAGTGGCACCAAGGTTGTTAATGTACGTGAAATTACTCAATAAAACTTTATTATATTTAATATTAATCTTTCTTAACCATGGGTTAAGCTTACATAATTTGTAGCAGAAAATGGCACGCGAAAAATTTCTGGGAGTCTGTAGCAAGTTACCCTCGGGCGCAGTGAGAAGTTTAGACTTCTCTTTCCCACATATTGATTTCGCGAGACTGTGGAATCTCACCTCATATGGAGTTAATTGGTGTCTCTTCCACTTTTACATATTATTACCGCCCGTTGAGGTAATTAAGGACTTGGCACCCGCTTTGCCCGCACGTAATAAGAATAATACGATGTTTAAGAGCAAGTATGATGGAAAAAGTTTTTAAATGTTGACTGCGCGTCGCGAATCGAAAATGATGCTATCGCAAGTTCCGGCAATTCCCGCCCAGACGGTCGAACGGTCGGCTGCCATGCAGTGGGAGCGAGTTCGATTCTTACCATTTATGTGAATATTTGCGTTTGTCTTGAGTCTGGGGGTTTATATTTATGATATGTATCTATTTACAAAATAAGTATTTATGAATTTGTATCCGTTATCTGGTTTCTATAACACAAGTTTTGCTTAGCTTAGGACCAGATATCCACCAATATTTATTTATTATATAGATCTCTGTTAATTTGTTGCGCTGGCGAGTGTACTGAAATTGAACAACAGATATCAAAGATGTTCTTCTATTGGGGCAACATATTTAATACATAACGCATCTAGAGGGTAGGGGGTGGGATCTTGTTAAGTGTGACAAACACTTTTACGTATAAATTAAGAACGAGTGATAATATACATATGAATTGGATAGTCGGCGCTCTTAGACAAAAGTGCTCTTAGATAAAAGATTAACTGCTGAGTTTATTGCCGGTTCTTCTCGGTAGTAAAGCATTACGAACCTTCCAATCTTCTCCTCTTATATTTTGTTCCTTTACTACACACATTGTAACTAGTACAATCGAAGTTTTATTGGAGTTGCTTGAGTGTGTCATGCTCTCTCAAAGTGTCTCTGCGGTGGTGTCTCGGGTCGTAACGTTCCTTAAAACATGGTTGAGCGAAGCGATGGCTGATTCATGAGTCATACTCGTGAACGGGTGCCGCCATGGTGCCGCCTGTGGAGGCTGGTCTGCTCTTGCAAACTTCTTTGTATTCTTAGTATTTAGTCTTACTTTTTTTGTTTTGTTTATTAATACTGTAAGTCATTGATTATTTCTTAGTGATGAATACATAAACTGTCTTTTGTTTATATTAGATACTTTTTTATGTTGTGCTTGTGCTTTATATTTCATGTTTTTTATGTTTGTAATGGAAAGTGTGATATACTTTTATGATAGGGAGGGCATTTTCCAATATTTTCATTGGACGCTGTAAGAGAAAGGGAGAAAAGAAATGCCCTTGCTGAGTTTCTTGCCGGTTCTTCTCAGTACAAGGTCTCCCGCCCTGTAGACTTACGAACCGATGGCGTAGTGACATTCATAAGTGCTCAATTATTGTAGCCTAAACTGAATAAATTATATTGAATTTGAATTTGAATTTGAGTGGCCCTACCGGCGGCTTTAACGACTAGTCGGAATATCTCTAGTTATTATTTACATCTTTTTGGCTGAACTGATATTATGTACCTTTTTTATACTTACGTATTATATTTATAATAGGACGTAGGCTACTTTTTATCCCGCAATATTCAAAAGTTCCCGCGGGAATAACAATAACCAAGCTTAGACGAACTATAGCAAATTCATTAGTATAACCATAGATATAGGATGTAAAAGATACACAATGTCAGTTTAGTGATGATACCAAAAAATAAATTGCGTGAGTGTTAGTGTGGGTTGAGAATAGTGTTGTCTGCATACACTATCGACATTGTGCATGATTGATATATTTATGCCTGTTATGGTTAGCGATGTGATTTGATGGTGAAAATATTTCTGCAAACATTGAAAATGTTCCCAAGTAAACAAAATACTTAAGCAGTTATATTAAATTAATGCTTTACGATTTGAGGGGAATCCAAGAACCAAAATGTTGTTAATAGTGGATTGTATTGGAATTCCAAAGTTGGATTCATTTTGGTAAGCACCTGTCTTGTGTGTAATGCTTCAGATCTAACGCTAGACTAGGCAAAAATAGGCTAAGTGCATGTCGTATTAAGTAAGGGTTTTGTAGAATGAAATTTATTGCGAATATCTATCACGGTACTATTACCGTGATTTATATATTTTTTTTGAGAATTTGTTGTTATAGCGGCAATAAAAATACATCTTCTGTGAAAATTTCAACTATCTATCACGGTTCATGAGATACAGCCTGGTGACGGACGGGTGGACGGACGGATGGACAGCGGAGTCTTAGTAATAGGGTTCCGCTAATTACACTTTGGGTACGGAACCCTAAAAAGCAGCACAATCCATCAACCTATTTTGGAAACACCCCGCACAAACTGAGAGACATAAAAATTAAAACACTTCAAATGGTTTCTTTCGTCTTTTGAAAACCACTTTTATTTTTTCCTAACTTTCTTCAATGTACATTTTTTTGAGTCTACTGTATTTTAGTGAAGATGACATGAGGCAGAGTCAAAAAGTTAGATTAGTGATTAGGCTATGAAACGATATTATTATTATTTATTACTTTACAGGCAATCTGCATAACGCAGGTAACTATACCCTTATCAAAATAGTTATTTTTAGTTGTAGGGTAACATATTTGTCAGACATCAAAAACATAGTATAAGTAAAAGAATAAAAACCAGCCAAGTGCTTGTTGAACACGCATTAGTTACGGTTCCGTGGAATCAGAATTATTGCAAATATCTTAAAAACTTGTTAACCGATTTGGTTTTAGCCAATTTTAATTGAAATTAAAAATACCTATTATCGTGTTTTTTTTTAAGATTTAAATAATACGAGGTTTAAAAGTTAAAAGAAGAGCGGGAACGAAAATTTTCAACATTAGGAGCTTGTAACTCGCGAATTATATTAAGAAACCTCAATTGCATTTTTGAAGCCCTATCTAACGTTACCCCAGAAGGTGGGGTGCGTGAAAAAGCTACTCCTAATAATTTATTTTTCTCCATTTTTATGTTAAAGATACTTTCCTGTAAAATTTTATTAGAACCGATGCAGATGCGGTGAAATTATAAGGCTATGACATACGGACGGACATGACGAGTTTACAAGGGTCCGTTTTTGCCATTTGGCTACAGAACACTATTAATTACGTGCGCTCAAGTAATATTTGTAAGAAACATTATTAAATTTACATTACTCTGGGTGTTGATAAATAATTACGGGAAAAACTATCGATATACTGATACTTTATGACGTCATCGTTTTGTCAAGCCCTAGTAACCAAACATTTTACAATTTTACTTAAAATAACATTAATTAAATCCTTTTTATATGAAATAATACCACGTTTTACAAAGTCAAGCAATAAATTACGTAAAAACAGTTTTCTGAGCAAATTTTTAACAGAAATTCGACAAAATATGGTTTGAAAAAAATATATGGAAACTTAGTATTTACGTGTGAAATGTATGATTTTCCGGGTTATTTCTTCCTGTGACGTTAAAATTAGCTAAACAACAAATCACCATGGCTGACCACTACACTTTTTAGTCCTTTGTTACCAGGATTCTTGTGATAATTATGTAAACACGTTATGTCACAAAACAAGCTGTCGCTTATGGGTTTCTATTCGAAAAATAATGGACATATTAGGTATCTGTCTCTTTTTCTCTTGTGCAGCTGCATGTAATAAGTATATCTCTTTTCCTCGCTGTGTTGGTCTTTAGCGTAGCGAAAAAATTCTAGGTCTGTGAGTATAAGTATAGTTCTACGCCGATAGCCAAATTTAACAACTTAGTCAATAGAAAGTAAATTTTTAGCACATTTGGGTACATTTGGGGTATATAATATTTTTTTTTTTTACCATTAGATGGCAAACAAGCCTACGGTCCGCCTGATCCACTTCAAAAATCAAATAACTTCTTTCTTGAAGAACCCCATACTGTAGTCCTTGGAGAAAACCTTGGCAGAGAGCTCATTCCACAACCCAAGCGTTCGTTTCTCTGAAACCGTACTGTACGCGACCATTTCGGTTCTAAGGTGTGAGGATGATACATACACTCATACTTTTACAAAACCTTATACGATTGATTACAAAACTTAAAGGGCGTCATTTTGTAGCTGTTACGATTGCATTTTCTTTCGTGCTGTCTTTTACTGTTTTGTTGAAAAATTTATATGCTGTCCTGCTGTCAGTTGCTAAATTTGCGAGAACTTGCAAGCTACAAAAACAGGAAATTATTTTCTATAGAATTTGTGATCGAAACTAAATATTCAAATCGAACAGAAAACACAAGCAATTCAGTAAAATTCAGTTGGCAACATTAGAGTATTTTGGTAATTTGTGTTCGAGTGCACGTAATCTTTATTTACAATATTTATATGAAAACAAATTTCTTTTGAACATTTATTTTGTGTTAACAAATCATGTAAACTATTTCTTTACAGGTATATTAAAAAGTTTCTAATATACTTGTATTCATTTTATTGCTATTTGTATTGACAGTTTGGTTTTGAATGGTGATTACCCCTCAAAATACCAGGAAATGCTATGAATCAACTTTGCGGCGATTGCAACAACAATGACTAATTCGTGCCGTATATTTTTTTTCAGTTGGAGAAAGCGATTTCATCGCTATGTAATAAACCATCAGTGAAAGTAAGAATGTTGTGGGGGTGATTTTAGCATCTTGTTAAATTTATCTATAACAATGGTTCCTGCTCCCAGTTGTCCCTATACATGGGACTACTGGACGACTTCGTCTTCAGATTCTGTGGAGTTGACATGCTTGATGCCCAATTCTGTATATATCCCTATTAGATCAAGTTGGGATGCAACTCTTCATGAAGTCAAAGAGGTTAGATGATGAAAACAGTAAACTGATTTATTTGTTTTTTTAATAAAATATGGATTGCCTGTTGTTTTTTTATTTGTTTACAAACTTGATATTGTTTTGCTTTGTTGAAATCTTATAATAAATTGTCTTAATAGAGGCCAGGGGTAGAGTTGCCCCCACAAGAGGTTTGTAGTGTTTTGTATTTTTAATGTTAAAGTATATTTTTTTTTATTAATTTAAGAAAGCCAACATAATAAAATCTTTTTTTTTTTTTTTATACCACTAAGGTGGCAAACAAGCTTACGGCCCGCCTGATGGTAAGCGGTCACCGTAGCCTATGGACGCTTGCAACACCAGGGGTATCACTTGCGCGTTGCCGACCCTTCAGAAATCTAATAACTTCTTTCTTGAAGAACTCCATACTGTAGTCCTTGCAGAAAACCTTGGCAGGGAGCTCATTCCACAACTTAAGCGTTCGCGGGAGGAAGTTTCTCTGAAACCGCAGTGTACGCGACCATTTAGGTTCTAAAGTGTGAGAATGAATTCCCTGCCGATGGCGAGCGGTGCGATGGTAGAAAGAGACTTTGCCTCCCTGTGTGTGTTCTACCGCTTGTACAATGGGTTGTGTTCTGAGGAATTGTTGGAAATGATGCCCACGGCTACTTTCTACCATCGCACCACTGGCCATCGGCAGGGAATTCATTCTCACACTTTAGAACCGAAATGGTCACGTACAGTGCGGTTTCAGAGAAATTTCTGAAGGGTCGGCAACGCGCGAGTGATGCCCTTGGTGTTGGAAGCGTCCATAGGCTACGGTGACCGCTTACCATCAGGCGGACCGTAGGCTTGTTTGCCACCTTAGTGGTATAAAATATAGAAAACTTGCAACATAATTAAACCTCAAAGCACTGGTTAGAGATTTAATAATATTACAATATTTTCTTAAAAAAAATTATTATAAATATTTCGCTTGTGATGAACCCCCTTGTGGCCTTACAGTGAAAATTTAGGTGCCTTGTTATAAGATCAAACCTTAAATTTCATTTCCTTAAAACTGGATCGCTTACCATCTGGTGGACCGTAAGCTTGTTTGCCACCTTATTGGTATAAAAAAAAAAAAAACCCTTTTGCAACAGTTAAATTACGTATATGATATAAAATTGTTGTAAAATGTTATTAATTCACTAAAATAAATCTTTGTACTTTCTTGTAAAACCTAAACTCCCTTTTTCAGGAATTATGGGACAGGGCCGTCAAATATCCCCTATTTGGGATGCTACATGACATGTCTGGGTACATGTTCCAGTTCATCAGCCCCCTCTCAGTACAAGAAGAAGTTGATGATGAAAACAAACGCCTACGGGACATAAAACCTGTGTGTGGAGTGCTCATCATTATTGAAAGATCTGTGGAAAGGCCTGAAGAGAATTTATTAAACACACAAATTAGTAATTTAATTGGAAAAGGTATGCAATATAAAAAAATAATATTAGATTATTTGTAATAAAATAATATAAATAACTTAATTGAGCTATGAGCAAACTGAGACACAATAACATAAGATTAATTGTGCTAAGGCAAAGTACACAGTTTTAAGAGTATGAAAGTCAGCTGCTCCTCTTAATTTCTTGAACACAAATATAAGTTTACGTATTTTGCTATAGCATTAAAATGATGGTTCCTATTAAGAAATCTGTCTATATCTACTCCTAGGGACTTGACACAGTCCGTAAGGGTTAATGGGAGACAATTACAGACTCCTAACTTAGGCACTGTAAGATCACATGTGTGTGACTTCAAGTAATATAAATCAGGAGGTGGTTGATTTCTTTATGGTAAAGGTGATAGGTAAATTGGGACTTGCTATATTTAGTGAAAGGAGATTAGAAGGCAGCCAAAGAGTTACCTCATGCAGGGGTATCCCTCATCTGCTCTATTGTTGACTTTTTTCCAAGACATTCTATAACTATGGCCGTGTCATCAGCTATATATCTTGCAGTTGGGTGGTGATATTAGACACAATTCATTTATATATATAAGAAATAGAGGCAGGCCAATTATAGTAAACTTGAGTTTTTTGTTCTCAGGTTTAAATGAATTTGATAATTTAAAAAGCCCAGAAGTCAATGACTTTCGAATGCGGATGCGGTACCTAGCAGAAGAAAGTTACATAAAGAGATCTACAGGAGATGTTCTGGACCGTCTGATGTATCAATGCCCCCCACGGTTGGCTGACCACCCAGAAGTACCAACTACCCTGAAGAGCCACCTTAACAATAATCAATTCCTGCTTGCCACTAGAGTAGCTCATAACATGGAGGTAAGTCAAGCAAAATAAATACAAGTACTACAAATACTTAGCAAATGTAACCTAAGATTTGTTTTTTTTGAGGCTTATGTACTTCTACTATAGAGTTATTGCTCAGACATCACTTATCTTCAAACCTTTTATGAATAAGAGTCATTTTTTTTGGGTATCATTTAATGAGACTTCTTTGTCTGTGAATATCTTTGTCTTTCACCCACCTTCTTCTACATTCTGATAACAAATGATACACATCTTCTTTTCATGGTAAATGCATAAACGAAACATAGCTTGGTTTAAGAATGATACTGAGTGTAAGAATTTATTTGTCAGAATGTGACCAAATTGAAGTTTGAACGCCAGTACAAGGCTCCCTGGACAGGCTTGAATGATCAAACCAGTGTAAAAGAGTTAACTGATGGTGTATGTTATGTATTAAATTGGCAATACTATTTGTGGGTAGTTCTTAAGTAAGAATAAATAAAGTTTAGTGTTTGGCTACCTACCTCAACTGGTTGTATCTTTCATAGAATTCATCAGAATTCACGCAATGTGGCGAGTAATATGACTAATATTGTATTTCCTGGGCATTTCAACCCCAAAACTGATAAGTTGTGTGAATATAAAGAACAGTTATTATGACTATTGGAATCGACGCCGTTAACCTGAATAAAGGTTGTTCTTTATTTTTATCTCAATGTGGTAAAGACACTTATGGATTAATTGCATCATTTTTAGAAGACCGTAATACTTAGTCTACTGCAGGCAGTGGAAAGATGTTAAAATTACCAAGCAACATTCCCTGATATATCCTGGAACAACAGAGTCGAAAAAAACTCTGTTCAGTGTTACCGAACCAATGGAAATTGACAGGATTCAAATAAAACAATGTTGACTTTGTATTACTTTTTTGGGACATATGATAGACACAGAAGACTTATTTAAAATATTCAAGCAAAGCCAGTGCCAACTTTAAAAGAAACGCTAAGAGCTTTCTTAGGTTTGTATAATTTCTATGAGACGCCATACAAAGCCATGGTACTGGAGCTTCTGTACTGTTTACTTGAATCGAACAGACCTTGGTCTACTAAAAGACTTCTATCATCAGACTGGACTTTGGAAGGATATGATTTAAAGAAGGAATATCTGTGATTCATCAGAATTTGGACTTGGGTCAATTATTGCTCATGTCATGGAAGATTTGTCAGAAAGACCAGTGATAGTGGCTTCACGTTACGGACAAATCAATAGAGAGGCTCTGGCGATTATCTTTGGATTGCCAAAATTTCATGACTTTTTATTTGGTCGTGAGTTTGGTATTATAACCGATCATAAGCCTATCTAGATCTATTTAATCCAACAATACCAATCCCAGACCAAATTTCATCTAGAATGTTACGCTTGTCTTTAAAACTGGCATGTTATAACTATTCAATCAATGAAGAAAAGGAAGAAAGAAGGAACAATCAAGCAGTAGGAACTTTAATGTCAACAGTATTTCAGAGGAAACAAAAAAAGATTTAACTTTGAAAAAGAGTGTTTATTGTGTAGTAACAGAGTCTTAGCTTAGTCTTTTAGCTCTTCAAAAAGAGGTCCTAAAGTTGCTACATGCTCCACATGCAGGGATTGTTCAAACAAGAACATATGCCAGCAATGGTGGATTATCATCGACAAAGAGATTGAATAAATAGTGGCAGAGTGTGAACAGTGTCAGACTGATTGAAATAATTCACAAAAGGACTAACGTTTAACGCATAATAAGAAACAAAAAACACTGTCAAGTTTTGTATGATATGTATGTTTTGACAGTACCAAATAGCAGCACCAATAAGACACCAGCGAAGATGCTGAATGGTAGGCGTTATAGGACATTCATCACATTTACACCTAGATACTGCGCCAACACAGACTGATATGCAATTGGAAGAAGCGGCACTAAAACTACCCAGTAATCGATTTTGTGTGAACCAACCTGTACATACATACATATGTATGGGCTTGGAGATAAATGACGAAAAGGAACAGTGGAGATGGTCGAAGGTCCTAGCTCGTATAGGGTGAGAACGGACGATGGAGAGCTACATCGCCGCCATACTGATCAGATGTTAGCTCATTCAGTTAGAGAGCAAAGAGTAGCTAAACAACCAAAAGCTACGGATCAACAAGCTGATGAATTGCCATCGTCCCAATCATCATTGGAACAATCAATTGAGATTCCTCTTCCTGAGTTGTGGCCAGTGATTATTGGAATACCCAATGAGTGGTGAAGATCACAAATAATGATTAGAACTATTTTTATGTGTATTGTGTTAATGTATATGTTGCTTCAATGCCTTGGTTATTGAAGGAAAGTATGTTATGTATTAATTGGCAATATGATAAAAGTTACATGTACGTAGTTCTTAAGTTAGAATGAATAAAGTTTAGTTTTTGGCTACCTACTGGTTACTGGTTGTATCTTTTAATGTATATTTTTATACCTTCCTTATTAGCCTCATACGTCCCCACTGTTGAGGCAAGGCCTTTAAGCCATTAAGCCAGTGGTGTGAAATAATATACCTGAGAAATAAAGGAAAAGACACATTGGTACCAGTGGAGCTCGAATATCCGCAACTCAGGATGCAAGGTGAAATCGAAACTCCTAGGCTACAACCGACTTTTACCCCTTAATACTGAACTTCTTTCAGAATGTATTACATTGTTTAAAGTGTATTTGCCTGACCTTGCCTAGAAGTGTACTTGTACCATTTGGTTCAGATTCAATTGCTTGCCCATTTGAAGTGACTTTTTAGCAAGGCAAGCGGCCTCTTCATTATCCATAAGGCTTGTATCCATTGCATTCTAACTACAATGTCTGAATTAGGAAGTTTCTTAATGTATACATATCATAAGCTTAGTTTGTCACACTTGGTACGGATTTTAGGTTCTAGTAAAAAGTTAGTGAGGAAAATTATAAAATAAAATTACCTTATTTTAGGCTTAGGTACAATTAATTTCACGCTTCGGCGTATCGCAAAACACCATCACCGCCTTAGTGTGTTATTATGGCTCATATAAAGCTGCAGACTTATCAACATATTAGTTTGGTTTGAGCATTAGCTGTTGAACAGAGTCTAAATAAGTTCTTAAGTTCCTAACTAGTGTGTAGTTATTGTATGTAATAATTATTGGTCTAGGTATGATGCATAACAATATGGCGCTACATATATTTACTGAATTTGCATAAAATATATCTACTACACTACTCACAAAAACTCAATCATAATAATATGTCAGTTTGGATATTTTAATAAATTAATTGTTAATGACCTATAATGGGGACAAACATCAGTTTTGCCACAACTGGTTAACATATTTTTTCTTTATACCACTTAGGTTCATTTACAGAGCCTCCATAGCACACAACTATATACCTCGCCAGTAAAGGGAAGTTAAGGTTATATTTCTACCTCCGCCACATAACTGGCATAACAGGTCACTGCCACCTAAATAAACATCACTGACATTCCCACCAGCTCACGTGATCTTGCACTGCAGAAGTGTGAGCAATCAACGGGCAAAGCTTCTAGATAGTTCGGAAATGATGAGTGAGGCACTGCGGAGCATCAGACACCTCTTAGATTTTTGAACAGAACTAAAATGGTATGAGTAGCCAACGACGGGCAGACTAACGTACAGTGGCCAATTGTGAGGCTAAGTGTGTAAAACGCCCAACTAACTAACTATAACCCATATTATGACCCATGAGAGCAAATTTTTTTTTACATTCAGCAACTTAGAATATGGTTGCAAAGATTCTTTGAAGTTAGTTACAAATACGACTCCTATATTTGACGACCATCTAATCGTTTCCCACAACATTTTGTTCTTCTTCAACTGCCTCTTCCTCCTCTTCATCGTTCTCGCCTTCCTCTATCCATTGCATCAATAACTCGTCCGCTTCCGCCCTGTATAAAAAATTAAATACTTTATGCTGATAAAATTCAAGCCTTTTTTATCACACAATGTAGGGGGACGTAGTTCAAGTAGGACTAATGCTTATTAACGTAGCCAAATTCTCGATGATAATCCAAATTATATGGCAGTCTTAAAATATCTGGTATAAAAGGTACTACTACTACTAACATTTGATTATGAGTGCTAAGTACTCGTTGGCCACATAAGCTATGTTCGGAATTACCATTCTAGTGTATATAACTATGTAATTCGACGGGAGTTTTTTTTCAGTTTCCATTTTCCGTTTGAGGAACATATATCACCCAGGGAAATAGGTGTAAAGTTGATTTAAGACTAATTCAACTCAAAAAAGGTGGTAAAATAAAAGAATAGGAACAGGACTATATATCCCCATTATTAGTTCCTGACAAACTATAAGAAGCAGTCGGAATTGGGCAGGGTTACCTTTCTTCGGGAGTGACTTCAGTTTTATTAAGTCTTTTAAGCCTGGGCAGAGCAGCCAACACTTCGACTCTTATTTCGGTATCTTCTTCCTCTTCAGTACCTTTCTCTTCAGGTTCCTCTCCAGTTCCTCCCATATAAGGACAACCCTTCAGTATTAGTGTATCTAGAGCTTTCAAGACCTAGGAAATAGTAATTGATATATAATGTTTACTGATGTCTAAAGAAATACCCGCTGTTTTCTCTTGGTCCAATTTATTTGTCCCATAGTCCCATTATTAGGATCACAACGTTATTTCAATTCATCTCTCTAACTGGCGACGACAAGAAATTTGAAATTGGGTACTTAAAATTACATTGATATTTGTATCAAAAAGTTAAACTCCCAGTTTTATAGTAGTTAGAAGGAACGGTACTAAAATAACTCATCTGTTTTTTCCAATTCGTTATGTTTTCCTGAGGGGACGAGATAATGTATTTACTTTATTAAATCGAATTTAGTACAATACAAGTAAGCTGCAGCTGCATAATTATAATCACGGGTAACCGACAGCTATGGAAAAACTTATGCGCTGCGTATGTGTACACTACACAGGCGCTGTTATCCTCAATCTAGAGTCTATTGAATTTCTATAATACGTTATTAAAGTACTTTTTTTATTTCATAAGAAATACTATATACTTTTAATATTTTACTACTTACTAGTAAATATATAGAGAGGATTTTTGAAGTGGGCGTGCATGGCCAAATCCGAAACTATTAGGAACAGCGAAAAGCACTCAAAGGAGTCTCGGGCCCGATTTTGATGAGAAACAAAGCTGCATCATTGGATTTTTAAAAAATCAATAATCCTACCCAGGATTCGAACCCGTTGACTTCAAAAAAAACTAACCTGTTTTACTACACCATTGATAGTTGATGATAAGGAAAGAATTCTAGGGAATATACGGGAAACTTAAGAAAAGTTTTGGATTTTTAACAAATTTTTAATAACTTTTTTATTTTTCATAGGTTCCTATACCTACCTATTAAATCTTACCTGATTCATTGTTCGAAATAATGGTCATTGTTCTCAATACATAGCTGGATTCGACGTTTCAAGAATAGTACTGCATTCTGTATCACAATATTATTGATTCCATTTAGAATATTTTCCAAAGATCCAAAGAGTCATCAATTGCATTAAACATGTCTTTTTAGATTTTGTTTTTTATATACCCCCACAGAAAATAATCTAAAGGGGTAAGATCCGGTGACCCCCTGGCTACGGCACACAGCGCCATCTAATATTAAGCGAAATAATAACACATTTGTTTGTTGAAAACGCTATTCCAAGCTAAGCAACGTCGGGCGTGGTCAGCACCTGGTTGGGTGGCTTAGCACACTTTTTGTTTTTGTTTGTAAATTACGTAAACTGTGGTAGGTACGGAACCCTCGGTTCGCGAGTCCGACTCGCACTTGGCCGGTTTCTTTCTTTTACTGTGGCCTTCAACCGCGAAAATATGATAAAAAAATTAAATATGAACATAATGTTGTGAAGATAACTGCGCTGCGAATGTGTGTTGAAAAAAATATTGAGCATAATTTCGAAGGTATAGGTAATGTAGGTATGATTATAAAATACAGTACTTTAAAATACGAAGCAGTGTATTGAAATCCAACACTTTCCTTAAGTTTTCCGTATATCATTGCTTCCCAGAATTCGTTCCTTATAAGCAACACTATTGAATGGTGTAATAATACAAGCTGTGTTTTTTTTTTCAAAATCAAAGTTTCAAAGTTTGACTCCTACTACTTTTTATCCCTGAAATTTCAAAAGTGCCTGCGGGAAAAACTGGTAACAAAGTTAAACGAACTATTGCTGCATTTATAGCATGCTATAGCAATTCATTGGTATAACTAATTTATTGATTAATTGGAGTTAATTAAGAAGTGGAGCTGCTGGCAAAGTCTAGTGTTTTATATAAAAGAAATCCTTTTAATTATTAGGTGTTGTATGCCTTATTATACTTACTGCTTTTGACATTTATTTATTGAATGTATTGTTACTTACGAAGTTCTAGGTTCAATTCGCAGTAGGGCCAATACCAATAAATGTCGTGAAGATATATTTGTACGTACCCTTAACTTTTTTATCTGTATCAAAGTAGTCACTTTGCAGTTTCGTAGATTTATATACTGGAGTTTCTTCAACTTCTCATCAAATCCATCAAGTCGTTTAATTGGATTATTGCGCACGTGCAATATCCTCAAATTGAGCAAATTTTCCAGTCCTTCCAGAAATTTGATTTTGTTCCCTGCCAGATATAAACTGTCCAAATTTGGGAAGTTTAAATCCTTTATATCGTGGATCAAATTATATCTGAAATCCAGACACCGTAAAGATGGCATTCTGTTTTGAAATGAGATCTTTTCAATAGTGTTATAACCTACTTCTAGAGTGCTCAGTTCAGGTTGGTAAACGTCTACGACAGAGTTTATGTAGTTCTTATTCATAATTATCACTTGAAGGTATTTCGCTCTCTTTAAGGCCGCAGAACGTAACATGTTGCCATCAGCATGGATCAGCACAAGAGAAGGTAGTTCAGTAACGACTTGCAAAGCTTCTAAGGTTAAGTAGTTATTTGATACATTGACGAATTGGAGGTGCTTGAAGGTAGTGATTGCGGTAATGTCGATTAGACTCATCCCTGTGCAGGTTGCCTTAAGATATGTGTACCTGAAGCGTACAAGAGTGTAGATTTAGCCTATTAAGTTATTTAGGAGTCCTTAATATTTATAGGGATATTTATGTGGATTCACAAATACATATATTATGCATACATACATAAACCTATATTCGGTACTTATGCCGACCTACGTACCGGTTCGAACATTCTGCCTTAGCTACCAACCGTTAAGGTTCTGGATTCAAATCCCTGTTGTTATCCCTGGGTATTTTCTGCATGTGCCGTTGTTGTTCCACAATTGCTTATAGTTTCATAGTTTGCCGGAGCAATGCATGTTTGTGTGCACCTATTCATACTGCCGATTTTCGTAAAGTTGCTACCACGGTTTCACGTGAAAATTCATAAATTTATAGATAATAAATTATGAATGAATGAATCAACCTTGTAGCTAAAAGAAACTACGTACCCATCCCCATTAGAAGTTTTGCCGAGGAGACTTAAATTAACGCTAATTTCAGATCTGTTTAACTTTCTATCCTCGGCATAAGTTGTTATGGGTTTTTCCTCTTCAACAACAGAAGTGTGAGGAGTGTGCTCTTCCAGAACAACAGTTTCGTCAGGAGTTTGCTCCTCAGATACCATATCGCGTTCCGCTATATTTATATGCGATTTAAGCATTTTGTCGAATTTTAATAATAAATGTAGAACTTTTGACGTTTATCTAAAATATTATAGAATGACAGTATAATGTCAATTTCGAGACTGACATACCTCAGAACAGTTGTGCAACAAACTTTTCTGATCCGGCGGTCAACAATCAAAGCTACAGTCGCCACATTAAAATGGTGTGAACTTACAACTACACTAGCGACTAAACACCCAAGGTCAAAAAAGTTTGTTGCACTATAATTCCATACACTGTCCGCCCTATAGTGACAACCACAAAAAGCTACGTTAAAATTTAAATATATATATTTTATTCCATTACTATAACTATTAGAACAAAACACCGACACCATCTATAGTGTTGGTGTAGTATTTTTAGATAATGTCATAATTTATTAATAATAGAAATACGTTTCCTTACGCTAAAGTTTGTATATTATACTATACAAACTATTTATATTACACAAACTTTACCGTAGGAGAATTATTTCTTGAACGACTATCCCACTAAACCTTACAACTATTAGTGCCTTTTCACACTTTCCAGCGACCGGGTTCCGGCGCCGAATACCCGACGGCAAGTGTATATAAGTCCCAAATAGTTAACGCCCGTACATATGAAAGCTTTCATACATGTCTGTTTTTATTTAACTTGTCACGTTTTCTTTCTATCCCTCTGATTGTCTGTGTCAAATTTTTGAAGACTGAAGAATGCAATGACAATCTATACAATGCAAGACCATAAGCGATAAATGCGACAGCAAAAGTGCGGCACATCTCACATTGTCTATCTGCGTCAAATCTTCGAAGTCGATTTATTTCTTAAAAATTACTTGCCCTATGTGTTTATATGACAATTTAACATATAAAAAAATAATTTTGTCGGTCTGCCTGTATAAAATAAAATAAAATATTTTAACCCAAATATACAAACACTTTTGTTTAAAAATTTTCTTTCAACCTAAACTTGTTCCTACAATAATTAAAATGCTGCACCTATATATCTACGTTCTGTTTTTTTTTCGCAGATGCAGTTTACGAAAATGGTTGACGTGAAGCTGACGCCACAAGATCACATCCTCAATATCTCTAAGACTAAGACAAAGTTGCTACGTCCTCAAGAATACGTCCTTAAGGTTTTCGATAGAGAAGAGTATTTGCAGGGCAGCCACCCGCTCATACAGTTCCTCTATATCCAGGAAACGTTATACAGAGATGGTGTTCCTACAGTCATAGTTGTACCCATAGATAAGGTCCCGATTTCTGGTTAGTAATGGTTAAAATCAGTTTTTTTTTAGTTGAACACATCAAATGTTATTTGGAGATTTAGTTTAAACTGTATCCGTTTATACTGCAAATAAAGAGAAATGCGTTTTATTGTTTTTACGAAATCATCCCCTAAAGGTGTAAAAAGGGGATAAGTAGGTTAAAAAATAGGACTATCGAGGGCGTTCTGCCGCTTGATACGACGAAAAAAGTTAATTCCCTTACGTAACATCTCGGAGTATTTGCTAGTTTGACATATTAAAATTTAGTTACGTTTTGTTCTGAGTGTTAGAATATCTATTTACTAGTTAATAACATTTTCTGAAAACATATATGCATTATTATTACTTTTATTGTTTAATTGATTATTAAAAATAAATATCCTGTAATAATGTTTTATAAAATGAACTCTTAACTAATTTGCGAGATCTTTTATATATGTATACTAAAGACACGATATAATTTCAGTCGGACGAGATATACAATACTTGAGTGCAGAAAGACGGCGGTTACCTTCTGAACATTCGAACCCGATGCGGCGACACAGGAAGGAGTCCTCGTGGAATATCGATAGGAACTTCTCCTGCACGATACAGAGTGTCAGTGGACTGAACGTGGATCGGATTGTAGAGGTACTCATTCTTTGACTTTTTATATCTTATAAAAAAAGAAAGAAGAAAAATCTGCCTATACAATAATTATAGTTCATCGTAACCAATAATATTTTTTGTATATGTTTTTTAATATTTTCGTTATAAAACGTCTACCGGCTAAAATGCTGAAATACTATGACGCTGAATGCATTTACAAATTTGTAAGCTCATATCCAAAGTATGAACTAATATACTATAGATATTATTATACTATATTATTTTATTTATTATTATTATTTGTCTATTTGTTCGTTGCAGGGTTTTTAACTATCTATACTAATATCATAAAGAGGAAAGGTTTGTTTGTAAGTATGTTTGTATTGAATAGGCCCCGAAACTACTGGACCGATTTGAAAAATTCTTATACCATTAAAAGCCGACATTATCTCTGGTCGACGGGAAAATGCTTCATTCCTATGGGAAAACGGGTAGTAAAAATTATCTTTCCGTACTTATCTTTGTCACATAACTTCTAAACGGCTGAACCGATTGGGTTTAAATTTTATATGGGTATTTCGATGGTTTCCTGGATGATTTAAAAATACAATTAGACCTGGTAGGTAGCGCTGCTGTCGGTATGTCAACTACTAAACGGCTTGAACGATTGGGTTGAAATTTTGTATGTGTATTTCCATGGTTTCAAAGAAACGAATGTATTATGCCATTAAAGAGAAAAGACTTGATTGTTTGTTTTTTTTCTATAATAGAGGAGTTGCCGTAAGAACCTACGCTGATAATAAAATTTAGGGCGGGCGAAGCTAGTGTGTTATAACATACAAATGTGTGTTATTATATCGTCTATCATGCCAACCAGTCCAAACGCAAAGGCCAGAATACAAGAAACCTGAACAATTTAAAGTAGTTTACAAATTCTTGGTATTATGGTTGCTATGAAACTTTCCAGTTATTTATATCAAAGCACTACATTGTGTGGTGTTGATTCGTGAAAATTTTATTACCTACCACTATGCTACAACTCAAACGTCAAACTGCAAAAATTGACGTTTGAGTTTGTGTTTTTGTTTACATATATTATTATGATTGTTTGTATTTATATGTATAGGTATATGTTTATATATGTGTGTGTATATTCAAGGTTAGACATCAAAACAATATTAGTTCTGTTGCAGTTTATTATTTTCTGAAATCCATACTAATATTATAAATGCGAAAGTAACTCTGTCTGTCTGTCTGTTACCTCTTCACTCTTAAACCGCTGTACCGCCCAAGATGAAATTTAGCAAATTTGAAAACGTCAAGTGTGGGTTGATTTTTTTTCTATAACCGAGGAGTTGCCGTTGAAATCCTACACTAATAACCGACTTTAGTGCGAGTGGAACCACGGTCAAATTTAGCATGGACATAGTTTGAGTTCCGGGTAAATACATAGGCTACTTGAAAATGTCAAGTGTCAGTCGGTTTTTTTATAATTGAGGAATTGCCTTGAAAGCCTTCACCGATAATCGAATTTAGACCGGGTGAAACCGCGGGCAAAAGCTAGTATTGCTATAATTTTATATATTTATATAATATAAATAATAATATAATATGAATAAATATTTAATTATAAATAAAAAGTGTATTTCTAAATCACACATTTTTGACACAGATGATTTTAAAATACTGATGGTATTTGCCGTATATTTTAGGTAATCTGTCAAGTTGGTATTTTCCATGGCGGGAAGCCATTGTGTGAGGCTCAAAAAACAAGTGTGGCGTCAGTGTCAAACGACAACATAGTGAAGTGGGATGAAGAATTACAGTTTCCCATAAAAGTGTATAATTTACCTCGTATGGCAAGACTTTGTTTTGTGATTTACTATTATGAAAATAAAGTCAAAGGGAGGAAGCGAAAGGTAAGAATTTCTTTTGCATTGCTTGCTTGCGTTGGCGGCTTAGTGTACAAAAAAAATGTATATAAGTATTTGTGTCCGTTATCTGGTGTCCATAGTACAACTATGCTTTGTTTGGGACCAGCAGGCCCTGTACGTAACATTTATTTATTATTATTATTATTTATAGAAGTTGTATTACTAATCTTTTACATAGGAAAAAAATCTCTTCATCCATCTATATTTAGATCAAGAAAAAGTGTGAGTAAATGAAAAATAGTGTAAATCGAACTAGCGCCCGAGCTGGCAGGGTGTCACTATGAGCTGGGCTACGTTCACTTTGGGTGTGCTATTGTCTTATCATATCATCCTTCCTCATTAGTCAGTCAACAAAAAGTACTTTTTATCACCTATAGTCGCTTTAGTAATATTGGATCAGAAAATTTATTCTCGTTAGTTGTCAAAGTGCGACTTTCACCCTCCTAACTCACGATGTGATTAGTGCGATCGCCCGACGATATTTACTAGCTTATTGAACGATACGGTGCGTTCGCCGTGTGAGTCACTCCGAGTTATTGAACGGCAAGTTTATCGTCGGGTGATCACACGGCGTTGAAACAGAACGTAGCCCTGAACCACAAGGTAGTCTGTCATATGGACATTAGAGAATTCCCATTATTAGTTGTATGAATGTAATTATTTGAAACATTCAATTTGAAGTATTATCTAGCTTATTAATTCACTCAAATTGACTCTTTATCCCTTATTAATGTTCTTAATTTTATTTAAATTGGAAGAACCGTTTCGGCAACCCTAATTATGCAGATTCGCTTATATCATTCCAAATATATATGGACTATATATAGGTTTCCGTACCTACATAATTTCCATATTAACATGTGTGTAATGTATCTACGTAATTTCCATTTAGATATTGAAAAAATTTAATAATTTTCTAGGACTGCATTAATAAGTTAGCTTGGGCCAACATGATGATATTCGACTACAAAGATGAACTTCGGACCAAACCCGTGACCCTGTTTATGTGGAACCAAGTAGCTGATGAGACCCAGGGTGACGACTTGCTACTGCACCCACTGGGTACCGTGGTCTCTAACCCAACAAACAATGACGATCCTTGTACTGCCCTGCAAGTCAGCTTCTCAGAGTAAGTGTTTAGGCAGTTCATAAAAAAAACATTCGCATTTGTAAATGGCTTAGGATATATTCTATATAGGGGTGGGATTTGAAATTTAGTTACTGAGTGTAATAAAAAATAAAAAAAACTATGACATAACCCAAAAAAAATAAATGGCACATTGGCCTACCAATGTACACTGAGGTGGTAAAATATTATCTGGTAATAGAATAATCAAAAAACTGCAACATGTTGGCTTTTGAACAATTTGTGTTTTCGAAGAATGATAGTTTTTAAAAAAAATAGATTTTGAATTAATAGATGAATGCGGAATGTATTATTTAAATGTGGATCTAAAAAGCCTGATATGATGATTTGTTTTTAGTTATGACTGTCAAGACACGATAATATTTCCGTCGGCGGACGTCGTGAGGACGCACGCGGAACAGTTGGAGAACGGAGCGGTGGATGCGATGTCGCGGCTCTGTCGACAGTTCGAGCAGCTGCGCGTAACTGCTGAGAAGGACCCCATGTACGAGATGCACGAACAGGAAAGGAAGGATATTTGGGCTGCAAGGTGAGTTAGTCTTACAGTTGTTGAATCTTACATATAAATGTAAACAATTAATGCGTGTGCAAACTATAATATGATTTACCCTTCGTTTTTTTTTTTCGCACTCCATTGTGGCATACATGTCACTGTCATAGGTTTTTAAAAATGCAATATGTAATATAGTAATGTAATATGTTTGCATGTTATTAGCTTTCATTCATTTTTTTAAATTACTTTTAACAAGAATTTAAAAAGTGAAATTGATTTAATAGATTTTTAGATATCCGCATAAGTATTCATACTACGGAAAGATAATTCGTGTACGACTCGTACTTGGCCTGTTTTTTTTTATCACTAATTTGATATCATACTGTGCATTCTAATTTCAGAGAGCATTTCCGAGTGATGGCCCCTGAATTATTACCCAAGCTGTTGTCGTGCGTTGAATGGGGCGAGCGAGCGGAGGCTGCGAGCGTGGGCCGCATGCTGGTGAGCTGGCCGCTGCTGCGCGTCGAGTCAGCGCTCGAGCTACTCGACTACGCTTACGCGGACGCCGCCGTGCGGACCTTCGCGGTCATGTGTCTTGCCAAAATCCGGTGAGTAAGCGAGCAAGTGATGAAAGTGAGCTAAGTGCTTGCTACCGAGCCATTGCATTTGCCCGTGACTAGTTCACGCTATTATATTCCATTTATCACAGCATGATGCATACCATTTTGTAGTTCTGTTTATAAAATCAAAATATAATTTTATAATAATATGCTAAAAGTCGTTTATAATAAAAATATGAATTATATCTTCAAAACTAAATACTCATAGGCTTAATTTTGGTCACTAGGGGCTGAAATTTAGTAAAAACTTTCGTATCTCACGCACCTAGTACATAGTATTATGAGAAACTGAGTAAAGCATAAGCTCACTGTATCTATAAGACTTAAAGTATGTGTGTAATAATAATAAAAAATATATAGTACTTGTATATGTATACATTAAGCCCAATTTAAGTTATTGTAGCTTTGAAGTTAATCTAACACAAAATATAAAAACCAAAATAATGCATTCAAAGATACATGCATACAGTATGGGGTTATAAGTATCACTTAGACACAAAAAACCCTAACAGGGCTTAGGTTTTAGGCCTGATATCTTCAGACTTTACTAGACATAGACACAACGACAGACAACAGCTTGGATATGATTAAAAAAGGCACTGGTAGATATATTTTTTTATTTTTAAAGATTTTAATTCCACACTTTGCGGTGCGTCTACGAATTTATTACATAAGAAGAACAAAAAAAAGGTGTTGCTATACTTAACATAGAAAAAATAAACTTTAGTGTTGCTAGCCAACAATGATTTAACTGGCCAATGTCCTATTTAATAATAATTGAGATAAAATGTGTACTTGGGCAGTGATGAAGAGCTGCTGCTATACCTCCTGCAGCTAGTCCAGGCGCTGAAGCACGAGCCGTACCTGCACTGCGACCTCACCGTGTTCCTCCTGCAGCGCGCATTCGACAATATCACTATCGGTCACTTCCTCTTTTGGCATCTCAGGTATTTGTCACTTAACACTATGAAACTTGTTCATATGGTACACGATTTTAGAAACCTAAAATAAACTTGCTAATTGGTTACACTTTTTAGGGTGCTGTACCAAAATTGTTAAAAGAAATCCTTATTTTAAGACTTTCTATCTCATCTTTTTGGTTTGTATATCTTAGCGTTTTTGAAAGTTACATATACATATTTAGCATAATTAATTAAATGTAAAATTCAATTAAGTAATGTTTAATTTAAGATCTGAAATGCACGTGGCTGCGGTATCAGTCCGGTTCGGTCTGATCCTGGAGGCGTACTGCCGCGGCTGTCCCGACCACATCGGGATCCTTGCGCGACAGGTATCCTGCCTCGAGAAACTTAAGTGTACGTACTTACTTACTTTTCACCATGTTTATATTCCTCAATATAACTGAATATTGAGGCTTTATCATATTAAAATTAAAGCAATAAATAAACATATTTGACCTACTTAATACTTTATCATATGTAATAAATGGTAATAAATAATGTAACATTTGTTTTCAGGGTTGAGTAACATAGTGAAGGGAAAGAAAGACATAGCAAAGGCCCGCGAAGCACTCAAACAGTATTTGAAGGAACAGCACTGCGTAGAAACGCTCTGCGACTTTGTTTCGCCCTTGAATCCGCAGTTCATTTGCGAGAAAATTATGTAAGGACATAAAAATCGTTTACTTATACTAATCAATCTAAATTAATATTTTTTATGTATGAAAACTGCCGAGTGATATCAATTCTGTATCCAGAATCAGAATGACTGAATTGTATATTATAATATTTTGCTTATAATAAAACTGTAACTGATCCGGTGCATGTACATAGAAAATGCTTATGCGACATGTTTTACTCACAGCAATACCAGTCAAACGATATTTGAAGTAATTTTATCTGTATGTTTGTTTTATATTGTTTTAAAACCAGTATTAACATGTTTTTATTAAAGTTGCAATGTTTTAGGTTTATTTTATTAGGCTCACTTTACAATGGTAGTTTCACTGCAGGCATTCATTGTTATAGCAAACCTCTAGCAGACGAAGGCGCGGGCAACATCTAGTTGGAAATATAATAAAGTTGATGTCTATTTTTTAAATACGCTCTGTATTATTTGAGACTGTGTTCTAAAACGCAACGTGGAAGTTGAAAATTTGGTTTTGGAACGCTGGATTCAGGGCAATTATTCAACCGTCAAGTTGAATCATTAAAGCTTCGATAAAAGTCACTTCTGTGTGTAAAATTAAATTTAAAATACTCGTTTCGAAACGTTGGTAAATCAACTTAACCTGACAATAATTAAAAAATGAGTAAAACCCCCAATTAAACATAATTAAAATATATATATAAGTAAAGTCTGGAAAACTTTCTGAAGGAGTTAAAATGTGTTCTAAAATGTCTCACCGGTAGAGCTGAAGACTGTCGTGTGATGGATAGCAAAAAGCGGCCATTACTGTTGGAGTTCAAAAACAACGACCGCAGCGCCCCCAACATCCGGATCCTGCTGAAGGTGGGCGACGATCTGCGGCAAGATATGTTCACACTGCAGATGCTCAAGATCATGGACCGGCTCTGGAAGAACGCTGGATATGATTTTAGGTATAGTGTAGAAATAGATTGATATTTAATTTTTTGAAATGCTCCTACACATAATGAGAAAATATTATTAAATTTTAAACCCTGCTTTTTTACTGATTGCAGTTCTCGAAACAAATGATGGAATAAATAAATATGGTTTAGGAAATTTAATTCTCAAGAATTAATTTATGAGTTATTTGCAATAATATTCAATGAGCGTACTATAAAGTTAGATTTCAAGAAAATAAATTGGAATGTTGATAACTCGGAATGTGGACCATATAAAGAGAATACTTCGATTAGCATAACTATCGCACTACAACTACATTGCGGTAGCAAAATCCAAAAATAATTGTAAAGATATCTTTACCGGGCTGAAGACTTGTGCTGTTTAATATTAATAAAACAAATTAGTTGGTGAATGAGCATACGGCGGCATTGCCTGACGTTAAGCTGTTACCACAGCCTGTGGACTCTTGTAACACTAGAGATATACGAGGGGTGACCCAAAAGTAATGATAATGAACAGAGTCTCGTAGCAAATCAATACATTTAGTCCATCTTTTGGAATATGTAGGAGCAGAGTCCCCCATCCACCATCGCTGTGTATGTCTTTGGTAGACATTTTTTTCAAACAGAGGTACTTGGTAACAACTCTGATTTCGTTTTTCTCCATTTTGATGTTTTCTCTTCGACTGACTGTACCTCCCGGGAATCGTGGCCTTATTTATATGATTTTTTTGTGCTAACCAAGTAGATATATGAGGAAGCAAAAAATTTTTTTTCATATTTCTATGTGCTTTACAAATATCCGATTATTACGACTTTGGGGTCACCCCTCGTACTCGTGTTTTCAGCTCTTTTAAAAAGTGATTCATAATAGACATAGGTATTATAGCTATAATAATAATCTCTCTTTAAAAAAAATTAGCTGTATATTTGTTACAGATTATACCCATACTCGTGCATATCGATGGAATATGGGGTGGGGATGATCGAAGTAGTGGACAGCGCCGAGACTGTCGCTAACATACAGAAGCAAAGGGTGCTGTTTAATGTCTCGTCAACCATCTACAAGACACCTTTATATGGTAAGATAAGTACTGCTTAAATATTTTTAAAATATATTACGGGAAGATCTTCTGTTAATCTAATAAGCTAGATTGGAAATCCTTGATATCAGTATATAGTTATTGATTTTATTCAAAAATCATCATAACTAATTACTGAGTTAACTCCAAAGTGTACAATAAACCGCTATTACTTATAAAATACTTTTGTTTGAATTTACATAGTGCCTTACTAAAATAAATTACAATTTATTTTACTGACAAAAAAACAAAGACAAAGATAACTTATGAATGCATTAGTGAGTTGAGATATGTCTACAGTACTCGCGCATCCTTAAGAGGTTACACTACATACATTTTTTTAGTAAGGATTGCTTAAGATTCTGAAAAAATTCTGACCTCTTTTATTACTTAACAAATCTCTAAAGTTATTCGTGCTATTACTTTATAGCTTTGGTAAAAGATAGCATTTATTCAAAGCACTTTAACTCATAATTTATTATTTTTCAATAAAAAATCAGTTAGTTAAGATGCAATCTGCATTACTTACGCACCCATAGTCACATTTTGCGTCGTCCTTGTCTTTATACAATAGGCACGTTCTTGGACGGTGTCGAAATTTAGTAGCAAACCTCGATTTAGCACAAAATACCCGTTCCGTCTACGCGCATCTAATAATTTAAGCGGCGCTGTTATTGTTTAAACGAAACGCGTTTCGCATTATTTTTACATTCATTCAGACAGTTTTGACTGTTCACAACATCAAAAAGTAGCGCGATATACCCACCTCCCTCCCGGCATGGGTTTTTGGTAGCAATATTTCGTAGCAAAACCGCTTGGACAAAACGCTAAAAGTAAACATTATATTTTGCTACCAAAACCTAATGAAATGTGAACCGCTAAAAATTCTGCTACTTAGTATTAAAATATCGTTAGATGGAATGCCTCTAATGTAATGGGCTTTCGCACAAGGTTACCCTTTTACGTTAAACAGAATGGCTCCGCGAGAAGAACACGACGGAGACCGCATTTAACAAGGCTGTGAACGAGTTCACAATGAGCTGTGCAGGCTACTGTGTCGCGACCTACGTGCTGGGTATCGCCGATCGGCACCCAGACAACATTATGCTCAGGGAGAATGGACAGGTGAGTATTTTCCGTGTCTGTGTTCCGTGTCATCACACCTGTATGTCACACTGAGGTAATATACTCACAGTTGCGTATAATGCAGGTAATACCATTTTAAACAGCTTCCCGTACAAAATCATATCTATCATCTACATCATTTGTGATGAGCCACTTGGTTGTATGTAATTGCAATAGCTGATAGACTATCTGTAAAGATATTTACAAATGGTTTTTGGCCATTTAACTCTTCAATAAATCTCTACAAGAAAACTGCTTCTTTTGCTGCCTCAGATAAAACTCACATACTCTGCTTCAGCAGACGACAATGCAACAGTCTGCTGTTTCTTAGTTTGCCATGGTATAGCAGCACCATCTCATTTAATTATGTATCGTGAAAACGACTTTCGGCCACAGACATCTCCTCTGTGATCAGCATCTGCGAAGCATTGAACATAAAAGGTCTCTCTTATATTTGATTTCGCAACTCTTAGTTCCTTTTAAATAACTAAGTATGCATTTTGCAGAAATCCAATGCTCCCCAGTAGAGCAATTGTTAAATTGACTTAAGTAACTAACTACAAAAGCTAAATCTGGTTGTGTCCACATCACCAAATACATCAGAGACCCAATTAATTCTTGATACGGTGTTTTGCTGTTTAGAATGTAATTGTCTCGAGTAGCTTTTGTAAGTTTCTGACCTACAACCAATGGACTACAGTTTTGCAATCTTACATTACTAATTTAACTTTCTTACATGTTTGTTGATGTAGTCTTCCTTATTAATTTTTATTACTGAATTTTCTTGTTTTAGTATCATACCTGAAATAAATTTTACTTTTCCTAGGCCATACAAAGATTTCTTGAAAAGACAAACATCTTCTTTACCTTTTTCAATAAAAACATTTTCATGTAAACTATTTCATCCAATTTGCCATTGAGGATCGCCGCCGTCTTGATATCGATCAATATGTAGATTTAACTCAACAGCCATTGCTAGTAAAATCCTCAACTGGAGAAAATATTTCTTGATGACCGACACCTTTCCTCTGACTAAAGCCTCTTGCAACAAGTCGAGCCTATTTCTCGCCTCAGTTTTGATGTGAAATAACCATTTCGAATTCACAATGTTGCATCTTGGTTTGGATTTAACTAGAATCCAAGTCTTATTCTTTGTAATTTTCGTTTTCTTTACTTTTTCAGATAGTGCTTATTCTATAGTAACAGGATAATCATCTATTGTTAACCTTATACATAATATATTTTTATTTTTTTCTGTATTCTATTTCTCATTGGATATCTCCGTCTTTTTTCGATTTGTAGCTCCTCAGAAACATTAGGTACATGACATCCAGTCCATTCAGAATATGCATTATTGTCAGTTACATCTTTAAGTGATTCTGGTTGAACGTTATCTATATCCTCTGTTTGATGGGTTTTATCCGTCAGTTCATCACTATCTTTGTTATCATTCATAGGAAGAATCACTACTGAATCTTGTTCTATTTTATTTGTATTCTTTATGTACATTTGGTCTTCTAATAATACTTCTTCTCTTGCTTTAGGAAATTTAGCAGTGCGTTGATCTATTAACCTGTTAACTTTGTAATCATTGCAGTACCCAACATGAATAAACTAAAAAATTATAATTGTTTGAACGCTCTAGGGCGGATATATATTTATATGCTACTAGCAATTCCCTGCGGTTTCACCTGAATAGAATTGGAAGTGTTACTGATATCAATCCTGAAATTGTATCAAAGTTGGGATGAACACTTTAGTCGTGAAAGTTTGACAGACATTTATGCATTAATAATACTTATAAAGATTTTGTATAGAAACTTAATAAACATATCTTTTGCAGTTGTTCCACATAGACTTCGGACATTTTCTCGGCCACTTCAAATACAAATTGGGATTTAGGCGAGAACGCGTACCCTTCGTGCTGACTCACGACTTCATTCACGTCATCAACAAGGGACAGAAGGGCTCCGGAGTGAAGGAACCTCTCGAGTTTACCGTCTTCAGGAACCATTGTGAAACAGTAAAATTTTTTTTTTGCCTTATTACAACCATCTTAGTTTTTTTTTTAAACTCTCTCTAATAGTAACTAGCGCCTAATTTGACCTATACCTTCATTATAAACATTTGGTGTTGGATAGGCATTTAATTAATTTTTATTAATGTAATTAAAAAAAAACCATCAGGTGTTGCCAAGTTTTGAATTATTTACACTAACTGCTCTTTTTGTTCTTATTAATTAACATACATACTGTTTGTCGCAGGCCTTCAAGATCCTGCGCAAGCACGGTCGGTTAATTCTGTCGCTTTTCTCCATGATGACCTCAACCGGCCTCAGCCAATTGAGCTCCGAGAAGGACCTACAATACTTACGCGATACACTTGTAAGTTACGGTCTATAGGAAAATAATAAACTACAGAATATGTGGTGCTAAAAAAATTATAAGCGTCGACAACGTCTTCATAGCCGCATACATTCCTGAAATATAAAAGGGGCGTTTTGTTGACAAGCATTATACGCATTGAATGCGCTCAATGCCGTCTATCCGCACATTCGATCGTTCTGTTGACCAAAAATTAATGCGCTATGACGTCACTCCCGGACCGCATTCAACGCATTGGCTGCACATACTCGGGAGGTAGAGTAGTGGATGCGCTGTCAAATAGTTAACGGCCATATTGTTTGCTTATATTTGGTGAACAGAACGATTTCAATGCCTATGCGATGTCATAGCTCTCAATGCCGTCAATAGAACGCACCTAAAATTTAAGCTCACATAAGTACTACTCCACATAAGTGTAATTATGTTCCTAATCTAAGCAAGGCTTGTTATATGGATACCAGACAACGGATTGAAATCTCTTATATCCATTTTTATATATTAATAAAATATATATTGTACATAGAAAGCACCCAGACTCGAGACAAATGTTCTATGCGGGAATTGAACCCACGCCTCTCGATTCAGCAAGCACTGAGCCACAAGTCGTCATCGGATTGTGCGTCCAGAAACACATAAATAAAATTTTAATTTTATAGCCGCGTCGTTGTTGTATGCAAGCTAGGAATTCGCAGACAATACCCTTTTTAGTCAGGATTTTTTGCTGATTTTTTTATTTTTGAGGTAATCCCACAGAAAAAAACCTCACTCCTGAGATTTGGTGATTTTGATGAAGGAGATATCTCCAAAGCGGCTTATTAATGTGCTTGGGAAAAAATCGCGCAGAAGTGCCATGGCGCCATTTTGCTGATGCCATATATATGTAAAGTGAAGGAAGGAGGTTCCCTTCTCTCAGTCTTGGATGAAAAAAATCATTGACCATGCGCCGATAAGATTTGTATTGTCACAGTAATTGTTTTTCTTCGCCTTTTTTTATCAAAAAAAGGGGGTCTAACAAAAAACAAATAAACCTTTTTCGTGTTAGAAGAATTTGCTTTATTCTTATTATTCTGACAAAATAAAAATTCTTGCCTCTAAGTATGATCCAACAGATAAACAACGAATGGCTTCAAATGATTAAACGACCATAGATCAATTAGTCGCGCTTTTAGCCAGAGTTTATTTTAGGTCGTTTATTTCGTGGCCATTTAAATTTATATATAAATATAATATAGCTATAAATATACTTATGGTCGTCAATTGTTTGTGGGTCTTTATTCAGCACAGATGTTTGTGAATTAAAAAAAAACGCCTGAAAACTTTTACCCCCATTGTGTACACCTTTTGAGAAATACGTGTTTGATTTTTATTATTTGTTTTCCTGTACAAACTTTCATAATTCAGTTTCTATATTTATTATATTATCTACCTACCGTTGTTGTAGCAAAAAACTCTTTATATTAAAACCAACTGTACAACTGTGTTTTGTGTTAGCTCCAATAGATTCAGTGATGTCTGGATAAGTCAGTCAATTAGGACTTCTGCTTTTGTACAGTTGACCACACTTTGAAGTACACCTTTGTCTGTAACAGGGATAGATATAAAACTCTCGCTTTACGTTATAAATTGTCAGCTTCGTTGTAAGATTTTATTTCCAGTAAGTTGTATAAGTGTTTTACTGTAAATTTTTAGACCCGAGTTGAAAGTTTTACATGTGTCCATATAGTAGTAATGCGACATATTTTCTTGCAGAATTATTTTTCAATTCTCATAAAATAGCTCTAAAATAGCTAGTGGAGCTCGTGGCTAAACGATAAGTGAAGTTAAGCATCGTCAGGCGTGGTCAGTAAGTGGATCGGTGACCGCCTCGTGGCACATTTTTCTAAGCACCTCCGTGTTTAATTTTTAGGTTTTAGATCTGTCAGAAGAAAAGGCAATGGAGCATTTCCGAGCGAAGTTCATGGAAGCAGTCCGCAATTCTTGGACGACTTCTTTAGATTGGGCAATCCACAACTTTGACCGGAACAACTGACATCGACCGGTGAAACGACGACTAAGGCGGTCGTCTAAGAGATCCCCGCAGACCCTGTGAGTGGCCGTCGCCGGTGATGTAAACACTAACTACATTTAAATAAGGTCGAATTTCACGTGCGATTCGGTGTCTACAATACAGTGCATGATTAACTTGTTAAAATATAGAATTGTTAAACCCCTGAAGTTTCGAAAGTTAACTTTAACACAAAGTTAGAACTATAACTTATTAATGTAAGGAATTCAATGGGGATTTTCGATCGGTTGTTAAAATTAACTGAAGGTCAGTTGTTTTTAAAAGGTTGGCATAATGCGACTAGATAGTAAATAATTGATTTTTTAATATCGGTTTTGCTGTGCACTTAAGTATAACTTTAAATAGTACGTTCGCAGTTAAATTTAGTAAGTCATTCTTGTCAACAAATGTTTTTCGAGTTAAAGTAAAACTTGCTTATGGATGTGTCATTACGATAATATTAAAGCTGGATATTAAGTGACTTTTATCCGACAATTTCCAGTTTTTGTGTGCAGGGTTTATGTGAATGTAAGTGGTGATTGAAATAAAAAATAAAGGAAATGTCCAATTTAAAAAGAAAAATACAAGGTATAAGTAAGGATTGCTTTATATGGAATTTGTAACATGTATTTTCATTCCATGCATTCTTAAGCCTAAATGAATTATTTTGTAGAATTTCTGTATCTTTGGAACAGTATCGCACGGATGTCAAACGCTCTTATATTATAATAATTCTTATACAAGAAAAAATTTAATTTAATGTCTTTACGAAAGACCACGCACGGGCCTTATTTCAAATTGCATTCTGGAACCGTGATATTTTTTCTTTTTATATCGCATTCTATTTACTCGCTACAACTATGTCGAAATGGGGTCAACAAATTGGTTAGGATGACATGATACTTGAATAAATAAGACCCTTATCTCATGTTATTCTTAAACCAGACCCAAGTAGAAAAAAGAGATCGCCTATATTTGAATCACGGGCTATATGCAGTTGCGATCTGTATTTGCGTTGTTTTGTACTGTGCAAAAAACTTTTCTTACCCGGTCTATTGTCGCTAGTGTCATGTAAGTCCACACCCTTTTAATATACATCTGGCCGAAGTTGTGATTACCAACTATTTAGAAATATTTTACATTGAATGTGAATTGAATTATTATTATTATAATGGATTGAATTGAATGTTTCCTACTTTTGCTTAAAGATTCTGCAAATATGCTATGTTTCTGTTTTCCATTTGGGGGCTAATGTTAAAATTTTTCAAAACCGTTATTAATACTTTAAGTTTAAGATGAAAAATCGGTGTACTGAATTTTAAAATAAAAATATATCCAAAACTAACTTCAATGTGAAACTCGTAACGTATTGATGCGATATAATAACGTTTATGCTGGCCCTTAAGTGTACTGATAGTGACACAGTGCTGTGCGGTTGTAGTTGTGTGCGGGCGGCGGCTGTCGATTTGGCTGTGATAGTGCGTACGTACGTTGGTGCGTGCGTGCAATAGGTGAGGTAGTACTTTATTTAGTAATTCATTATTTTAACATTAAACTGTATACATAGCGTAACAGCATTATTTCAATTGAGATAATAAAAAGCGACGAATAAAAAGCGATCAAATAGTAATTTTAATTGCATTTTTTTTAAGGGTAAAAGTAAAGAGAGAAAGACAGTTAATATACCTAATAAATAAAATGTTAACTTTGCTTACTTAAAAAAGTATCTGCCAATTATCATTATATTTTGTGTCTTCGCTATAATAATGGTAGTTTTTCAAAATTTCAAAATATAAATTTCTTTAGGAGAAACTCTAATAGTTTGTATCACATTGTCATTTGGTTAAGATTTAAGAGTCATTATAGTATAAGGTACGTGTCTAATAATTTGTGTATGATATAACTTAGGAAAAGAGGCGTTGGAGGCAGCCGCAGGCTCCCGTAAGTGTGTGTGTATATTAAAAAAGGTACATCATACTTAGTATCCTATAATGAACTTAATATAGACTAAAGTAAATATTACCATAAAACTATGGACTGAAATGTGTTCGGGATACGATACTAAGTATTAAAATATATATAAGTAATGTGAAATATTTTAGACGAATGAATGCACTCGGCAATCGAATAATTAAGTAGCAAACGCATAATTTCTGCATAACATATAAAGATGAAGAACTTTTGATACGATCCACGGATCAGTTATATTGAAATTTCATTGTATTTATCATAGTCTATGCAGTATTATATCGTCGAAGGTCATTAGTGTACGGTTTAAGATGATAAATGATTTTATATTAAGTTTTTATATTACTTAAGATAGAACAGGCTACCTCATGGTGTCATGTACTGAGCGGTACCAGTCAAAATAGTTCAGTTTGACGCAGCTGATATTTATTAATTTATAATTATTCCTACGTTTCTTTACTACTGTCATGCATTTAAATTTTTTTTTTTTCATTTAATTTCATTAACATTTGATTAAATCTCTGCTGCGTGTTAGGGTTACCATGTATCAGCTATTACCATTGTAATTTTCTACTGACGCTTGCAGGTCAGTGACTAATATAATTTTGACACTAACTTGAAACTGATTCGTGTCGCTTATGTGTCATTTTTTACATGTTATCTGCAGTTCACAGTACACAGCTCCTCTGATTTTTTGAAGACCGTAAATAGCTGGTAACTCAATTGCTTAGTTGATATGCTAAACTCGAAGCTTATTTATATTTTTTTGTAATACAACACAGTACTAGTAACTACGCAATAGCAATTTAGGTGAATTTTAATATTTACAAATTCCAGATGTAAAAATGATATATTTTTTAAATTCGAGGGTGTAAAATCTGATCTAAACTTGTAGATCGTTTGTTGTATGAATATTTGATTCGCACAGCTTGTAAATATACAAGAAAGTTTTTATTCCATTCTCCTTTTTGTGCAGATACTATCATTTCTAATACAATTATATTCATTTATATTTCTATGTAGGAAACAAAAACAAACAATATTTTTCTGTTAAATGACACTGCCAGAATAATTCGTCTGATCGACACTATATCTATGATTTCACAAGTCTTTTACAAACACAATACCAACGCAAAGAAAACACAAGCAGGTTATTGCAACTTTTGTTTAGAAAAAAAGTTAACAGAAAACGCAAAACTTCGTACTACTAAGTCAATAATGTATTGCTAATTAATCTTTGGGATCGTACTTGACTCCGACATCTATTCTTATATTATAAAGAGGAAAGATATGATTGTTTGTTTGTTTGTACTGAATAGGCTCCGAAACTACTGGACCGATTTGAAAAATTCTTTTACCATTAGAAGCCGACATTATCCCTGATGAACATAGGCTACTTTTTACAGCGGGAAAATGCTTCATTCCTACGGGTAAACGGGTAATAGGACAACGGGTATAAGAATTATCCTTCCGTACATTCTTAACTACGTAATTACTTCCTTTTTCACATAACTTCTAAACGGCTGAACCGATTGGGTTCAAATTTTATATGATTTAAAAATACAATTGGACTCGGTAGGTGGCGCTGCTGTTGGTATGTCAAATATTAAACGGCTTGACCGATTGGATTGAAATTTTGTCTGTGTATTTCCATGGTTTCATAGACGAATGTATTATCCCACCAAAGAGGAAAGATTTGTTTGTTTGTTTTTTTCTATAGTTGAGGAGTTGCCGTAAGAACCTACGCCTATAATGAAATTAAGAGCGGGCAAAGCCGCTGGCATAAGCTAGTTTTAAAATATAAAAGTTTAGATTCAATGGATATTGTATGTTTTCGGCAGGTATCATATTTTATTAGTTGACTCGTCAGACCTTGTTCTGCCCTATGTGCTGCAGCGCCCTCTAGTAGCTACTTTTAGCAGAATTGACAACAAAAAAAACCTTCTCCATGAAAAACCCTCAGATGTGTCAAGTTTCATGGTAAACGGTTACCGGTCAAACGGTACCACGCATCACCCCAGCCTATGAATGCTTGCAACGCCTGGGGCATCATTCGCGCGTTGCCGACACTTCAAAAAACTAATAACTGCTTTCTTGAAAAACCTCTTACTGTAGTCCTTAGAGAAAGTCTTGGCAGGGAGCTCATTCCACAACCTAAGCGTTTGCGGAAGGAAGTTTCTCTGACACTGTACGTGACCATTTAGGTTCTAAGGTGTGAGGATGAATTCCATGCCTATGGTGAGCAGTGCGATGGTACAAAGTAATAACATGTCTTACAACAATTTTATCCCCGCCCCTCTTTCGAACTGTTTAGTTTATTAATTTTTCAATAAAGCTTTTTGTCTATTTTTCAACAATTTAAGGATTGTTACACAAGTTGGAATAACCCGATTATGTCTTTTAGGCGTAAGTATTGTAAAAACATATTCAGAACACAAAAAACACTATCCACCTTACTGTAGGCTATTGTATCAACATTATATATAATGAACAATATCAATATATTTAGGTAGTTTGTAATCCACGAATAGCAGACTGGTACTGTAAAACCTAACATGCTTCCTATGTTGTGCTAAATCAAATGAAAGGTGTTAATTCAGTAATATACTTTTTAAGTTGTGTTCATGTAACAAGAAAAAGAGTAAGCGTGTTCAATGTAAATATGTGCTACCTTTATTTAATATTATTATGAACTGGGAAATTAGGGATTTTATAGACGGACTAAAGTGTTATAAAAAAAAAGTTTTAACTAAGTAAAAGGTAAATTGTTGTTAATTTTTTTTTACATTTTTAGAACATTTGTTAATATTTTTTTGTAATATGTCCCTGATAGTTCTATTTACTGCATAATATCTTTATTTTGTAAATATGTGATTTATTTAATTTCTTTAATTAATAAAGTAGTCTCATTATAAATTGTAATTTTCAGATTATTATTTAAGCTCTTGCAACAAACAATATTTGTAAGGAATACTTTAAATATTTATTCCTTTGTTCTATGCGGTATGAATCCAGGTGAGGTTCCGTTTAAATTTATAAATATTTAGGCAGGTTGTGCCCTCGTAACAGTGTATTAGCAATTTAATCACAAATTATTTTCAAAGTTGAAATATTTATTCTATAGAAAGAAATAGCTAAATTATTAGAATTTTATCTAGTGTATTGGAACCGATCCTTATTCACTAAATTGTATGACATTATAATAATGTTCTGAAATAGTAATGTTAATAACGCAGTTGTATTATGTAAGATGAAACCGAAGAGCAAGCTAAAATTCTTGACAATGCACAATATGTAAGCAAAAAATGAAGTATGTCTATTTACATTTTGGTGAATACGCTAGCTGCGTATCGTCTAAGGGTCAGCTCAGACTGAGACGCGACGCGGCATTTTTGAGATAGCAACACATTATGGACCTTGTTTAGTAGACAAAAGGATACAAATTATATGAAGAGCACAAAAGTGAGAGGTTACTTGTCGAAGTACACCAAGATGCGTCGCCCGCGACTTTGGGATGCGTATCTTTTTGTCTAGTTAACAAGGTCCACAATGTGTTGCTATCTCAAAAATGTCGCGTCGCGTCTCTGTCTAAGCTGATCCTAAGAGTGACGAAGCGGCGGAGACCCTGACTGTACCGGTTGAGATCCATAATAGTACTAGCTTATAATATGATGTGCCACCATGGTGTTAAAAAGGAAGACACCAAACGAAACCCCGAAATTTTTATTATTTATTGCATCGCAGATAAGTTAGTGGGTCTATACTTGATGTTTCATCCATTCCAGTCTCGATACGCAATGTATATCAATAACTGCAATGCGACAGCGACTGTCATCGATTCGTTGCTATAATTTTTTTTTACTCCATATAGCTTTGTATATATAATATTAATGCAGAATTCAGCAAATATGGAAATAAATAATAAAAAAAATATTTCTGAACAGCGCCTGGTCCCAAACTTCTATACAGGCACCAGACATATGATACAAACATCTACATACTTTCTTTATTGTAAATACATACATATTATACATAGAACACACCGAAACAGTAGGCAGGGCCACCTTAAATTTAAAATAAAGATTTCTGCTAGAATTTTAAGCTTGCTTTGATGCTTTGTCTTATATATATATATATATATATATATATAAAATTTGTAGCCATAAATAACTGCGGCTTATTTTTAAGCGTCAGACAGAATATCTCAAGTCATAATACAATAGTTCCTGTTAAGTGTCATTTATATCAATCATACTGTAAAGTAAAGATCATTATAATATTGTATAAAGTAATTTACCGAATAGTTATATGCTATCTCAAATATGAATTTTTCGTAAATAAAAAAAATTAAATATTTTGTTTCTTTTTTTGTGCAACGAACTAAGCATGGGGGGGGGGGAGCTCAATCCAAAAGAGCCCAGTTAAAAAAAACCCGGATAAACCGTGAAAAATCTTTTGCCATTTCTATTTGCCGGAAATTCATTTGAATTGAAAAACAACTTTAGAAGCGCAAAAATAGTAAATATCTGCAAGAAAGGCATGAATTTGATGTATTTTATTATTTAAATTATAAATTTGCTTTCATTCGGAAACTCATTTCATACAAAAAAAACTCGATTTCGCCTTAAAGTACTAGTGATACGGAATCATTAATTACTCGGCAGTATTTTATTTCACCCATTATATTAAATTTTAGTTAACATACATTGATGTTGTTACAGTGGAAAATAAAAATGTTAACATTTATAAAATTTCAAGCCAGTTAAAATTTGCTATTTTCAGGCTGCTTTTTCGTAAAAAATAACACGAAAATTGTAAGTATTTTGGCCGAAATATTTTGTTCTGTAAAAAACAGATCATAAAGTCTATGTTTAAAAATGTGTTTCGACTAAATTTTTACAATTTTCGTGTTATTTTAAAAAAATCTAATAAAACGTAAAAGCAGCTCAAAAATAACAAATTTAGCAGAAGTGCCTTTTAGTTATGTAATGTAAAGTATGAGGTTTTTTCAAGCAAGGAGATATTCAAGTTTTAAAGGGCATCGCTAAAAATTATGCGAGGTGTCTGCTTGTTTGCCACCGTAGTGGTATGAAATTGGCGAAGATATTAAGTAATATACAATGCCTGAAGCTGACGAAAACTACAAAACCGATTTTAATAAAACTCACACTGTTCCTAATTCATTAAAAAAATATTATTAAAATCACTAGTAACTGAGAAAGACGTGGATAAACATACATACACCTATATAATTGGGCACCTCTCTTCAGAAGCCCACTTAGACTAACATAACATGAATATTGTACTATTCTAACAAGATTCAAATGTTCCATAAGAATTTAACAATCACTTACCTACTCAGACCTAATTTATGTTAGTTATCTTAATTTCTAATACGCGTATAATTCTAACTAGTAAAACAAAAATAATGTAACATATCAATAATGAGGGTAAGCATCATGTTACACAAAACTAAAGTGTAAAAGAATCGTCTTAATTCGTCTCGCAATCGGTCCGAAGCCAAGAATCTAACCATAGGTCGTACTATATGTAGCATTGATGGTCATATTAGTTTGCACAGTGCAAAATGGTGTATGCATTGATGGTCATATTAGTTTGCACTGTATTGTTATTATTACATATCAAATTATATGGGTCGAATTGATAACCTGTTTTTTTGAAGTGGGTAAAAATAACCAGTAGCATATACTTGGCTTATAGGAAATTAAAACAAAGGGGAGGAAGGGGCGGAAAGACGCTTGAATATCATCATGTCATGAAATACACAAAAGCACTACGTTCGTCAGTTCCCGATAGCCACTATCCTGAACTGCGGTAGCAGTCTTGGGGGGTGCTAAGAAGCCGCAGCGAATACTACGCAGGCTACCACGACTGACGATGTTTCTTGGTAAGCAAAATTGAAGGAGAAAGCCTTAAGTTAATTGCACCAGTTAATGCAAACGATGACGTTACCAACTTAATTGTGACGTACGGGCCACAATGAAAGAGTTTATCATCACATCACAATCGCCGAAACCTGTGAGTCCTGCGCGATACGACATACATACATCTTTGGAAATCCGACACGATTGGCGAGATTAGGATAGCTTTTGCAGCACAGCTAAGGTTTTGAGAGCCAATCGAATTTCAATTTTCTGCTATGTATGTAATTTGAGTACCTACATAATTTATAACAAATATTTAAATTTAATTTAAATATGTAATCCCACAACTCTTTATGGTGTGTAAAAAGTGCAATGCGAGAAGAAGTTGGCAGTGCAAAATTAACCGGAAAACACAAGTGTTACAGGCACAAGTTCGTTAAATCTCTGACCACCGTTTCGGGGATAAGTGTCGTGATAGAAAAACTGTACAATTTCTTCAAAAGACGCTTCATTTATGCTTTTACTAACAAATTTAACAGCTTTTTCATCACTTTCAGCGATCCCAACTCCTGACTTTCCTCCTTTTTCTTTTAAGTCAATTCAATGATTGTGATGTTAAGAAGAGTATTTTCTCCATTGTCTCCAGTGCTGTTAGTAGTGATTATATTAGCCGTAAGATGCTCATTCCCATCCTTGACATAGTTGTAACCGTCATCACTCACATTCTTAATGCATCTACATCCTCCAGTACCTTCCCCGCGCAATGTAAAAAATGCTTTCATTCTGTCTGTTGAATCCCTTACAATCCGGTTTTTGTCCTGGTCATAGTACGGTTACTGCACTCACTAAAATTACTGATGATATTCGTTACAGCATGGATACTAAACAACTCACAGTCATGTCACTGTTAGATTTCAGTAATGCCTTCAACACTGTCGACTTTGACCTATTGCTGGGCATTTTACGGTCTCTTAACAAATCTCCAACATTGATAGACTGGTTTCACAGTTACTTGTATGGGCGCCGGCAACACATTCGGTTAGAGGATACATTCTCTGACTGGTACTCCACTTCAGCCGCTGTACCGCAAGGTTGCGTCTTGTCTCCACTCTTATTCTCTATTTTCATTAACTCTATTTCTCTCCAGCTATCTTCTCTCTACCACTTGTATGCAAACGATCTCCAAATTCACACACATGCCCCAATTGATGACATAAATAATGCTATTCATTAATGCTGATCATAACCAAATGGAGTACATTTTATGGTCTTCAATTAAACCCCATTAAGACTAAAGCTATTATTATTGGCAGTACAAAAATGATTTCACCACTTAATTAGGATTTACTACCACCTGTTGAACTTGATTCAATTATTATTTCTTACCTAAGCTCAGTTAAAAATTATTGACAGTAGTACACTATCATGGATTCCACAACTAAAAGAGGTCAGTCGTAAAATTTTCGCTTCTATTGGGTCAATGAGACGGTTGCGTAATCTGTTACCTATTCCCACCAAAGTTACGCTTGCACAATCTTTACTTCTTCCTATTCTTGATTATGCTGATGCTTGCTATATCAATCTCACCGAGGAGCAATTAAACAAACTTGAGCGACTCCAAAATCTCTGTATTCGATTTATAATTGGATTACGCAAATATTATCATGTCTCTCAATTTCGTGCTCAGCTCAAGTGGCTCCCAATTCGTCTTCGCCGGAATACCCATATTCTCACACTTCTTTATAACGTACTGTTCAATCCATCAACTCCTCATTATTTGAAAGAACGTTTTCAATTTATTTTTTCATCTACACTTACACTTCGCCCTTCGACTAGCTTACTTTTAAAAACACGTGCACATAACACCAACTACTACAGCCACTCATTCACTGTGCAAGCTATACAGCTGTGGAACTCCCTTCCACTAAATATCAGGAGTTCACAATCCATCTCTATTTTTAAAAAACATGTTAAGGAACATTTTTTTTCATACTAAAACTTATTTTATTACACCTGGTTAATATAATCTTCATTTTGATGTATTTATTATACTGTGTATATATTTTGAATAAAGGTATATATGTATTTATAAAATAGGTATATATATATGAATATATATATTATATGTATATTTATATATATATAGTTGATATTTATGTTTTTATATATGTTGCATGTATATGTAATTGTCTGTTCTTTTTTATTTTAAGTTACTATTTTCACTACCGCACCACTTCTCATTTATTATTTCCTCTAAACAAAGGTTTGCCTGGTAGAGATCGCTCTTTAGCGATAAGGCCGCCTATTTGTACCTTATTTGTCTACTTACTTTTCTTGTTTTTGTTATTTTTATGTGCAATAAAGTATATTCATATTCATATAAAAAAATTATAGGTAGGTATTTGTTTTTCTATACCGACAACTTAAAACTAGCTATTTTGATTATTATGTTACCTTCGTGTCGTAACAATCGTATATAGAAGAGATTTTTTTCAATTTTTACTTTGTCGGTGTAGAAATCAGTTACCCTGAGAATGATTTAATTTTATCTCTGGAGTGCAAGTGCATATCGAAAGTGACTAATTTTAGGCCTGGTTTGAACAATCGATATGAAAAACATATCAGATGATTTGAATAGGTCTTTTCACTTGTTTGTCTGCTAATTATACCCTGCTAGCTTCTGAAGAGGTTAATACGAAGCTTGGCTTATATGTTTTCACTTATAATGGGATACGTATTTTAGAACAGTTTCTTAGCAACCCAAGTTTGGTCCACGGGTACCTTCTATAATGCCTCGTAGGGCGTCGGGTGGCGATGGGCGTCGCATTTGTCCAGCCAATCAGACGCCGGATGAGCTTTTTTATGACACTCGTGTCACTCATAGCCTGTCACTACAATACGCGACAATATTTCTACAAATAAGGACTATGGTTAGTTACAATAGAGTTTAAAATTCTCTGAATTAATGATCATTAATGAACTTCCGTTATTGGTCGTGTAGATTGATGACACACCCTATACACCCTGGTTAGGTATCGGAGGCGTTGTGTTATTATCACATAAATGCCTACGTATACTTTCAACGAACGGCTGATAACAATTCATTGTGATAAAATCATTGAATGGGAATAAAATTGAACAAAATGAAATTAGTCCTACCTATCTATATTATAAATGTGAAAGTTTAAGTTGGTTGGATACTCAATCACGCCAAAAAGGAGCATCCAGTTAGGATTATATTTGCTGATAGTTGCAGAGACGGAGAAGGACATAGAATACTTTGTATCCCGGTAAATTCAAAAGTTCAAATTCAAATGCTTTTTTTCTCGAAAATAGCATTTCATAACACTTTTCTAAAGTCAAAAAACTACAACTTACAAGTTTGTGAATTGAAACAGTTTGGAATTAAAATGGTAGGTATTCAATAACATGTTTAGATTAAACACGGCATTCAGGGTTCGAGGTGAAATATGCTTCCAGAGAATAAAAAGAATTTGGACGTCTGAGTTACGATTTCGTAGCAAGTCTACGGAATCGTAGTACGTCTACGAAATAAGGTATAAATGTTTTATAAAAATATTTTTAGCAGATTTATGTGGCTAAAGTCTTAGAACAGCAGAATTAAGACAGAGGCCTTATTTGTGGTTTCCAAACTTTGACAGCCAAATGGCCAGCTATCTCAAAACTGCTGGCAAAATCTAGTACCTACGTTTAAAAAAATGTATTGAAAATAATGCGAAAAATCAATCCCACCAAAAATATTTTTATGTAAAATGTTGGCAAGACGAGTCCATATGGCTTGCACTGTCAAAAGGTTATCAGATCTCATGTAGAGCGAAGTTTCCTTTTGTAAATACTTGTCACACAATGATAACTACTGTATGTATTAAATTGTCACCACATTTTAAATTTTTAACGAAAAAAGTAACGAAGTACACAATTATAATATAGTAATATTATTCGTATAATTATAATAATCTAGGAATAGGTAGGTAGTATAGCAGTAGGTTTAATTTATGGAGAAATTTATTCGTATTTAAAGTAATATCTGTACGTATTACTTTACCTATGGAATTCTGAAGACTTTTTGTTTAAGATAATGTGTAAATTTAAGTGTTATAAATTGTGAAAAATGGTTTATACAATTGATGTAGTCATGATGTCTAGTGACCGCATTAAGTAATGCACGTAGAGCGTCTACGCCACAGCGTAGCAATTCTACGAAAGTATAAATAGTCGTTACAAGATATGTAGTAGCGTGACAAATTGCACTTTCACAGGCTATGTGGGTCACATGTCACATTACGTTAACACTATTACTTAACGAGCTTGTTTAGTTAATTAAAGGGGATAACAAAAAATAAAAGATTTAATATTCTGAAAAGTAGTGATTTTATATTAATATTTTTTATGGTTCCGCACAGATGAGATATATACTCGAATCTATGTTAATTAATAAAAAAGGGTTTTATGGTTCCGCATTAAATATATTCAAATCTATGATAAAAGATTCAATATTATCAAACAGTTGTTTCTACTGACTATGGGCTGCTTTTCTTTATTTTTATAAGTAATTATGAAGGTTACTGTGAATTACAAACACTAATGAAAGTAAAATTTTTCTCCGATAACTACTTTTTGAGACATTAACATTTTAGGTATGCGCTTACTGCCTTTTTTAAACCGATCAAACATGCTCTACACAAGGTTATATAGTGACGTCACTAACTGTCTGTGCTCTTAGAAAATACTAGCTGACCCGGCGAACATTGTTTCTTTCTTTAAAACAACTGCCGCACGGTGTATATAGAACGGTGACTTTCGAGACATTCCAATTTTAAAGGGTATTCGCTTATGTTTTTAAATGAGTTCAACCTTTTTTTAATAAAATCGGATTGAGTTTTTAAACATGTGTCAAAAATAAACGTTATTTAAATCAAAAGCACTAAGGAGTATTGATATCAACTTGGAAGCAAATCACCGCCAAAATAACTTTCTACTCCTTTTTAACCCCGTTAGAAGATGAATTTCAATAAAATACGAAACACGTCTTCCATCCATTCTGTTAAAAAAGGTTTATGCAAAATTTGAAGTAAGTAGAAGTCCAAGGAATCACGTAATCCCATACAAACTTTGCCCCCCGTTTTCACCCCTTAGGGATAGAATTTCGGAAAATCCTTTCTTATCGGATGCCTACATCATACAAAGAACACAACCACCAAGTTTCAGGTTTCTACGATCAGTGGTTAGGCTGTTCGTTGATCCGTCAGACGTTCAGGACAAAGCATTTTATATGTATAGAAGATGTACGGCGCGTTAAAGGATATTGCAATTATCGCAATTAAATATCGCGTTTACATATGTGCTGCCATAACAAAGCATACAACCAGAATATAAAAAAAAATCGAAATTCTAAATTATATTATTATAATTCGTTAAATATCGATATAATACCTCTATCGAGCTTATTTTGTACATTAGCCATGTTTTTATAGTATACACTAGACTTGAAATCGTAAAATAATTAGTTTCATAAAAATGTGATGACCCTATCCACCATTATATTTAAATTTTTATATTTTTTGGTAAATATGCAGTTACAAAATAGCCAAGAGCATATTTAGAGCATATTATTTAAATTTCCGTAAAAAAAATTTAATTACTGATTCAGATTTCTTCACTGAAACTGAAAATAATTCACTGTTATGTATATCTGTATATGAAAGAGTAAACTGCATGGCTGACTGAATGATATATTATGATAAATTACTGTGTCTAGACATGTAATTTTGCACAGACGTTACTGTTAGGAGAAACTGTTCTGCCCAAGAATTCTCGAGGAATTTGTCTTTAGTCGAGACGGGAAAAAAACTCAACTCCTCGAGAAATGAATTCTGTGCGTGTAAAAACATGCATATACCACGTTACCAGTCTAAAGTATCTCATCGCTGTTGATTTATTTGTTGATTATTTTGCGGGTTACTGGTTTAGTTTTAGTTGGCAACTATGCTAAAAAAACATAGCGTTGAAAATTAATCATCAGAATAGTTTATGAATAAATATAAAAGGCATTTTTAGTTTAGGTTGGTAGGTAGCAAGATGTTAGTTTTATAGTTATTTAAATATGTACTAGTATTGTTGTTGATTTCATTTTACTCATTACTTTTTATTTAATTAAAGACTGTTTAATGTACATTTGGGAACTTGTGGGACCCAATAATTATAAAAAATTAAGTAAGAAGTACCCTACTCTTTATATATTTTTTATATAGACCAGCCGAGTATAGTTTGTTTAATTTTTTGTTGATTTGTTAATTAATAAATAAAATTTATGGTAACTTAAATCCCCTAATGGGATTGGAAGTTTGTATGGAAATCCGTCAAATACATAATAATTGGTATTAGCCTTTAGGTTCAAAATTAAGATTTACGTCTTTCATCGTTTATAGAAAATCATTCCGCAGACGGCAAAACTTAAAAAATTTGAAAGCTTTCTATTCGCCAAAAGTTACAATTTTTTTTAAAAAATTACAGCATTCGTAGCCGTTGTTGCGAAAAAAGAACAGTTACAGTTTTATTATTTTTTTTGCTTCATCTAATACTGAGAAAAACCTTCAAATATGTTTATATATTTACTCGTCACAAAAATTATTAATATTTATCTCAAAATATGTTAACATTATTTATTGAAATAAACGATTAAGTATAAATGATTTAATAGGTCTTTAGCGAATGGAACCACAAAAATTATCAATTTGAAGTTTAAACAGGTATAATAAGGGTCTTAATGTGACCCCACTTAAGTTATTCATCATCGTTCAAGTTAATCGCTCAAGCTGTAGCAACGGGCTCACGCGGTGACCGTATACCTATCACGCGATCATTAACTTTGACATGAAGTCTCTGAATGCACTGACACAAATAATACTATACACAAAAATGGGGGGTGGGCTTTAAACTTTGGATATTCATAAATTTGATGCCGTGCTCCATATATATATGAATATTATAAATGCGAAAGTAGCTCCGTCTATCTGTCTGTTACCTCTTCACACTTAAGCCGTCGTACCGATTAAGATAAAATTTGGCATGGAGATAGTTTGAGTCCCGGAGAAGGACATATGCCACTTAAAAACGTCAAGTGTGACTCGTTTTTTTTCTATAATTAAGGAGTTGCCGTTGTAATCTTACACCGATAACCGAATTAAGGGCGGGTGGATTCGCGGGCAAAAGCTGGTTAAATGTAAGTTAAAAAATCTGACAACTGTATTTTGGACTACAGCCGCCAGGAGTTGGTTTTATTTTTTATCACGCTGAATTTCTTGCGCTAAATACTCTTTTACACACTTGTCCAGTTTTTTTATTCCTGTTATTAACAATATTTATAAATAATTTAGTATACACTATTACGGTAAAAGCATAGATTTCGAAAGATCGATTCCTCTTCCATACCTCTTCCCTCCTATAGAAGTGCTAGTGCGACTCTTGTGTATGTTATACGGCAAGTCGGTAAAACTTACTTTTCTCTAGTTTTCGTATAAAATTACCAAGTTTTAGCTGGTAAATAGCTAAAAAAAGATATTTCTCCCCGCTAATTTCGTCGCGTAAATTTTGGCACGGTGTCATATCTACCAAAAACGCTGTAGCGTAAATTGGGCCGCAAATGCTAGCGTAATTTCGGCTACGTAACTGACGTAACTTAAGTGTGTCGTTATTCTATACTAATCACTTTTTATGTCAAAATGCTCCACGTGTTTGTTGCAATTTATTAAAGAAACTACCCTTATAATGAGCAATTTATGGCTTGGATAAATTATATTATTTTAACCTAATTAGAAATAATGGTATCATAAAGGCTTTTTATTGGTTTCCTACGATGTAGGCCAGGCAGGTGGGCTAAATTGGTATGAGTAGTTTATTACCTACACGTAAGTACCTACTATATTATTGACGTATTATAATGTAAGTTTTTTGGGGTGTTTCTTTTCTAAATGCTTTAATTAATTCCATTGTAAATTAAGACTACCTAAGCATTAGCGTTTGTTATGTTACTTTTTGGTAACGGCAGTTTAACGATTTTTTGAATAAAAGAAGAAAAAGAAATTTCTACAAAAATCTGGAAGCAAAAGACATCAAGATTCGCCGGCTATGACCACAGGCATACTATTAAACCCTGTGTAATAGATTGCTATGTATGTGATACTATGATCACGACATAGAACAATAATAGCTTATTTTAAAAAAGATCCTACCGTTAGCCATATTTAAGGAATGCCGTAAATAACAGAGAATCGTAATGATTTAAATGATTTTCATTTCATCCAAATGCAATATGCGCTTTAATAACCGCCCTTTTTTTTGACGGCTATCATAGTGTTGGAAAATATTCACATTTAAGATTTTTAAAGCTAGATGCAATAAATAATAATAATCCATGCAATAATCTAATGCACAAAACAACATTTATTTTTTGTTACATGTATTTTTTTTATCCCATTAACTGCTATAGTTTTGGTATGAAATAGTTAGTTATTAATGCGATCTAGTGTGCTTTTGTTTACATTTCTCGTAAGTGTTTATTATTATGTTTCAAAAATATTTACCAAAATACGATCGAAGTTTTAATTTCCTTGTCTAAAATGTATCAAGAACAAAGGGCCGCTCACCCTAAAATCACGTAGGTAATTAGTAACCTATAAAACAGCGCCAAACATTTGTAAGAGGTGAAAAAATATAGCCTTCGCCTATATAGAGTGGCGGCGACTACATGCCATGTTGGAGGAGGGAATTGCGATGTGTTGGCAGCACCACTTGCTCATTTTTCGGTGTAAAAAAACGTCTTTAAATAAAAATCGCAATATATTAATACATCAATATGCTTGCCAGCCTTCATATGCCCCACTGTTGGGGCACGCGGCCTACCCTCATAAGCGAAGATGATTTGGGCTATAGTCCACACGCGGCCCCAGTGCGGATTGTGGACTTCACATACGTCTTTTTTTTCTTGACGTATTGCAGGTTTCCTCACCATATTGTCCTTTACCGAAAAACCAGTGGTGTGAATAAATAAATCAGTTTACTTGAGAAATTAAGAAAAGACTCATTGGAACACACCGACACCGCGGTTCGATCCGGTCTTCACTTCACTTGGCACGTGAATACAAAATTATTCTTGGCAGTAGTTTATATTTATATTTGGCAGTTGCGTTAATATGAAATAAAAATAATTATTGTAAGGATTCTTTATTATTGGAAAAAGAAACAATCAGCAAATCAAAACATTAACATGAGCAGATGATAAAAATCCATAGTTCCCATTAGGCACTTTTATTTAAAATTCTATATTAAAAACAAAATTTTGAAATACAGTAGTTGAAAGTGTGATAATAAATATTATTGCATGTAAAAAAACTGTGAGAAATCTCTTACATAAAATAAATATGAAGTGGACCTGCCACCTTAACGCACACGGGTGCGCTGGCCGCTCAAAGCACGCCACGCTGCCCACCATTCCTAACAACCCTCACTCGATTTCATTTACAAAACATAATCGGACGGACGACTGCGATGCGACATTCTCGACCAAAATCTCCCCTAACTCCTACTCATCAACTAAATTTAATCAACCACCGTACTCATCTTATTGCTGAGTCGTTTGTATGTCTGTAAGCGTGTCGGCTATCGGTTAGCAGTGGTATAAAAGCGGCCGGAAGTTTGGCCGGTGACTTATAGCTTTAGAGCTGCGACGTTGGTATGGCGCCAACTTTCCAACTTTTACCGCGTGTACTTCAACTCAATTGATTTGGTTTCATCATTGAACTAATAGTGATCTGCTATGAACTTTGTGGTTATAAAGAACTGAGTTGTGATGACCACCGAAGAACCAGCAGCGCCTGTGGATGTTGAGGTAAGATAAAATGGAATGTTATATTTTTTAAATAATATATAAGTATATTCTGTAAACGGACCATAATAGTGTGTGTGTGCAAATATAAATTATTTTTTTATGTATATACGTATATTCAGGTATGAAATACATTTACCACATTATTTGTAATTGCCATAAATTACCTACATAATACCACAGGCAATGATAGTTTTAAAATAAAATTTATATTTGCCCGTCCGATATTTACTTACACTGAAAAATCTTGATTCAAAATCCTTATAGGTAAATATACTTTCCAAACCATAAATAATTATTGCTTTTATCAAAATAAAGATAAAAACGCCCAAGCGCTTTAATTTACGGCTCTATCGCTTCATTAAAAGCGTTTATAATGTTTTTTATACAACTTTTATGGATAACCATTTTAAACATAAATTATAATATATTTAAAATTAAATTCTAACAAAAAAAAATCTACAACTATAAATGAAAATATTATCTAAATTATTACATTGTGGAAGACTGCCCCGAAGGCTGGCCACGTTATCCCGTTATATTGCTAAGCTAATCTTGTGAGCTGTGCCAATAGAATGCATTAGAATGTTTTAAATAATTTATGAGCATCTGGCCCTCATGGTAATCTCTCCGAGATTTGCGTATGTATGTGCGCCGATTGCTGTTTGCAGCCTTGATAACTTGGTGAGTAACTTGACAAATAGAGAAAATGTTAAAAAGGGAAAAGGAGGGAGGCTGTGATTACAATTTCTCTCTGTTCAAATTATGGAAAGCTTTAATTTTTTTGTAATTACGGAGGGCGTTTGTTTGTAAATTCTTCTTCTCCTTAGCGGCTTTACCGACTCTGTTGAATTTCTAGTACTTATGGGACTACCTAGATAGTTTATTTATTTTACCTCAGTAACATGGCAAACAAGCTCAGGGTCTGCTTGATGGTAAGCGGTCTCCGTAGCCTATGGACGCTTGCAACACTTGCCGACCCTCCAAAAATCTAATAACTTCTTTTTTGAAGAACCCCATACTTCAGTTCTTAGAGGTTGTAGAGTGCATCAAGAAGGAAATAAAAAAATGTGAAAGAAATGTAAGAATAAATTCTCTGCCGTTGGCGAGCGGTGCGCTGGTAGATAGCAGTGGGCATCATTTCGAACAATTCTCCAGAACACATCTCATTTATTTTCATTGGCTTGATATTAAATAAATCTGCCTATAGAAATTTACAGTGGTTTTTTTAAATTATAAATGTTTGGCTGAAAAGCGCTGAGTTGACATGGTATATACTTGCAGTTGCAGCCGACTGTACTTTATAGTTTTGAATATAGTATGACAGCTCCTCAAGGACTTTTCTGTAATTTTTGTAATTTGCTTAGTGTGATTCATATTATTATAAGTGGAGAGATTTGAGATCTTCGTGACTCGGGTCAGTTAGTCACGCGGCGTTGACTGTAGACCCGTTAGGCGTTATCGCCGGACCATCGAATGATGACTAGACGAAATGACGCAAGAATAAGTCTGTCGAAATATAACTACGAGTTGTCCTGAATAATGTTTCTTATCTTTTAGCGGGCTTAACATGCTCGAATGTCTGCACCAAAAGCTAGTTTTATATTCTGAGAATTTCTGAAGTTTATCATTGCCAAATCCGGTAGAACTTTGGTTATTAAATGTACGAATTTTTAATTGGATCATATTGATTTTAAAGACTGCATAATATACAAACGAACCTACTTTAATTGGGTAACTTTTAATTATAAATAAAAAAAATACATTATATTAAGTAGATACTGTTGAATAATCTGAACAGCTGTCAATAAAAATAAATTATTATACTGCACCAATTACAAATCCATTCGGACAAGCTTGTATTTTGTAAGACTATTCTATTTTGTACTAAACAACGCGCTTTTCATTACATTTATGAAAACTAGATTTAATTGGAAGTGGTTGGTTACCGAACAGCTACAAACAAATACATACACACACTACAGCCTATTTTTCTTAGTAGTCTTATTTAACTCGATAAAAACTCAAATTCAAGAAAACATTGATTTAGGTTCAGATAAGAAAAGCCACTCGATATAGATCAGTCTGTCTGTTTTTATTTAATTTCGCTTTTATTTTAAGCCTACATTTATCATAGGTTTCATAGTTTTAAATTCAGAAAGACACTTAGAAAATTAGGATGAGGAACGTTACGACGTTACTTAGTTCATTTCGATCATTTCGCCAAAAACAATGAAAGGCCTATAAAAGTTGGAAGTAACCGGTATCTCATCAATCATGACCCGAGCACGTGGCCACCAGCAATCTATGAATGAAGGCTGAAGGCAACAAATAGATATTAGATAAGTGATTAGATGTAAGTAAAGCGTCGGTCGAAAGCGGCAGTCGGCGCGCGGCCGCCGGCATGTCGCGTCGACCGAGTCGCCATGTCCGTTCTCGCTTGCAGGCACCCTCGGAGCCGGCGCCCCCTGAACCCGAACCAGTGCATTCAGATGACGAACCAGCGCCCCCTGACTGGCGCCCCTCGCGCCCGGCTTCGCCTCCGCATGACATCTCCGAAGGGTCCGAACCGAGCCGACCAAGTCGGACCGAACCGGCAAGCAGATACTCTAACCTCAACTTCTGGAAGGCACGACGAGTGACGTTCTACCGGAATGGTGATCCGTACCATGGAGGCGTGGAGTTCCGGTTCAAGCCGGGCCGGGACCTGGCATCCCTGGAGGCGTTGCTAGACCGGCTGTCAACGCGGCTGGAGCTCCCGCGCGGCGCACGGTTTATCTTCGGCATGGATGGTGACAGGAAATACCGGCTCGAGGAGCTTGAAGACGGCGCCTCATATGTAGTCTCTTCCTACAAAACTTTTAAGGTAATTTGATTGGTTTTCTTCTATTTACTTTTACAAAAATTTAAAACTACGTTAATTTTTAGCTCTCTAAGAAGTCATTACTTGTTGTGTATGTGTTTGTATACAGTATGTGTATACTTAAAATCTGGTTTGTCGTGCTATCTTAATAGGATACACAGCGGGCTTCAAAAAAAACGAATTTCTCATTTGTTTTTGACATTTACTTATTGTGTGAAATTTCTTAGCCATAATCCCAAGCCGAAGAATACCTATGTCTGTTGTTTTCCAAAATCTTGTAAAATGTTTTTATTAACTAGAAATCTTTTTTGAAACTATTTGTATGAAAAACTAGAATCCTGTATAACTTTTAAACTATAAAATTTAATAGAAAACTGGCACACTGCAGACCTAGTTATTTATTAATAGAACATGTCTTCAATATTTCGTGGTATTTGATCAGCAAGTGTCAAAAATAAGTGAGAAATTCGTTTGTATGAAGCACACTGAAAGGCGCTGCGAATCATATTCTCTTAAAGCTCATGTTACTTCATTGTAATGTATGCATTAGATTGGTTCGGTTTGTAGGCCGCTATGAACATCGTCATTGTGTAGCGCGTAGCGCTAGTTACGAGCTACAGGTCTACGCATATTGGAGGATGTAGATTTAGATTTAGGATGTAGAATTTTGCACATTCCCTGATGACATCAAATTATGATAGCTCTATTTATTCCTTATGTATTTTTTTTATATAAGGAATAGCTTACGATATACTATTCAATCTTACACAACAGTGCGTTGCATAAAACTTCGTGACTCGTGGCTTCATCAATTTACTTGATAACGTTTTGCTGCTTTGGACCCGGTCTTTTTCTAAAACATGAGCAGACAAGTGAACAATTTGAACTTGGGGTTATGCTACCACTACAGTACCATCGACTAAATATTAAAAGTTTTTAAAAAATGTTTTTATTTTATATTACAGTTATTCTTAGGGTAAGTTGAAGCTATCCACTGTAGCCCTATCTTAATCAAAGCTACATATTTCTTCCTATTTCTTAAAAACCGTTTATTTTTATTATTCCGCATTTTTAACGTATAAGTTGGAATGTATTTATTATTGCGTGATGTTATATTCAGTTGCGTGAGATCCTGTGGTTTGGTTTTGATTTAATTTATTCAAGGTCATTTACAGCGTCACCAACGCAGAGGCCGTTAATTTTATTTTAACACTGCGTTTTCTAATAATAATATAGCACTAAGTAATTCTCTTTAAAACTTTTCCTGACAAGTAGAAATATAAATAATACATTTTCTGGGGGCATGGCAGTGCCCCCGCCAAGACAAGCCAATCGAAGCGCAAGGGCACTACCTACTCTTTCTCGTAGCGCTTCGTCGTTTTCTTGAACCCTCATCAACTCGGGTTTGGATTATACCAGATAAACAAAATTTTCAGAATATGATGTCAATAGTGGACTTATTAACATATAAAGTTTTTATTGATATCTTAATAAACCCCGATTTCGTATCTCACTCACTGATGCTCTTCAAAATTCTTGGGGTACTTCTTGAAGTCCTAAAAAGCTGAAATTTGGTATGTAATGAAAGTATAGAAACAACAAAAAAAGTCTAAAACTTGGAACTTTTACCCCCCAACCCCTTAAACTAGGGAATGGCAGTTTGTATGAGACTTCCGCAAATTGATGCTAGAGGTCTGAAAATTGATATAGGGACTCCTTTTTTAAATCACCCCCACCCTTTAATTTAGGGGATGGAAGTTTGTATGGATTTTCCCATACAAACTTAATTTCATGATAAGGATCTGAAAATTATACAAGCACACAGACTTCTTATTACAAATTCAAAAATACGTGTATCAGGTTTATAAAAAACATATCCCTTAACCCCTTAAATTAGGGGATAAAAGTGTATATGGTGCTTTCGTCAGATTACAGAATATTACTACATTATTATACTTATATAAGAATATTTTTATTATACTTATGTACTTCGATGAAATTAAAATGTAGTGACAAGTATTTACAAAAACTTATTTGTTGTTGTAATATTAAAATCGTAATAAACTGTATCAGAGGCCGAACTTCAAAATTCGATGACATAGTAAATTAATGTCTTGGCAACATTTTACATGAAAATATTTTTGGTGGGATTACTTTTTCCGTATCTAATGCTAATACAATCCAATACTTAATTTAAATTATAAATTATTGAGATCTATTCACTATGTTAATTGCTGGATTTGCATAACTGGGTAGCTGACACTATAGAATAAACTATCTAAAACCAACAGGATCTTTTAACCCTTATCTACCAGATATCTGTTCCACGCTTCATAAAATTAAACAAGTAAGTAAGTGGACAATTAGCAAATAGCTAGTTACCTTAATTATTTCCTCGACAGGTGCTCATGAATGCTAGAGTCCAGTTTAGACTGTTAATAAAAAAAAAAATATTTTTTTTCGCAACTCATATTTAATTTAGCATTTCCAAATAGCTTTATTGTAAGTCTAACTTTACACAAAAACCACAGTATGTATGTAATAAGTTTACATACATACTTACAGTACGTTCCCGATACGGGTAATCGTGTCGTTTCGTGAATGTCCGAAATGTCAAAACAGTCGGGGCTGTGTCCTTGTGCCAGATTTGCTGCGGATAAGGCCGGCCACGCACGCCGCGATTTACATACAGATTACGTACCGAATGTTTGCTCTAACTTCGATAAGCCCTTCGACTTATAGAAAGGAAATTAAATTTCTCTGAATCATTCGTTTCTTTTCTGGCAAAGGAAATTGTTAAAGCAATTAGCAATAGTTTGCGGGTAATTTTGTTTGTTAATAAATTGATACGCGTTCTGTAATGATTTAATGTGGGTAGGCACGTATAGGACCAGTAGGTAAATATCACGCTAACTCCTTAGAAATGAGTAAGCAAATAAAGGTACCAACGTAGCTCAAAGGATTAGTAAAGCTGAAGTGTTTAGTAACTTAAGATCCTGGAGAAGGAGGCTTAGGCCATGTAGTCCACCACGTTTGGCTAGTCCGCCCTTAAGGCCTCTGACTTATGATAACAGCCAGGAACGACGCGACGGCTTAACGTGCTCTCCGATCGTAGGAGCTCAGTATGCCCCTAGACCGTCACCCATCTAGGAAGATATTGACCATGCCTGATGTTGCTTAACTTATAAAACTGGGCCAGTATGTAAAACAATTTTTCTTTGGTACAGAATACATTGATTTTTTTAGTGTTTTTGTAAGGCAACTTTTTTAAGTTTGTTGTATTTTAATATTTTTGGTTCAATTCAGTACTTCTAAGAATACAATATCTTATGTGTATGTATTACTTACATCAGCATATGCACAATAGAAGGCAGCGACACCTCGCGTGAGGACAATGCACTACCTTGCACTTTGTATGCAACATTGCCCTGTCGAGTGCGTTAGATTTACATTAAAATTATACAAAACACAATGAACTTTTTTCTTTGCAACTTAACAACAAAATTTGTTTTAAATTTTAAGGACCTGTTATTGAATGTGAATGTGAATCGTTTACTAATCAACTAGTTGTGTTCCTTGGTTTTACCCGCGGAAATCTCTTTTCCAATGACAACTCTCGATCTAGATAAAATTATCCATAAGATAGTAGCCGTAACTGTTCTGTCGTTGTTTGAGACCGTTGGTTATATCTTACAAAGTGATTGACTTAGTGAGACTAAGTCAGTGGTTTAGCACCACTTACTAAAAAAAATCTACATAGACGAAATTACTTTTCAAAATAGCACTTTAAAAGTAATTTACGTCTATGTGCCTAGTTTTCTATATGCTATATTCCTAAATTTTGTTTTAAGTATTACCATTAGACACTTGGGGTCATGTCTTTATGTAACTAAAAACCGACCAAGTGCGAGTCGGATTCGCGCACGAAGGGTTCCGCACCATTATCTATAAAAACGGCAAAAAAATCACGTTAGTTGTATGGGAGCCCCCCTTAAATATTTGTTTTATATTAATTTAATTATTTATTTTTAAAGTGAATATATAATGTAATATTCTGTGAATTTCAAGCGTCTACCTGTTGCCGTTATAAAAAAGAGTTGTAATAACGAGCAAAAATATCACGTTTGTTTAGGGGGCTCCCTTAAATATTTATTTTACTCGGTTTTTAGTATATGTTGTTAAAGCGGCAACAGAAATAAATCATCTGTGCAAATTTCAACCGTCTAAAGACGGACGGACAGTGAAATTTTAATAATAGAGTCCCTTTGGGTACGGAACCCTAAAAATGGCCACTTCGGAGCTGATTAAAGACGATATAATTTGTAAAACATATATTTGGAATGTGCTCATTGAAACTTTTTATTCGATACCACCACGACACATTTTAATACTTTTTTCGAGTTGTTCAATCTATTTTTATATGCGCCATATTGGATTTTGTGAAACGTCATTCAGTCTGATACGCAAACAACTAACACGAAGCTAACGCCATGTATGATGTATGCCCTGACCCCAAGAGCGACAACCCCAGCCGAGGCTCCCCCCGCGGGGAGCTCTTGATCGTTGGGCGCTACATGGGCTGAGACTCCTTCAGAGTCTCGCCCCAAAAGTCCGGTGAAGCAGTAATGGCTGATTCAGCCAACTGCATAGTCAGCACAAAAAAAAAAATTAAGATCTATGGGAGGCACACTTGAATATTTATATTTCTAAACCGTTACAACATATATTTTCAGCGGCTGTAACTTTTATTTCATAGTCTCTTAATACAATACCTGTGACACACACGGACGGACGGACATGGCGAAACTATGATAAGGATTCCTTGTTTGACTATGGAAATACCTGAAGTATCGGAGACAACATCGGTCAGTTGTCTTATTTTCTTGATCGCATTAGCAGCAGAGCTTAGTTTTATGGCTAGGTTATGAATATGAGGACCCTACTGAAGTTTGGAGTTAAGCTTTATATCAAAAAAGACTATTGAATCAATAATATGTAATTGCTTCCCATTAATATTCATACAAGTCTCGATATGACTCTCAAAACAACAAATACCTCTGTTTAAAGAAATTGTCACAAGCATCAATTTCGTTAAAACCACATTATTTTTAACCATGGCTTTGTTTCCACCTAAATATATAAGAAAAAAAACTTTAACTTGTCATTAAAAAACAACCACTATTATTAGTCGCCTTTACAATAAAAACAAATAACAGAATTTAATGACACAAAAAACTATTTATTGTGAACTATCAGCACAACAATTATTTATTGCCAGCCATCATCCATCTTACTGCCCTACTTTAAACAATAACTTAATTAATTCAATTTGTTTTTTTCGCGTAACGAAAGGAACCGTTTATCGTTTGTGCGATAAGCGTTAAGTTACTTTGTATAAATGAATAATAAGTAAATATGCAGCGTAACAAGTCCCTTGTTAGAGGACAACTGGACGGTAGGATGGTAGACAGTAATGTAGAATATGATAAGATCTTTCTTACATTATGTCTGTGGACTCAGGATTTTATTTGATGATATGTCGATACCAAATCTTGGCCACGGCCACTTTCTACCATGCATCGCACCGCTCGCCATCGGCAGGGAATGAATCTTCTTCAAACTTCCTCCCGCCAACGCTTAGGTTGTGGAATAAGCTCCCTGCCCAGGTTTTCTTTAAAGACTACAGTATGACGTTTTTTTTTTTTTTTTTTTTTTTTTTTTTTTTTTTTTTTTTTTTTTTTTTTTTTTTATACCACTAAGGTGGCAAAAAAGCTTACGGCCCGCCTGATGGTAAGCGGTCACCGTAGCCTATGGACGCTTGCAACACCAGGGGTATCACTTGCGCGTTGCCGACCCTTCAGAAATCTAATAACTTCTTTCTTGAAGAACTCCATACTGTAGTCCTTGCAGAAAACCTTGGCAGGGAGCTCATTCCACAACTTAAGCGTTCGCGGGAGGAAGTTTCTCTGAAACCGCACTGTACGCGACCATTTAGGTTCTAAAGTGTGAGAATGAATTCCCTGCCGATGGCGAGCGGTGCGATGGTAGAAAGTAGCCGTGGGCATCATTTCGAACAATTCCTCAGAACACAACCCATTGTACAAGCGGTAGAACACACACAGTGAGGCAAAGTCTCTCCTCAGACTTAAGGGCTCGATACCGCAAGTGAGTTTGGGATCGTCGACAATTCTCACAGCCCGTCGTTGAACCGAGTCAAAAGGGTCAAGCTGGTATCCGTTCTGAAAGAAAGAAGTTATTAGCTTTCTGAAGGCTCGGCAACGCGCGAGTGATGCTCCAGGTGTTACAAACGTCCAAAGGCTGCGGTGACCCCCAACCATTAGTAGGACCGCTAGCTTGTTTGCCACCTAACCTTGCTGCCCCATTTTCTTAAAATCTAATATTAATTCAGGTCCATATAACAGATAAAATTTCAGGACAAATAGAATAAGTTTGAATATAACAATCTTTGCTTCGTAATTAGCCTCCTTTCCTCCCCCTATGTCATGTTATGACTAGGCAACCCTAGCAAGTTTTTATAAGCAGGATTTTATTAGCATGTTTAACCATAAATTCTCTAAAAAAATTCATCCTTTCATACAATATCCACGATCGCCTGAATCACTAGACAACAGACAGACAGGTTTCTTAATATTGTTATATAATATTGCGGTATCTTAACGACACGGTGGAGGTGTGGCCGACGATGTACAATCGTGAAAAGAACTGCTACTAAATAAATATTTAGGTAAGCACTATTTTTTGTTACTTTTCTTATTTTGTAGGGATGTACACAAAACTCTAACCTCAAAATCTAGAAAACTGTGATTTAGGCCCAAAAATGAAAACTCATTATCGCCCTTATTTATTCGAAATCGATTTCGAATAAAGATTTTTTATTTGAATTATTGGTCATTGTTTATGAGGTTAAAAATATTGCGTTTCCCTCTTTCTGACTTACTTTATAAAAAAAAAAAATTTAATAAAACTGGCAAAGGGGGTATATTTTTCTGTTCCTGCCTTCGTTTTTTCATATTGCTAACAATAATTATAATAGTATGAATGAATGTGTTTATATATAGTATAAAGCCACCTTAGTCTAAGTAGGTACACTGTTTCAGAAGCAATATTGCCCTGATAGGCTTACCACCTGACACGCAAGAATTAAGTGATTGGTACAAAGAGTCCGTCCTCCGCATTGTGATGTGTGTATCCAGCCTTTGATTATACCCCTTCGGAGGATTAAAACCGTGGTGTTGAATACGTATACATAATTAATGTAAGCTATTATTTTGATGTTAACAAAAAAACATTAGAACAAAAACCTTGTTCACTTTTCACCTTCTTGTCTAATATACTGATGCTTTCAGGAAATGCACTTTACTTTACCATATTTTATCGACCTGTCGAAATCAGGCATTTGGGTCAAGAGGCATTTATTCAAATAGCCGATTTCAACGTAGCAATAAAGTTGATATTAAGTGCAACTTTATTAGTAAGCTCGTAACATAACTTTAGGGTAAAACATAAACGGGAATGCTTACGTTACTAAACCACATTTTTATGTAAGTATACCTTTAATCAAGTAATAGCACTTATAATTCTATTAATAAAAATTTTTGAGACACAAAGAAGCTAGAAGTTCTAAAATATTTCTTTATTGGAAATATCAGCTATGTCCCACAGTTTTACCCTTTTGATTCATAGACTATGGCGAATATAAGTAACGTGTAGTGCGTTATCATTATTGTTAGCCATCACAATACCGTTACCATTCTAAAAATATAAAACAAAAAAAAAATCTAATGTATTATCTACATACAAAAATTATAAATTGGTCTTCTGTTATCGAAAATACTGATACTTTGAGACCTGTGTAATAAGCGTGCTGAATCGATACTCGCTAGCGAGTGTAGTTAAGATTTCTAAAATAAGTCACAAACCGCTTCCTTCGGTTACTGTAGAAATTAACAATTTTCATACAAAATTTTTACTAAGCACGCTATCAAATATCGACTGTGTGTGTGTAAACCGAGATAATCAGGTCAGATCCGTTCTAATAACAAAATTAAAAGCGTGAGGTTAGCTATCATAACCTTAAACCTACACTAAAAGGCGCTGGCAAAACCAAAAACATACGAATATATGCAAAAGATTAATAGCTATATTTTCAGTCAGGAGTACATATATTTTCAGTTAACAAAAACCTTGGACTAATTTGATCAAACCTCGATATATTACAAACTTGACAGCCTAATGTGACAGGTTACAGATTAGGAATCCAAAACAAATATTTAAAAAAAAACTCTCGCGTGCTTTTGTTGAGCGTGACCAAAGTGAACCCCAGGCTCTTGATACAAGCACCCTAAAATAATTAACTGCGAACTGTTAACGTCCCAACTCATAACTAACATTACTTCATACATGTTGGCGATTGCGTGGACCCTTAAGAGCGACCTTGACCCCTCTCTACCCCACTACAGGTTTCCTCTACCTCCGTATTCAAATTCGAATAGTTCGCTTCATCCGACCGTGCTATGCGGATACCTCCAATAGTTAAACTTTATAAGTTATTTTAAGTTATTTCTTACAATTTAAAGTATGTTATCGCGTTTCAGTGATGTGACTAAGGACGTATAGTATCTATTATCAAAGCTATTGTTTTGCTGGTACTGCAATTTGGTCAGCTGTTGTTAAACTAGGGTCTAGTACCCCACATTACTTCATAGTTATTCGACGTTCGTGCTCTAACTAGTGTTTGTGAAAAGTTTTACTAGTTTTTCGGCTTATAAAAAAGAGTTTTGAGAATTTTGGTATAAATAATAGTGTGGCTAATATAATTTGATAAATCTTAGCATAGATTTTAGAAGAAAATAAAATAAAATACGATTCAACTTTATACAAGATGACTTAGATTTAAAAACAATTTTAACCTTAATCGTTTAGAGGCAAATGATGTGCTAAAATTTATTAATACTTTACGATTTTCGTTAATTTCAACCGGTTGTTAGTGTCGCTACGCTGCTCTACGGTCCGGTACAATGGCTGACACGATAGGATGTAGACTACGGCAAGACATATTACATTCGCTACGAACCTCTACACAGTGCTACGACGGTTTATTGTTTGACTACGTTAGTTTTAGCGTCTTTTATCTTAACTTATTACTATAATAAGTCTGCATGTACGGGCATTAAGCTAGTGTTCCGTAGAATGAGAATTATTCCAGATATCTAAAAAATAATTATATCATAAAAAAAGTGTATGTCTAAATCAATTTTTATTGGTAGTATTTGTAGTGATTTTTTTCAGTGTTTTAATTAAATTAAATTTAAATTTAGATCTAGAAGTTTAAAAGTTAGAGAGGGGAGGGGAGAGTGTTTTTTTTAACTTTGGTTTTTTTTAACCGAAGGATGAAAAAATTTTTTAACTTTGGTTTTATAAATTTTTATTTTGTGAGTTATACACAAAATAAAAATTTTAGAAAGTTATTTAAGAAACTTAAAAAAAACAATTTTTTTTTAGTACTTTAAATGCAGTTTTTAGCCATATCCAATGATATTCCATATAATGAGGTGCGCAAAAAAAATTTTTCATCCTTCGGTTCAATGTAGAGAGGACACAATTTTTTCAACTTTTGAAGGCTATAACTCGCAAAATATAAATAGGAGAAAAAAGTTATTTAAGAACTTTAAATGCATTTTTGATGATTTCACACACTATGGGGTGCGCAATAAATAATTTTCCATTTCTCTGTTGTATGCGTCCATAGGCTGCGGTGACCGATTACCATCAGGCGGACCACAACTTTTTGCCACCTTAGTTGTATAAAAAAAATGGAGAGCTACCCCTAATAAATGTATTTTTTCTCAATTTTGATAACACTACATGGCGGTTCACATCCTTGTTCACAAAAACACATCCTTGTAAATGTTTACTTAATATTTAAAGAGATGGGTATTATAAGGTTGTAAAATACTGACGGAAATGACGAATTTATAAGGATTCCGTTTTTTTACCCTTTCACTACCAGTTCACTGCTCAAAAATGTGATTATTATCACATTTTTGAGCAGTACAATTAAAGGTACCTTCTCGTATTTATATTTAATTACTAACCTAAATAATAATATCAAAAATAATCTAAACTAATCTACAAAATTGTATATTTATTTACATTATAAACTTAAAAAAAATTAAATGATAAATTCAAATATATATGCAAAAGACTACGTTACAAAAAGATTCGCTTCCAAATTCGCATCATAGCTTAGTTCGCAAGACGCCAAGCGCGGCGTTACCTTGCTGAATGGTATCCTTTTTTTTGAGCAAGATTTCCCGGCTCAGTCACAATGATTGTTTTCATTTTATCAGAAGAACAAGGATCCATAGTTTCTACTGCAAACGCCAAAAAATCATAATTGCTACGACTACGTTCAGAATATTTGCGGCGTTGTTTGCGCAATTGTTTCTAATCAGGCTAATTCACTACTAATTTAATTGTTTCCTGAGAAAAAGGATCTTGACAGACAGACAGACAGACAACAAAGTGATCCTATAAGGGTTCCTTTTATCCTATTGAGGTACGGAACCCTAATTGTATGATAAACCCTATATCATTTTCTTTATCTTTTTTTTTAATTTGATTTTGTTCAAATTGTTGTGTCAATCGCCCGTAATACATAACACACAATCGGTAAAAAAAATCAGCCTGATACCTATTCCGGTTCAAAAGGCATAGCTCTTCAAATGTCGGATCGACAGACACAGGGACAAACAGCATAGTTTTAATTATAAAAACCCGTTTATACCCTTTGGAGATGGAACCCTAACAATATTAAAATCTTAAACTAACATAACCAAACCACAAACCGAGTGGATGACCCTTTACTACTTCGCCGTTTCTCTTTCAACCACAACATTCCACGGTGCAGACACTAAAACACACACACATACACTGCCCTTTATCACCTCACTGATCAAGTGATCTAAAATATTACAAATATAAAAATTAGTTCTAATATTACTTAATATACACCCGGACTTAAGAGACAGACAAATATTCATCACATAAATGTTTGACTTGTGCGGTAGTCGAACTCACGACCGTGGATTACCTCCTAACAGAGCCACCAAGGCATTTATGTCCAATTGATATCGAAACCATTATTTTTTAATGAATTGAATGTAAGGCGTTGGCTAAAGATTATTTTGAGAATTTACTTACGATGGCGAAGTCGAGGAAAAAGTTGAATATTTTTAAAATCTGTCTAGAAAATACTTTAATACACACCTTGGTCACAGATTATATAATACTATCCTTTGTTATACCCGTTGCGTAATAGAACCTATCTCAACTAAGGATCGACTCGCTTGTAACAGCAAAACAATGTCCGAGTTTTACTTATGTGCATTAAAAAAATCTGTGGCATTCAAACAATTTTCTGTGACAAAGGAACACGCGGGTTACGTCGCGTGCCAGATTCGATCGGCACTGCCCAACGGACCAACTGGTCCCTCCCACTGGCCCAGTTTAACAATTACTTATTAGCAAAAAACAAAAAACACACTTCTCAGAAACAAGCCTTAATTACTGATATGCGTAAGTAAACAGTTTATAAAGTAATTAGAAATAACGCATATGCCGCAGAATAATAATTAAATTTCATTAATTCAACGGAAATGGGTGTTATTTATTATTTGCTTATATTTCGTTTCTGCAGGACGATGTTGTTAATAACACGCGTGTCGTAACACAGTTGAAAAGTGTTCGTGAGTTAAGAGAAACAATATTTTTTTATGGGTTTTGATACTCACTAAATAAAGCACTCGGTCTAAGTAAGATTCTAGTGCATCATTATATTAATATCCCCAGTCTTGACAATGAAAATACCTAATGTTATTACTGTGGCAATACTACAAACAATTTCAAGAACTTCGCCGAGACTTAGTTACTTAACTTTTTAGAGTGAAGCATTTTTGTATCTGTATCCATCTAACGTAGCTTTATTTGAAAGGTAACAAATAAGTATATCATTTATAAATACGTGCAGCGGTTCTGTACATTTAGACCAGTAAATTTAGTTTTCAAAAGTTTTTTGTTCATACATAATATGATAATATAACTGTTACTCATGCCTACAATCATATTTTACAACAAATCCATGCTGTGTGATAGGTAAAATTTAGGTGTTTTGAACTTTCACGAATAACTCGGCTAAAAAATTCAAAGATAAGTATTCCTTCACTATCTTGATCAGTACAGTATTTGTTACGTATACCTATATTATTTTATAACACATTCTGCAAATGTACATTGACATGGGTGCAATTTTGTATTCACGGGTCGTAGTTTAATCAAAATTTAAGAGTTTAAAAACTAACTCCTTTAACAAGCCCATAGATTAAAATTATAACAAATAAATCAATGGGTTTAGAAATAAACACGACTTGAATATTTGTTATAAGTTTACTGCACGGTAAAATTTTGAAGTCGGTAGAGTTTTTGTGCAATTCATTGTTAACACATCAATAAATTATTCAGAAAAATATAAAAAATTAAGCTTTCGGAAATTACGAATTACACATTATATTAAACACGGTTGAAAAAGAGTTTTTAATTGTTTACCAGATTTAAAAAAAATGCGAAAATTTGGACTATTTTTACAATAGTTCAATTTTTTTTTCTGTATATAAGGATCATCGTTAAAAAACATTGTAAACTAATTTTTTACTATTTTTGTGTTATTTTTTTAAAATCTAGTAAAACATAAAAAAGCAGCCGAATTGTAGCTAATTTTAAGTTGCTTGAAATTGTGTAAGGTGTCAATAGTACCCGTGTTAACGTGTGTTCTGTTTCCGAACCCACCACCTCCAGTTTATCCAGTATTCATGTTACCCGATGCACCAAGCTCCCTGCATTGAATTCACAACCCTATGCTAAACAGCCGTCACTTATGCGGAAAGCAAGTGCATGCCGACACGAAGACAATGCGCGTGTCACTCCCTCCTGGTTTCTTGAACTTGGCTCCAACCAGGGACTCTCACATGATTATGACATAGGTACGCAATTAGCTTCTAGATTATGATGAGATGCTTCTAGTTACTGTGCATTGCAGACACAAAAAAGTATCATAAAAAAGAAGTAAAACTCAAGGTATCATACCAAAACTACATTATTTCGTTCAATTATGTTTAATCTTTGTCTATCCCTGTTAGCACCTCTTTTCAGGAATTGTAATGCAAGCGTTATAAATATTTTAGCACCTTTATACGAATGATTTCGGTTCAAATATACCAGAGCCCAGGCTAAATATCCTGAGAAGCGAACGTCTCTACACTTTTCAGGGGTTGTTCTGCTACAAGAGCATGACCCCCAGATGACGATCTCCCCAGATGACGATCTCGCTGTCCGGATAGCGAGATTAGTCTCTACGACCTCCCCGAATAGGGCCTCCCTCCAAACACGACGCCGACGTCCCCGGGTTCGCCGGCGCCCACAAGGATACACTAGGTATCAAAGAGTGCCGGGGCGCTTCTCGCCCCCACTCAATCGCAATCGTACCCGCGTAACGGGGCCTGGCGGTGACTCACCTTCGGGTTCGAGACTCACGCCGGTCGAAGGGACGCCCCCGAGAGCGACAACCCAAGCCGAGGCTTCCCCCGCGGGGAGCCCTTGAGCGTTGGGCGCTATATGGGCTGAGGCTCCTTCAGAGTCTCGCCCCAAAAGTCCAGTGAAGCAGTAATGGCTGCAACAGCCAACTGCATAGTCAGCTCAGAAAAAAAAAAAAAAAAGAGCATGAAGATGTATTTTAAAACCGTCTTAGCACATTGTTGTCAAAAGTTGTCTCAGAGCTATTCCAAACAAATATATTATCGGTATAGTGAAGCACTAAAGGCAAAAGATCTAAAAGTGGGCATTGTTCCTCCCATCAGACTGCTTTTTTAAGATATATTAAGTGAACCAGGCGTAACAATTTTATTTTCAATTGTTATATATGTAATATAATAATTGTGTAATTCAACAATAAAATTAGTTACTTACCTAAAATGTTTATTTAGAAAAGTGTGTACATTTTATTTTTATATAAATAAAAATTACTTTCTTCATATAGCTTAGAAAAAACGTAAATAATTGATATAAACTTTTTTTTAATATTTTGAATTCAACTCAGTCATCATATACCGACTATAAAATAACTGATTGATTAGCTATAATTTTAGTGAATTGATTAAAAAATTTTGTGAAACTCTTAATAATTAAGAAGCAAAATTCAATAGCTATACTTGTGAGTGATCCACACCAAAACCTTTTTACTAATAGGAACCTATCTGTAAAATTTTGACAGGAAAAAACATTTAAAAGTTTTGTTTGCTACTTAAATTGGGGCAAGTGACACCAAAACTCAAAACTCTATAAACAAGCTTTATTTAAAAAAAAGCATAGTGGCGTGGCGCTCTAGCCGTTATCGCTGGTGCGAAGGTCCCATGTTGGACAGCGAGGAAGACACACCGTTTGTCGTCATATCCCTGCCCGTCACGATACTGGACCCACCGGTGAGTAGACACAACAAAATATTTTATACAATGGTAAGAAATTTCACAAAGGTCATCATATGATAGACACTGAAGTCACTCACCGCTTGTTTTAATATTCCTGGTCGTCACTAAACTGCACCCACCGGTTAGTAGGTACAACGAATTGTTATAGCATGAGAAGAACCATATTACACAGGTCGCCATATATTAAACACCGTTATTCGTCATATTCCTGCCAGTCACTATTACTGGACCCACCGGTTAGTAAAACAAACTTGTTATAGCATGGTAAGTAACTCTCATTACGGAAGTCACCTTATGATGGACACCAAAGTCACACATGTAATATTCTTGCCGTCATTATATTAGATCCACATGTTAGTAAAATGTACAGTTCCTCTGGGTTCAGCGACTCTAATCACAGAGGAGAAGCCTTAATCCTAAAATTGATACTTGTGACACGGCATTTCCAACAAATTCGCTATTCAAAACCAATGAGTATCAAAAGTAATTGTAACTAACTAAACTAACTAGCAACGTCGACTGTAAAATCTTGTACTGCAACTGCCGCCTACCCGTAATTGTAAAGCAAAACCATTCAAGTACACAACGCAGTAGTTGCTGGCTTGTCGCAGTCACAAGCCTGTGCTTTTACTAACATTATTTTACCATATTTTTTCTTTGGTACATTAAACTCGTTATTTCCTCATTACAGCTAAACGTCAAAATTACTAACATTTTCCTACGTATTAATTTCACAAACACCGCAGTCCACTTGCTATGCAGCAATTTGAGACTTGACCTCGACTTGGTCTATGTTGCTTCTTACACACGTGCCATGGATAAGGCGTGTATGAACTACATCATATAGACCTCTTCACTATCAATAACACACCCTTAAATTGTCTGAAGGTTGGACAAAGCGAGGGGAGAAGGAGGTCACGCTAGCTTGCTACGTTTCTGTAATTGCACGCACAATGTTGCCGATAAGGCGTGTCCTTGGATGACGGTCAGCTTCGTCCAAGGACTGTGGAATAATTTGAGTGTCGAAATGCGACTTTTTTTATTTACACCGCGACCAGTGAGTATCGGACCTTCGGACATATTGCTTGTTATTCGCGAACTATTCGTGCAAAATACCGCGAATAATTATTCGCTATATTTCCCATAGTGCTCAAGATTTAAGAATCGATGTCATGGTGAGTGGTTTAACATTAATGTCATTTATTAATGCTGTCATACTGCATCTATTTTAATTCTGTGTAGATTGGGGAAGGGTTATTAAAGTAAACGACCGATATGACTTTAACTAACTAGGACTATAGGACTAGGATTATACATAACTTTCAATGCAAAACAAAGGGTAGTTATAATTTTTAAAGCCTCTGGCTGTGAATGTGTTTGTGTGTCTTTCTTCTGTGGCAACGTAGCGGTCAAACCTATGAATCGATTTCAATGCGGTTTTTTTTAAGACTGGTCTAGCTGTGTTTTGTGAAAATACATTTGGCGATTTCCAAAATAATTAGGTAGATCTTTACCTAGTGTATTGATAGGTCTTAGCCTCATAAAGAAACTTTTCATCATTTCCACTCGCCCGATGGACAGGAAATTTGAAACAGAATAAATTACGATACCTTTATGACTTATAGTGAAGATGAAACAAAAGGGCTATAACAATAACGACACAAAATAGCTTTGACATATAAGGCACAATAACAACACAAAATCGCTTTTATATAAGCTAATTTTTACCATCGCGCCGCTCGCCATAGCCGTAGCGCTGATTCCCATACTTTAGAACCGAAATGGTCGCGTACAGTGCGGTTTCAGAGAAACTTTCTCCCGCGAACGCTTGGGTTGTGGAATGAGCTCCCTGCCAAGGTTTTCTCTAAGGACTACAGTATGGGGTTTTTCAAAAAAGAAGTTATTGGATTTTTGAAGGGTCGGCAACGCGCGAGTGATACCCCTAGTGTTGCAAGCGTCCATAGGCCACGGTGACCGCTTACCATCAGGCGGACCGTGTGCTTGTTTGCCACCTTGATGGGAAAAAAAAAACTTTAATAGTAAACCAAAATAAATTATACATAAACTACAATAAAGAATCTTTAAGGTTTAAATAGGAACTACAGTACAGTAGTATGTAAGGTACAATAACAACATAAATTGGCTTTGAAATAAGCTACAATAACGAGACATAATGGATTTTATATATATATACTATAATAACAACACAAAATCTTTCTATCTTTGATATAAGCTACAATAACGTCAAAAAAAGCTTTGATGTAAGCTACAATAACGACAAAAAATGGCTAAGATTCAAACTATAACAACGAGACAAAATAACATTATTTTAACTACTTACAATAATAAAACGAACTGCTAAGTGTGACTTGCATTTGTAGACGATATCAGTGTAATTACAACCACAGACTACTACACAGTGTGTTACTTACACTTATAACTTTCTAACTCTTTAGCTTTTAATTTAATTTGAAAAAGCCTTTGATCCTGTGAATCACGTCAGCTTGCTGCTGAAGAGAGAGACACTTGCGATTCATGGAGATCTTCTACGATGGATTAAATCGTATTTAAGAAATCGATGCCAGGCCGCAGTTCTGGGTGGATATCATTCTAACTTCATGGAAGTTACTTCGGGGTACCTCAGGGTTCCCATTTAGGGAACATCCTCTTCTCTATTATGCCTACCTATATGACATTTTTACATATTGCAAACACTCTTCGTTTATGCTATGTGCCGATGATAAAAAATCTTCCTTAAAATTAATAGCATATATGACTGTGACAAACTGAAAAATGCCTTATAATATTATCTAAATCGTGTTACAATAAATGTTAAAAAGTGTCAATCTATAACATTCACACGTAGAAACAAACATATTAATTACGCCTATAGTATGAACGAAGCTATTATCGATAAAATGGACATTGTCAAAGATTTACGTTTAACACATAACAAAAAACTCACTTTTAGCAATCACATTTGAAGCTTCTCTGGTGCCGAGCGGCCGATGGTGGATAGCAGCGGTTTATTAAGAGGATACACTTCGCGGCGCCTCGCAGCGGGCTTCATACAAACGGATATTTTTGACATTTACTGATTAATCCCTGTGAAATTTCTTAGTCATAATCCCAAGCCGAATACCGGTCTGTGGTTTTTCCAAAATCTTGTAAAACCTTCTATTAACTAGAAATCTTTTTTAAAACCATTTGTATGAACATCTAGAATCCTGTATAACTTTTTAACTATAAAATTTGATATAAAACTGGCATACTGCAGACCTAGATATTTATAACTAGAACATGTCTTCAAAATTTCGTGGTGTTTGATCAGCAAGAGTCAAAAATAAATGAGAAATTCGTTTGTATGAAGCCCGCTGCGAGGCGCTGCGAAGTGTATCCTCTTAATACTATATGTATTATATTACTATACTGGTACCTATGTAAATTTATGTGTGTCTTTGTGTATATATTTATATATTTACTAGTTGTTGCCAACGGCACCGCCCGCGCCGGATTGGCGTTGGATTACTTCGACCACTCCCGAATTGTAGTAAGGAAGTTGTTATAGCAAGCTCTACCTGTGGCTATAGTTCATGCACGTGGAATTGGGTCATTCCTGCATGAACTTCGATTTTTTACAGAATAAAAGTCTAGCCTACGTCCTTCTCCGTCTCTTCAAATATCCCGCTGCGAAGTTTTTAGCTCAATTGGATGCTCCTTTGTGACGTGATGTAGGGACAAGGCGAACAGACATAGGATCGGTGTAGGATTTCAACGGCATTTCCTCAATTATGGGAAAAAAGAATAATTCTTGACGTTTTTAAGTAGCTTATGTCCTTTTCCGGGTCTCAAACTATCTCCATGCCAAATTTTATCTTGATCAGTACAGCGGCTTGATCGTGAAGAGGTAAGTGACAGACAGAAAGACAGGCAGAGCTACTTTCGCATTTATAATATTTATGATTATATTATATACATGGATAGTATGAATAGTTTTAAGTTCTTTATATATATCAATAGGTTCAAACCATGTACCATGTAAAATATTGTTTCACATAAATGCATAAAATTGTCATGAATTCAAGTGAAAATGTAACACAACGAAGTAGGTTAAACCAGCGGTACTCACTGCTATTAAAAATCGCCACGTAACGTTGACCGAGCGGAAATTCCGCTGTAAAACTGTAAAATTCTTATACACAACGCGACGACCACTCTAATAAGTTTCGGTTACTTATCGCACATTCTTACCTGCTTATTCCGTTAGTCCACGAAACTAGTATCAAGAAATACAACGTTCCATCCAGTGAATAGAAAAAATAATAGCAGTTTAGTTCAGGATAGCCAAACGAAAGCTTTCATTCTTCTTATTTCTTCTTCAACAGTTAACATTTTCGTTTGTGATCGTAAGGGATCTTTGAGTACTACCTTTTTGTTTTGTCTTACCGAAAGACACAGCGTAAGGTTTCAAAGTACGATATTTTAATTAGCTTGGTTAAGAAATCCCCATTCTTTAAAAGTAAACTTTGTAAGCAAATTTCAGAATTTACTTTACACTTGTGGTTTTAATTATTGTATTGATTTGATTTGATTTGAATTTATGTAATCCACGTAACCAACCAAAAGTAGTTGAGGTCGGTGGTGGTGGTGTTCCAGGGATTTCTTTTTTACCTTGTGTCCTGAGTGGCGGATGTTCGAGCCCGGCGTGTACTTTTCTTAATTTCACGAGTTCATTGATTATTCACATCACTGGATTTTTGGTGACGGAAGGCTGTGCCCCAACAGTGGGGATGTATGAAGCTGATAACTTACCAAAAGTAAGTCCTTCGAGTTTGACTTTAGATACATTGCGATACGATTTTGACGAGGAGGGTCAGATTATTATGAAGGAGGGAAGGTGATCATGCAATCCCAAAATTGCAGCATGTTTTTTTCTTTCCTAAAATATTTCAATGAATTGTATTAGTAATCTTACGTTTGTAGTTGTAAATATAAATAGTCGAGACCAATAATTGTGTGCGTGCATCGCTGTTCTTTGAAACTCAATGGATTTGATTTGTGGTGTTTTCCACAGGCAGCAAGCTACGGTAAGAAGAACGGAATGTGGTACGGTGGGGGTGCCATCGCTGGTGGTGGTGGGACAGGATCGTGGTCACGAGCTGGCACGCGCAAACCCTCCGTCGTGGAATCCGATGCACCTCCACCGGGCGGCGGCATCGTCACTGGTGTCGGCGCTGTCGGCGGCGGCAAGCCAGCCAGCGGACGAGTCATAAGGATTATCAACAATATGGATCATTCTATACAGGTGATCTATTGCCCATTTTTACTTCAGTCAAACTTTAATGCTTTCGGTTACGAAAGATTTCCCTTTTTAAATAAATAGTTATTTGTTTAACAAGTGGGCAAAGTTGTTTTTTGTAAAGAGTGCCAACTTTAAATCCCGAGCTAGCGAAGTAGTCTAGAATTGAATCACGAGCGTAGTGAGTGATTCTTATATAGACTACTGAGCACAGCGAGGGATTTAAAGGCAAGATACCTAAAATAATTTGCTTTCGTGTGAAACATACAACTTTTCACCTCTGCCAGTGCGAAAAAAAGGGTGTTAGGCAAGGAACACACTAATGGCAATAATCAGCAATAAAATTATTCTAATTTACAAATATTACTTACTATACTCTGCTCCTATCAAAAAATAAACGATAGGTAACTATTCTTTTTAACATTAGCACCTTTTGAAAGTCGCCAATTATTGAACAATTCGTATGCTTTAAGATATTTTTCACGTGAATTCTCTGGTAAACAGGTTAGTTCAGCTTTAGACACTAGTTGTCTTAACTCTTCCTGGGTTTTTAAAAAAGAAAAATATATATACGTAAATAAACAATCAAAGGTTAAAATAACTAATTAGTTTCGCCATTTCGCTTCCTTTTTTTTAGACGTTCGTTCAGAAATTTACTCTTTTGTAACTAAGACTCTTTTATCGGAAACAAAGCATATTTATTTTCAATAAACGCTATTAATTATTTGTAGGTATTAATAATCATAAATATTAAGTTCGTCAACAATTAAAAAAATGAGTTGTAGATATGCTTTTCATTAAAATACATTTGTTTCTAAACCAATCATCGCGTTGTTGTTTATTGCAGTATCGCAAAATTTCAAAAGGTAATATTCGAACGTTGTATAACTTTGTCTCACGCTCGCAGCAAAAATCGATTTTTGTGCTGGAGAGGTGAAAAATATTTCATTAAACCCACTCTGCTCTTTTTGTCTAATTAGTAGCTATTTTTACATTTATCATCATTGTTGCCATTTTGGTCACTAATGGACAAAACCTTTGCTTATGCCAGCCAACACTTGCCTCATGTTAGTTTCATTTAATTATTTATTTTTAAAGTGAATATATAACTAAATATTCTGTGAATATTTCAGGCGTCTACCTGTTTCCGTTATTAATATCAAGCAAAAACGAGCAAAAAAATCACTTTGTAGTATGGGAGCCCCCTTAAATATTTATTTTATTCTGTTGTTTAATATTTGTTGTTATAGCGGCAACAAAAATACATCATCTGTGATTTCAACTTTCTATCACGGTTCATGAGATACAGCTTAGTGACAGACGGACAGACGGACAGCGAAGTCTTAGTAATAGGGTCCCGTTTGTACCCTTTGGGTACGGAACCCTAAAAACGATACGTGTCATGCGACACCCGGTTGGAAAATAGGTTCTTAGTAAAAAAAAATTGGTGCACTAATTAGACAGGATCGGCTCATACCAAGATGCGCCGCGTCTCTGTATGAGCCGTCCCTTATGCCTGACGTTTTTAAGATGTTTTTTCTATACACTGTTTAGATTATACGCTTATATCTATCTATAAGAGAAAACTTTTTCCAAGTTTTCGTTCTACGCTAACATACTGAGATGGCGTGGAACTGAGTTACTTATACCGTGACCTATATAAAGTAGAAAAAATCGCAAAATCCCATGCAGAAAAAAGCCTTGCTACATCTTCAACTAAAACAATTCTCATATAACAATGGTAATTAAAGTCAATTAAAAACAAATCGACTGATTTTTTTAACGTGTTTGTTTTTGCAATCGGTTTCATACGAGCAATCACCATAATAAATCCGAATTCTTACGTCTGATTTGCGTCGAGTGTAATTTAGGGCTTTCATCGCAAGCCTTGAATAGTAAACAGTGGGCCGGCAATTGAATTGCGCAGTAAATAACGAAATATGGTAAGGTCACAGCAACGTAGACAGCCGTAAGATAGCCAGGGTAATGTGACCTGCCTATGCAGTCGAAATTTGGAATTCTAGGCCTATTTCGTTCCAGAGGTCGACCAGAGTGTAATAAAAAGACTGGTCACGGTCTGTTGCCTAACTTTAACATTGATATTTTTAGGGTTCCGTTAAATGTAAAAATGGATTCCTTATATAGAATTCACATGCTATCACAGCCAATTTGTTTCAAATATGCTGGACCGATCAAGTTGAAATTTGGTACATTAGATGAATTTCTGTGACATAAATACGGACGTATAACGTGAATAAAAAATATGTGGATTAATTGTGGTGCCTCCAAAAAAATTGCAAGCAGTACCGTATCATATCTAATGAAAGAACTTGTTATAAATGTCTTAAATATATGTTTCTTTCATGTATTCCTAAAATGAATAAATAGTCTTAAATTTATTTAAGAAAATAGATGAAATTTGCCGTAGAAATCCCACAACAATAACCTAATTTAGCAGGAAGCAGCAGCTAAAACCTAGTCACATGATAAAATTTTAAACCCTTAATGAGTGAGTCCGACTTGCACTTCATCGGTTTTTAAAAAACAGAGAATCAAGTGCCATTGAAAAAATTAAGGAACTTTTAAACTTTTTTGTAAATAATGACGACGATTCATTTTAAAAACACTTTCATGTCACTTATATTTTCTGATGTATCTGGTGTGTCGATTACGTTAAGTTGTTGCTAATAATTCTCGTTTGAAATCCATAGAAAAAAGATATACATTGCGCATTTGAAATTACGTACAAAATTCATCGATTATCACGAAAGCGCAATGTATATCTTATGTCTATCGAGAATTGATAGCAACAACTTTACGTAATCGACACACACAGGCGTCACCTCTTTCTAGTTTAGTTTATGTGACCTGCATGGAAACTGCTACTCTTCTGTTTGGTCAACCAAGTACCTAGTACAAATACCCTTTATAATAACACTTGAAATTTGTACCTACATTTTTTTTAATTTAGGATTATACGGTTTATTATAATTGTTTTTGTAGTGAATTCAGTTGTATTAAACATAATAATTTCCAAAGTCATAACATAAAAAAAAATGTAAATAGTTTTTATTATATTTGTTAGTAATTGCTGTTATGTTTAAGTTTTTGTGTTCATAATTTATAACTAAATAAATATTGTAACTAAAACCAACAATAATGGTTGTTACGTAGCAAGCTCTACGCGGTAGGACGTACGGCATAGACCTTCATTACTACCTATTCACAGTCGCCACCAATCGCAAATATTTACAGTTAAAATAAATACAAGCATTGAATAACATTTTCATATAAAATTTATCACGAGAAAGAAGTTACTAGTTTTAATAATAACAAAAAATAAACACTAAAATTGCTTTGGCATAGCACCGTATCCAGATTAATACACTGACCTAAAAATAAAGAATTGAATTTGTTTTACATCTATACTATAAACCCCATAAAACTAATAAAGCTTTGGAGGGAGAAAGAGTTACAGAGAGCACCTACGTGTGAAACTTTTGGTACAAGTATTGTTAAAGAAGGACATAGGTTTCCAAAGCAGTAACTTTAACCAAACTCCTCATAAACGGACTATTGCTACATTTATAGTCTGCGATACCAAACTTTCTTCCTCTAATCAAAAAGTTTCCGTCGGAATCTCCAGCCGATAATCAAAAGCACTGGCAAAAGCTAGTAAGTATATAAAGCTAAACAATAGACTCTTTTTCCGGTGCTTGTCAAGATCATCATCCTGATAAAATTCAATATTTGTGGTTCAAGTTAGTATAAAACTAGTCAAGTGCCAGTCGGACTTGGATGTTATTACTCAAAAACAGTTTTTAAAATATATAATATTTTTATGATGTGCAAAGCAAGTTACGCTGGGACATTATAGGTCTATCGGAGGTTCGAAAACAGGGACAGGACACGATAGTTCTCAACTCAGGTAACTTGCTGTACTACCGGGGGGGTGACCAGCTATACAAAGGTGGTGTCGGGTTTATCGTCCGCAAGTCCCTCGTCAACAATATCATCAAAGTTGACAGTGTGTCGACCAGGGTAGCGTACCTGATACTCAGAATATCAAAACGATATTCGTTGAAGGTCATACAGGTTTACGCGCCGACTTCGACACACCCAGACGACGTAGTGGAGGAGATGTATAAGGATATTTCTAAAGCCATACACTACTCCAAAACCCACTATAACGTCGTGATGGGGGACTTCAACGCGAAACTAGGCAAACGAAGTGGTAATGAGCTAAGAGTGGGGCAATTTGGATATGGACACCGAAACTCCAGAGGGCAGATGCTGGCCGACTTCATGGAAAGGGAAGGCCTCTTTATGATGAATTTCTTTTTCAAGAAGCGCCCCCACAGGAAGTGGACCTGGATGAATCCGGATGGTTGCACAAATAATGAGATTGACTTTATCATGTCAACGTAAAAGCAAGTGTTCAATGATGTCTTTGTGATGCACACGGTCAAAACCGGGAGTGATCACCGTATGGTAAGAGGCACATTGAACCTCTTTTTTGAACATAATTTGAAAAAATTGAACATAAGGCTTGATAGGTCTCGACTGATAAAGTCCACGCTCCGTCCCACAACCATCCAAATCCAAAACCCAAAAACTTTCAGCTCCCACTCAAAAATCACTTTTAATGCTTAAAGGAAGACGCATTAGTGGACGATACAAACGACATATTTGTGGAAACTGTCCATACGGTTGGGTCTAAGTTCTTTAAAACCCACCGTACAAATAGAACAAAAAGACTCTCGGACCTGACTCTAAGACTTATGGACGAGAGACGAAACCTTAGGCTGCAGTCTTCGGATGATGCAGTGTCATATCGGCGGCTTAATAAACAGATCTCAAAATCATTTGCACGCAACAAACGCCACTTTAATACTTTGCGTATTGAAGAGGCAATAGAACGGAACAAAGGTTCCAAAGTGTTCGCGAGAGATCTGGCTATTGGGCGAAGCCTTCTGGCAAGGCTGAAAACGCAGGACGGCAGCATTGTTTCGTCTGGACCAGAGGTCTTGGAGGAGATCGAGAAATTCTATGGACAGTTATACACGTCGACATCGAAACCAGTTGGCAGTCCAGCTAAAGACCCTAGAGCTAGACTGACTCGACACTATACCGAAGACATCCCGGACGTCAGCTTGTACGAGATTAGTATGGCTCTCAAACAGCTTAAGAACAATAAGGCACCAGGTGATGATGGAGTTATGACTGAGCTTCTGAAAGCGGGTGGAAAACCTTCTTCTTCCTTCTACCTTCTGCTTCAGAAGCTCTTTAACACCGTCATACTCGAAGGAACTTCGCCACAATCATGGCACAGGGGCGTGGTGGTGCTTCAAAAAAGGTGACAATACCCTTCTTAGTAATTATAGACCCATCACGCTTCTGAGCCATGTTTATAAGCTGTTTTCAAGAGTAATTACGAACCGTCTCGCTCGCAAGTTCGACGCCTTCCAGCCTCCCAAACAAGCCGGTTTCCGAAGAGGCTATAGTATCGTAGACAACGTACATACGCTACGGCAGATTATACAGAAATCAGAGAAGTATAATCGGCCCCTTTGCTTAGCGTTTGTGGACTATGAGAAAGCCTTCGATTCGGTGGAAACATAGGCAGTGCTACAGGCTCTACAGAGATGCCGTATTGATCATCGGTATATCGAGATGCTAAAGTGCTTGTACGATAGCGCCACTATCTCAGTCCGTCTCCAGGATCAGAACTCGAAACCGATCCAACTGTAGAGAGGTGTGAGACAGGGAGATATCATATCTCCGAAACTGTTCACAAATGCGTTGGAAGATGTCTTTAAGCTTCTGGACTGGGACGGTTTTGGCATCAATGATAATGGCGAGTACATTACCCACCTTCGGTTTACCGACGATATTGTGGTCAAGGCAGAATCGATGGAGGACCTTAGCACAATGCTCGAAAGCCTTACTAGAGCTTCCCAACGAAAGGGGCAGTATGGGACGGACCCCCGCTAGATGGACAGATGACCTCGTAAAGGTAGCGGGGAGCCGTTGGTTACAGGCGGCACAGAGTCGCACGCTGTGGAGAAAGTTAGGTGAGGCCTATGTCCAGCAGTGGACGCCAATGGGCTGATATGATGATTTGCCGTAGTACGTTGTAGATCCCAACTCCTGTTTTTAACAATTAATAATTTATATCTTTTTGAATAGATTTTACTCACTCACCCTTTTAAATTTAATCCACAAACAATACAACAAACACAAAGGATGAAAAATAAACATTATAGTAACTTTCTATTGTTCAATTAATTAAAAATAAATTTCAATTCATAATTTATATTTGATTTTTAGTATCAATTTAAATTTCAATTCATGATTTATATTTAATTTTTAGTGTCGAGTGTTGCTTAATTTACGTACAACACAGCCGTTCGAAGAGGTGCTCGAAGATTTGGGACAAGTTCTTAAAATGAGCGGTGCTAAAAGAATGTACACAATCACTGGACAAGAGGTAAATTGACAAAGCTTTGTATGCATAATTTAAATTTTTCTCTTAACTAGTACTAAATATGGTAGCATGTCTCCATTTTTTCTGATTCTTCAGGTGCGAAGTTTCTCGCAGCTACGAAACGAATTTGCGGATGTGGAGACTTTCTATTTGGGTAACGTAATGGTACCGCCTGCTCTGAGTCCAGGTATCAGCGCTCCGTTGCTTCCCATCGAATCGCCTGCTAGAAGGTTAGAACTAATAACTCTTTCTAAACCTTCTAACTTAGACACTTTTAATTAGGTACACAAAAAGTAGGCCATATTGATAACCTACAATGTATTCTGTTCTGTTCTGTTATGTCAAAATCTTATCAATTTACCTATAGTCATACTTAATGCATTACCATACTAAATAAAAATCAGTCACTTATCGCCTTTGACAATCCCGACAACTTCGAAAACGACAAACTCTCAGCGTGGAGAGTTGAGTAGAGAAAATGAAATAAATTTTTAGACTGTGCATGGCTGTGGTATTGTTGTATTATTTTTATTACTAGAAACAAATACATATTACGAATCGCACTACGCTAGATGTAATTAATAACTACTAATAAGTTTCCAGTAAATATATCGTATATATTAATCGAAATGGTAATAACTGATGCTTTTGGAAAAGATGCTCCATGAGGCAAAGTAGCGATAGTATATGTTGACATGATAACCCACTTCTGTTTTACAAAGATCGTTTTTCTACAATTGAAGTGGGAATGACTATTGACAGATCCAGATCCAGAGCCAACCTGGCTGCAGCTCCAGTAGCCGAGGCATCCGACATGCGCGGGAGGCGCGCACGCAGCAAGAGTCGGCCTAGGGTCCTGTATGCTCCCGAGGGTGAAATAGTTCGTAATACAGGTGAGGTTTACACACCACAGTATGCGCCACAAATCAAGTCTCTGAAAAAACCTTGACCTAACAATAGCGAACACTAGAAAAAAAGTATTATCAAATTCGGTGCAGTCGCTCGGAAGTTAGAGCATGACCAAGGAAAAAGGGTTTTTCTAAATATAGAAGATATATTATATAGATTAGTTTTATTGTGAGGTTACGCCGATCTTATACATATAGTAGCTAATATATATTTGTAAAACTGTGCTCGGTTGTTTGTAATAACTTAGCGATGCAACAGAGTAACCAATTGGGCTGATTTCCGATACACGAATTGTTGATCTGATAGAGAAGGACATATAGTACTTTTCTTGAATAAATCAAATATTCCCGAAGAAGTAACTATGAAACATAATTTTACATTGAATAACTATGGCCATAGTTATAGCTTGCTATAGCAAACTGTTTCACTATAATCAAGGAGTTAAAGGGGGCGTCCATTAATTACATACGTGAGGCGTTTATGGGGGGGAGAGGGTCGAGCCGAATCTCACTTAGAGCCTTTGCACACGACGTATTTTAAAGCGCTGACGACAATGATGGACGCGCGACCTCTGCGCGTCATTCAAAGGCGAGGATCGTGTGCAAAGTTCACAACTTGCCGACTACCTTTCGTTAAATCGCCAAAATTACATCACGTAACTAATGGACGCTTACTACCGTAGTATTACCATAGTATTCCGCGCCAAATTTATCGCGAGTGAAGCCGCGGGTAATAGCTGGTATGAATGTAATGTTCGATTTATTTTGTTTTTTTAACAGATTATACCCTACTAGAAGTATTAAAAGAGGAGCCAATGCGTGTGACAATCCGTGGGCTACGACGTACATTCTACCCGCCAATCCACCATGCGCCTATCGATAATTCGCCGCCGGAGAAAAAACTCGGTCTCGATTGGGTGTAAGTCGCAATAAAAAACTAAAAATTAGTCTGATGAACGCGACGGCAACAAATATAGATACAGCACAGCGTTGCTCTTATTGTTTCCCTGGGGCTGTCTAGGGATATATGTATAGTTTTTATTACCAGGAGGGAAAGTCGGTGGATGGATATAACCTTTCATAATGGGAAGGACAGCCTTTTTTCATCAACCACTTTGTGACAGGTGGTGAACCCATCGCCGCGTCACTGCGTCTTCCCCAATGCTCAACTGAATTGCTCAACTGCAACACTGCTTATTTACTATATTTGGACTACAGAGTACATTGTTGTATTTGGACTAAGGTGGCTATAAAATATGACTTACTAGCTCATTCCCGCCTGGAATTTTGAAAAACCGGTTTTACCGTTTGTAGTATACCTACATAAATATCGGAATTCTCATACAAATTTTCATATTTTGTTCTAGGGGATGATTTCCCAATATTGGTGAAACACGTATTACTTTATTTTCAACCTAAAAACTAAATAACAATTTTTACGCATTAAGCTTCGAAAATGATGGATTTCCATACAAACTTCCAACTCCTAGTTACTAAGGGAAGATAATACGGCAAAATGCCATAATTAACTACAAATATTTATTTATTTTTCATTTTCAGTTCTTTTTCGTCAGTCTGATTTTGTGTTAAAAAGTTTTTATATTTAATAGATAAGACATAAATTGCCAGCTTCATAGTAATAACTGCTGAAATGAAGGTCTAGAGACTTGCACTTTGCTAGTTTTTGTCAAACTGTAAAAAATAAGTCAGTATTAGAGAAATATCAATATATTTTGACACATACATTCTATCTTCATTACTTCTTCCCTGCACACTTCAATCACCACTGATGCCGAAGCCAAAGACCATAATAGGTTACCAAAAACATCGTCGAGTACTGAATTGAAGCTGAAATAGTTAAATCGTTTGACTCAGATACGGTTACCGAGGGTCGGACACCCGCCGCAACCTCTGGGTGTTGCCGACAGGGGAGCTACTGTACTACGTAGCTGCCGTAGCCGTCATGTACGACCGGGACGAGGACGCACAGCGACATTATACCGGACACACAGAGGATATTCAGTGGTTAGTAGGTTTTCGATCGAAAAGAAAACGCATCTTTTTCTAATATAGATAATTATAATTAATGTAATTCGGTTGTGCCTTGCGAGTTTTCTGTCGAATTGATTTTACTTTAGCTAGGTGCCATTTGTCAAAAAACAGAACAGAACACTGAATTGTAAAAGGTAAACTGCAATAAACTTTTCTAACCCGACCCGGTGGTCAATAATCAAAACTGCAGTTGCCCTATTGATATGGAGTGAACTTACAATGACACTAGCGACCGAACAGCTAAGGTTAGAAAATCAGAAAAGCCCTGTAGATACATACATATCTATTTGTATTAGATATCTCAGAGAATACGAAAAGAACAGAAAAAAAAGGAAGGGCAGTCAGGTTACGTTGGTATTAATTTAGCTTTGGTGTACGTCACTATACAGATTTTTTACTAAAACAAATTTCAAAGCTTGAAAAGTCTATCGTAAATAAATAAGGCACATTTTAATTTACCAAGTTATGTATGGCACAGAGCGACGCACCACTTAACAAGAATCGTGTCGCTAAGCAAAACGATAAGACCGGAGAGTGCTTGTAATCTGGTTGGCCTGAGCCGATAAGGCGCGTGTTGTCAAACTTATCTTACAAAATACACTAACCATATTAAAATGTGCATACGCAACAATAGCGACAGTAATCTGCCAAAGCCCAGTGGTTCTTGTAATGCTTAAGTAACACCAGGTGTGAAAAATGACCGCTGAGTAACAGAGACCTGGCTTAGGCCAGAATCTTTTGCACCGCGACTGTACGTTTTTTCAGCATGGAGCTGCATCCGTCACGCGAGCTGGTGGCAAGTGGCCAACGTGCAGGGCGAGGAAGGCGCGCGCAGGCACACGTGCGCATCTGGAGCACAGACACGCTGCAGACGCTGCACGTCTTCGGCATGGCGGAGCTCGAAGCTGGTGTCGCGGCCGTCGCCTTCTCGCAGCTCGTTAGTACTGACACATACTATAATCGCACCAGACAATGGTGATGTCTGCCTTACGTAGGTACTTACTATCATGAGTAGATAATAAATCTAGTAGTGGCTTTTGTTGATATGTGAAATACCTATAATCTTGCATAATTCTTTAAACCATGCCGTCAAAAGCCTATTCAGTTAATGAGGTTGGAGTAAATGGATTTATGTTATCCATAATTTGTAGCTAAAAAGCTTAAAGAGTAATTAACTCAAGCGCAAGTAGCTGAAAACATAGTAGAAGTAAATAAAAAGTTTTTACCAAGAATCCAGAAAAATACACCTATTAATGAGGTGTGTGTAACGTTGTGGACACAGAATGGCGGTAGCTACGTGCTGGCTGTGGATGCGGGTCGCGAGAGCATCCTGTCTGTGTGGCAATGGCAGTGGGGTCATCTACTAGGGAAAGTTGCTGTTAGTACCTTCTGGTTTCTTACTGTCTATCACCTTAGTTTTACCGTAGGTACCTATTTGTTTATTTTTGGACACGGTAACGACTCAGCTTTTCAAAAGTTTGTAAGAGAATGTTGTTTTGAAGTTGAATTAAATCTGCTTCTATTTGCATCCATTCTGCTCTAGGTATGCGTTCTGCTTTACTCATCTTATCAAGTTTGAATATAATCTTTGAAAAAATATGTATATATGTATATGTTTTCCTTTATTTTATGGCAGACCCTACAAGAGGAACTAAGTGGTGCGGCGTTTCATCCACTGGATGACAACCTGCTCATCACACACGGGAAGGGACATTTGGCTTTCTGGAACCGCAGGAAGGATGGCTTTTTTGAACGGACAGATATTGTCAAACCGGTAATTCTACAAATTTGTTCGTTTGATTAGTAATTTATAAACTTTGCCACCTGTTTGGAATGATTTATAAATTAGACTTGACTCCCTAGTCAAGTGGGTCAAGAGCATATATCGGCAATAGCGATCGGTATAACAATGTTTCTATGATCTGTTCCCTCTGTGCCATTATAAGATAATGTCTGCGCACAGTAGCAACAAATCTTACATAGTCTTATTATCCTACTTCCAAGGTAAATAAACCTTACAACTATTATTTACTCTGCTCAGCCTTCCCGGAGTCACGTGACGGCGCTGCAGTTCGAGCCTGATGGAGATGTGGTGACAGCAGACAGTGACGGCTTTATCACTGTCTATAGCGTCGACAGTGACGGAGCATACTTTGTGAGAATGGAGTTTGAGGTTAGTTTATGTCCATATTTTTCCTTAAACCAGGTAATATTTTGCTATGCACCGCGAATTCATCAGCAGGAAAATTTATTCCCATAGGAGGTCACGATCCCGATAAAAGTAGCTAATGTCATAAATAAATAATTTTATGCAAACTGCGCCAATCCACAGTGCTCCGTTGTTGTCGGTAAAGAATTATAAATAAACAGACAAGCATTTTAAATGTTATAATAACTTGAAAATATTCGCGTTAAGGCCCGAATTAAATTATTATAAAAAAATTGTAACTATTTTGTCAATTAATTCTATAATGATGATTTAAAAAGTTAAGCTACTTCTTTTTGAATTGATGATTTCTTGACCTGTCTGAAATATTATTATAATTATTTGGAAATATATTTGACTGTAGTTTTAGATATTTCATTAGACATTGATACTCCTTCTTTATTTAGGTTCACCTACCTCTATTCATTTTTGTTATTATCCTCTAACCCACGAAATTTTAGCTGGTAGCTTTTAAGCGATAAGACCGCCTAATTGTATACTTTTGTTTCAATTTATTCTCTAACTGTAACTGAAAACATGTGGTGTTCAATAAAGCATTTCTCTATCTATTTATTTATTATATCTATGTTTCAGGCTCATATAAAAGGGATTAGTTCTTTAATAATGTTATCAGAAGGTACTTTAATATCAGGAGGTGAAAAAGATAGAAAAATCGCAGCTTGGGATTCTTTACAAAACTATAAAAGGATAACTGAAACGAAGGTTCCACATGACTTCTTTTTATAATAATTAATTTAACATTTTACAGTTATCTATTTTAACTTTGGTAACACATTTTTAGTTGCCAGAGTCTGCTGGTGGAGTGCGAAGTATCTATCCTCAAAGACCAGGCAGAAACGATGGTAATCTTTATGTTGGTACAACTAGAAATAATATTATGGAAGGGTCGCTTCAAAGACGATTCAATCAGGTAAGTTAAAGTTTTTCTCATAAGAATAAATAATTTCTATTTCAGGCTTCCATAGGATTCTTTTTTAATTTGTAGGCATGTTCGTTCGTCAGTCGGTTGACTCTTAAAAGTTAAAAAAAGTATACGCGTCGTACATACTCCTCCTTTTTTGAAGTCAGTTAATAACGGATGCCTAACTCCTACTACATACTTTATATGTTAGACAAACTGTGAATATATTTTAGGTACTTCTTAGAGTGGAGGGTTATAATATAGGTTTATTTAAAAGAATTAAAATTTCTCTTCTTCTTCTTAATTTTCATTGACATATCTATTTTATTATTTATTTGAACTGCCCCTATTTTTTTAATTATAAAATAATAATTCCAGATAGTGTTTGGTCACTACAAGCAACTGATGGGTCTGGCCGTGCATCCTGACGACGAGATGTTCGCGACAGCGGGACATGACAAAAACATCGCCCTATGGAGAGGACACAAATTAGTTTTTGCTACACAAGTAAGTCAAGTAATTACCTCTAAATATTACTGACGTAATCCACGGTTTGCGGTAAACATACCTACGACTGTGGAAACTCTTAATCTGGATATAGTAACAGTATTAATTCAGGTCGGGACATGACATGACTATATTATATGTCTTATTTATACGTTTATACTTAACATTAAGGCCAGGTTGACTAACTTAAAACTACTAGGAAAATATTTCGAGACATCTACAATTTTATTAAAGTTTTTATAAATTTTCATATGTATTTTAGGTACTATAAAGTATTTTGGCCCTTAAACGTTATATGGCACAGGCCATAAAGAATAAATTAAAAACACTAAAAAATGTATTTGTTGTTAATCATTTGTTGCGTTATAAAAACCTACTAAGTATACATATTTGAAATGTACTATACAAAGGTCATGGGAAGTTAGTTATACGGAACTTTGATTGGTTACCCTTGTACTCTGCAAAGGACGTAGAAATGTTTCAAGTTGTGTTGTAGTTCACAAAGTTAAGCCAATTTCGCAAAGAAATATTGATGATACGTGTAGGTACACCACTTACCCAATTCATAATAAATTTTCCTTTAGTCATAAGTTGGGTGGCAGAAATTGGTTCTTGGCGACAACACCACCTATTGTTATATATAGGTATATTGTTGGTGTTCAATAAAAATTGTCAGTAGGTACATACATACAAATGTAATAAATAATATCTACGAAATAAATTTAGAGAAATTATGGCTTGATAAATAGAATATTGTATAGATTTACTTACATCTATGCAAGCGCGCACCTACTGGACTTGGACTCGACGCCATTTAAAATGAAATGAACAGAAGTCAATAAGATAAAAAACAATTAAAGTAACTCAATAGAACCGGGCAAATGGTGTTGTGATACTTTTCAGTGTTCCCATTTTGTTTTTGTTTTTTTGGTAGAAATAAATCTGAATTCTACGTACTATGAGTAGGTACGGTGGTCGTCAGAAGGTAAAATGATCCTGAACACCATATTTTTTTGTACAGGAATGCTTGAAAGCTTTAAATTTTGCTTGTAATATTACATGAATTGAAATAAGGATTGATTTTTGCTCTTTCCTGTCATTAAAGATGACCCGGAAATGCCGATTCAAGCTCAACTTTCTTTCTATTAGCAAAAAATCGTTTTTGTACTTTCACCAGTTTTTTTTTGGTAACTAAATGCTATTTTATCTAATCTTTCTGAAATTGCCTTTTTCTCAAAATCCTTTTCATCATCATATCATTGTACATATATTTCTTTCCGCTATCAATTGAACTAATAATTAATTAATGCGGCACTTAGTTTCTGTAAGTGAAGTGAAATATCTTGACAAGCTTTAGACTTACATTTACATAGTCCGATTCGCTGCTGTGTTTAAACTAACAGCAGGCCGCGACTTCGCCTACGGAGAGTTACGACACGGCTACCTTCACGTTACAAATAAAAAAGAGTTGTTTGTCCTATGATCTTTTTATCTACTAGCAGTTTTAACGAAAATCGGTCTACCTTTTTGAACATGTAGAACAGACAACTATCAATTCATTTCTGTAAATTAGGTTCTATAGTAGGTAGACTTATTGTATTCATAATAAATCTTGTGTAAAATCAATTTCAGGTTGGATACGAGTGTATTTCGCTAGCTTGGCATCCAGGAGGGGCATTAGCAGCTGGCAGCACTGAAGGTCACCTTGTCGTGTTGAATGCCGACGCCGGGGCTCATGTAGCTACGGTCAGAGTATGCGGGTCTCCACTAAACTGCCTCCAATACAATTCAGGTAAAAACCCGACAGCAAAAACGTTGAGACACCTAAAAAAAACCTACACTGTAAAGTCACGGTTGCAATGCCGTTTAATATTTTGTATGATTTTAAATAATATTGTATTGACTTCATGATAATATAGTACTTCACCAAATATTTAACTATAAAGAGGCGGGAGTAATTTTAAGCAAGTTCAAATAGTAGTACAGATTGCTTAAACTAGTCGTTACGAATGCCTGTCGTCCCTACAAGTGACGAATTTATAAAAATCGTTTGAGTAGTTACGAGCGGCAAAGGACCGGACACACACACACACACACATACAGGTTAAACATTTCTCTTAGGATCGAGTCTGACTTTTTTTCTTTTTGCTCGCCTTTAGGGTCGTAGCACGATGTTAAATAGCCAGCTCTTTAGCTTTACTTTGATATTATTCGGTAGATTAAAACCATAGGACTGGACAGCTTAGCTTAGCCATCTATCAAATAAAAACGGTCGCAAAAGTGTGACAGAGACGAAGCGAATCTTGTCTATAAGAAAAGATACCAGAGGTTAACTTTGTCTCTTTCTGAAGTGTGGCCAATTTCGTGAGCCTATTCCGCAGTCCATAGAACTTGGAATCTATGGTTAAAACTAACTTATACAATATTTTTTTTAGCCGGGGATATGTTGGCGATTGGCTCTCAGAATGGAAGTATCTATCTGTTCCGGGTTTCACGCGATGGTTTTTCGTATAAGAAGTCCAATAAAATACGAGGCGCTCAACCGCTCGTTCAACTAGATTGGAGTCTAGATGGAAACTATTTGCAGACAGTTACTGCTGACTATGATCTTGCTTTCTGTAAGTGGATTTATCAATATAAACAAATATTTTAATTTTCATAGGAAAGATATAGTCAAAAGATTAACCAACAGCTAGGACTTAAACCTGGCAACACTTACAAATATTTTTAATTATTTGAAGAATTCGTTGTTTGCAACTAAGATTTGTAAGATTTATGTACTAGGAGGTCATAAGCTTCCTAGTAGTTGTGCGGTAATCTAAAATGGCTTTTATTTTTATTTATTTTTCTATATAACCAAGGTGGCAAACGCGATCATCGTAGCCTATTGACTCTTGGAATTTCTTTTGTCTTGAAGAACCCCATATCTACTGTAGTCCCCAGGGAAAACCATGGCAGAGAGCTCATTCCACGACCTAAGCATTTGTGGGATAAAGTTCCTCTAAAACCGCAGTGTCCGTGTTCATTTAGATTTTAAGGTGTAAGGATGAATTGTGCGATGCTAGAAAGTAACCGGGCATGATTTTGAACACTTCCTCAAAGTACAGCCAACTGTACAAGCGATAGATTCATAGATAGATGCACTAAAGTATTTCTTTTCAGGGGATATAAAATCATTATCGCCAGAGAAGAGTCCTATAGCCATGAAAGATGTGAAGTGGTCAACCTATAATTCTACTGTTGGGTTCCTTGTATCAGGTACAATTGCTATTCCATAATTTACCATACCATCATTTTATGTAAGTATAAGAAAAGGATGTTATACTAATATATATATGGAATTTGTTTAATTAGGAATGTGGAACAATAGATTTTATCCGATGACATCACTAATATCTTCATCCAGTCGATCAGCAGCTCATGACTTATTAATCAGTGGAGATACTGATGGATACCTACGGTTGTTCAGGTAGGCTATAATATTATATAAGTGTGAGGGTTTTACTTATTTTATGACTAAAGCTCAAAAGAACATTGGAATCTGCTTTTAGTTTTGTTCTTAACTACCATTAATAATAAGTTCCCTCGAGAACCAAGCTCTGCTCGTTTTTTTCAACAACGCCATCTATTGTCAAGTAGCTGTAGTGTTGCTGTGTCGGTAAAAATAATAGTATTACTACTCGCCAATAGATGTCAAAAAGAGTCATATTTTTCGGTTTATCATTGTCTGAAAACCCGAATAAAATGACGTTTTCTAAACATGAAACCTATCTAGATCGATTTATCGCTCCCGAAAACCCCTGCATACTAAATTTCATGAAAATCGTCGGAGCCGTTTCCAAGATTTAGATTATATATACAAGAATTGCTCGTTTAAAGATATAATATATACAATAATTGCTCGTTTAAAGGTATTACATATTTTATTATATTAGGTATTGATAGATTATTATATGCATATATAATAAACAATTGATGCTTGTTAGTCGCACAAAAACGCGATAACGGCTGGACCGATTTGGATATTTTTTTTTGTTGTGTTCGTTATTGTTAGAGCAAGATTTATATGTAAGAAAAAAGGGTCAAGAGCAAGTCGGAATCGCGCACAAAAGGTAAACTGATTGTAATGAAATTTTGATAAATTGTTGTGCAAACGTAGCGGGGAATGTTTCTGAATTAGTACCACCATTTCACAATAGGTGGCACGCTAGTTGTTTTAAAAAGAGAAACAACGTTCGCTATAAATATGTAATGCCTACCTACTCGTACTTTAAGAGTTTGTATGTTACTTTTTTAAAGTCCGTGTGTGAAACCCTTAAAGCTTAAAATGTATAGAGAAAGCTTTTCAGAAAAAAAAAATATTGACATATAGCAACCTACAAGACGGTTTATTTACTATTTTACCTATTTTACCTTTCCTGACAGTTTTTTTATGTTACCTTTTTTGACAGTTATTTTGTTTCATTTTTATAACATGTATGATCAAGATAACATACCAAATTTCGACAACCCTTCAATGTATTTCGTCTCAAAAATTCAGTCACCTATGTATTTGTAAAATGACCTAGCCAAAAAACTTAGCTCTGCTGTGTATGCGATCAAGAAAATAAGACAATTGACCGATGTCGGCAAAAATAGTATATAAAAGCTATTTCCATAGTTTAATGACGTATGGTATCCTATTGTGGGGTAGCGCTGCTGATGTAAATACAATATTTTTGTTACAAAAAAGGGCAATTCGTGCTATTTATAAATTAGGATCTAGGATATCTCTGAGGGATAGGTTTAGGGAAGTAAAAATTTTAACTTTAGTGTCGCAGTACATATATGAAAATCTTTTATATGTACATAAAAATATCAATAGTTTCAGCAAGAAAAGTGACGTTCACAAAGTAAATACTAGAAGTAAAAATAAGCTGTTGGTGCATGATACACGGCTACACAAAATAAGTAACTCTTTTATGGGGCAATGTATAAACTTTTACAACAAAGTTCCCAATAATATTCAAAAGCTATCAACAAGTAAATTTAAATCTTTTATCAAACAACTACTTTATGATAAAAATCCTTGGGACTCAAGATGCTCAATTACAGGATGCATAGGTAAACCAAATTTAAGTGGAAATAATATAAAATTGTACAGCTTAAATTTTTTATTTAAGACATTGATTGTATTTTAGTTTTTAAGATTGTTTTTAAAAGAGTAACTATCGGGTTTCTTGCCGGATTCTTCTCGGTAGAAATTAACAACATTGTGAACCGGAGGGAGGGTGGGAGGCTTTAAAAAATAGTATTTCATAACTTTGACGATTCAAAAGTGTTTGTAAAATCCTAATTTGAATAAACCATTTTGACTTCAGGCAGTCAGGTTTTAGGAGAGGTCGTAGTACGTCTACGGCTCTTTTAGATATAGTGGACAACATCTTATTCGCTCGTGATCAGGGTAAGGGGTCTATTTTGGTGCTTCTCGATTTCTCGCGGGCTTTTGATGCAATTAACATTTCCTTGTTGCTATCTAAAATGACATATTACGGCTTCATACCCTCGGCAGTCCAATGGTTTGCCAGCTATCTCAGTAATCGTACTCAGACTGTACAGCTAATGGATGGAAATGGCACCCCGTAACAGTCAAAACCTGCAAACGTTCGCAGAGGAATTCCGCAGGGATCTATTTTGGGACCAGTTCTGTTTATTTTATACACGGCTGATGTTTCTGACGTGATCAAGCACTGTCAGTATCACATGTACGCAGATGATATACAACTGTACATCTCCTTCCATCCAAATAATGCTACTGATGCCGTAAACAAACTAAACAGTGATTTGCAGAGTATAACTGCGTGGTCCAATGATAACACCTTAGTGCTTAATGCTAGCAAAACAAAATATATGATCCTTGGATCGAAGCCACAAAGGGACAGAATCTTGGCCTTAGCACCTAATGTATCCATAATAGGTACTCAAATTGTCTTGATGGACGAGGATCTGAATTTTGAAAGTCACCTTGTCGAATTATGTCAGAGAGCTTTTTATCGACTTAAAATTCTGTATCGCATACGTGACTGCCTCAGCGTAGATCATCGCGTTCGACTCTGTGACTCTTTAATACTTTCTTTGCTAGGATACGCAGACGTTGTTTATGGCCCTCGATTGTTAGCGCGCACGGAAAGAATTGTGCAAAGAGTTCAAAATGCCTGTGCACGGTTCTGCTACAAAATACCTCCAAGGACTCACATCACACCATATTTAAATAGCGGTAACACCCTTAAGATGACCCTGCGTAGACAGCTACATCTGGCCACATTACTGTTTGGTATTGTTCGCTCGGGTCATCCAGAGTACCTGTATGAGAAACTTAAGTGGCGAGCTGTTTCCAACAAACACAGAGCGATTCGATCAATAAGTGCACCCCTCAGTATGCCTCACCACCGTACATCTGCTTTCCGTGGTAGCTTTAGATATGCCGCTACCAAATGTTGGAATAACCTGCCACCCCCGCTTAGAAACACTTGTTTATCATTTGGTGTTTTTAAGTTTAGATATAAAACAATGCTATTAAATTACCAAAAGGATATACCTGCTGGCGGCAGAGTTATTACAACATACCTATAATCCCTAGCGTATTTGAAATAAATTTTAACCATAACATAAGGCAATATTAATTAAATATTTTATATAATATAATATTAATAATATATAACATGTAAATAAATTAAAATTAAAAAAAAAATGAGTTATTTAAATTAGTAATAAGATAATTTAAACATAAGGCAATAAAAAAAAAATAAAAAAATATTTAAACTTATATCACTGTAAAAACCTAAATAATATTTTTACGTCTATTTTACTTAGTGCTTTTAATTTTAATACAAATTATATACCTATCATAATATGAGAAATAGTTCGACTGCGCCGCGAGCTAAGCCTCGCAATTGGGCTCCGCTGAAAATCAGCGCTGTGGCTAGTAAGCTGCAGCACATGCTGAGCGGCGTCCATTTTGCACATTGCACTACGACACCCATGATACAAAAACTCATATTTAATTGTGATATGTTTATGTGTTCTTGTTTTTATGTGCTTATTTTTTGTTATTTTTCTTTGTGTAATGTGAAATAAATAACTGTCTAACTGTCTAACTTTTGACTTTGACTTTGACATACCTACCGGGCGGGTCGTGCTCTAAGTACCTACTTTAATATCGTTAAAGCGGTTTTCAAAAACACATTTTGATGATTGTTTTCCCTTCCTGTACAGGTATCCTTGTGCCAGTCCAAAAGCTGAATACAACGAAACTAAAGTATATAGCGGGGCGGTCTACTGCACCCGGTTCTTGTTTAATGACCGGTGCATGGTGAGCACGGGGGGACATGACGCAGCGCTGATGCTATGGGAACTGGTTGACGACTAGCACCACGCGGCGCAGGGGCTGCAGCCTCCTGCAGTCGTAGTAGCGCCTCCTACTCCTTCGCCCCCACCGGCGTTGAGACCTCACCCTACCTTCCGAGTTATCGGATTCGAAGAGCTCGATTGACCGAAATGCTGAAATTTGTATGACGATCATGTTCTTGTGGAATTCAAAGTCGAAATTTTGGGTTTCGACTGTTGCCTATACTAAAGCTATGGAATCTATTGAAATAATAGTGGATTGTATTCTTATAATAATTTACTGCAATTCCATCCAGAATTGAATTCTTGAAAGAAATTCACATACTAAGTTTATAAAATGAACACAATTAAAGTTTTATATTTTAATGATTATATACTTAGGTACTTTAAAAATCAAAGTGCTTAACAGCATAACTATTTCCAAAACTTTTAAACAAAACTTTATAAAAGTATGGTTACACAACAACAGTAAGGCTGAACAAAATAAGGAAATAAATACTTATACTTATCTCGTAACATATACCAAACAGACAAATTTGTAGGTCATAACTTTCAACATAAAAATGGCTATCGCCACTGCCATTTTTAAAATGATAACAATAAGTATTATAGTTATGCGTTATTAATATCCATACCATGTTCTGGTACCATATTAAGTGTGATTTGCATTTTGACTTAACTAAGTTAACTAATGAAAATTGATTAAGTAGCAAGAATAAAAATTATAACATTTCAACAGAATAATGTTTTATGATGTCTTTGTTACCCGACCACGGCAAAGTTAAAAGAAGGACGGTACACATTTTTAGCGGGTAATTATCTGTTTTCGCATATTAGGTATACATTACTAGCTGTTGTTCGCAACTTTGTTTGCGCTAACTTATTAATTTGGAACCTCATTTGGATTTAATTTTCTAAACATCTACTTGTTTTCTTTTATGACTTTGTAAAATAACTACCTAAGACTATGATATTAAAAAATGACACTTGTTTCTGGTACAAACGGCCACAAATAAAAGTATACCATGTCAACTCAGATATATCACATAAAACGTATAAATAATAAAAAAAAAACTATACATATTTAATTGGCAGATTTATTTTATATTGAGCCATTGAAATACCCTAAACAGTGTAATTTAGCCAATAGATTTTTAGTCTTGAATAATGAAATAATAATAAAAAATTCAAAGTTTAAATGGTGTATCTTAGCGAGTGGCCGAATATAATATAAAATATTTAAAGTGGTATCTTTATATTTAAAGTGGTATCTTTATATTTGAAAAGTAAACAAGTTTTCTCTTTCAAGCAATTATGACACTCTATTTATAACATGTAAATGAATCTTGATAAATATGCTGGTCTAGTTTCTTAGATAAGTCTTTTGAGAAATTTCGTTATGTGGCAGGCCACATTTTGTAATGTTAAATGCCTTTTTATACATATATGTAAATCTCTAGTTATTATCACATTTATGACTACACTTTTATTAAAGTTTATATATTCACTAAAATTCACAAAACGGTCATTTGCTAGTTAAGGCAAAGCGATTGTCAAACACGATAAAGAAAACTGCATTAAATTGATAACAAATAATAGTACGGGTCCTAAACCGAAATACGGTCCCATCCGGAATAAAGGATGCATTAAAAGCACTCACTGCCCCCCCTCCCCCAATATAAACTATGAAGCCGTCAACTAATATCACTTTCTGACGCCTTGTCACACCACTTTACGTGCGACATCCCAACTTTACTGCTACCGACCATCGATATCGATGCATTTCGACCGCTAGCGTAAGACGTATGCCTAAAGAGAGGTTCTAAGAATACGAAAAACTATTTGCAAACGAAATCCGCCATGTTTTTTCGACATATCTAGTTCAAAAAACTAGTAGATCTATCGACTAATAGTGGCAGGTGTACAACGGCAATTTCGCTCGAAAACCGCAAATCGATGACCGGTGTGAAGTTAGCGGCCTAAGTTAGCGGCCTTTTATAATCCGACCAAATTGAAAAGTATGGGATTTTAATGAAATAATTTACTGAATTAAACGGATATAACAATAAATAGACCAAAATAATGAGAAACCGGTTAAAAATTAAACAAATATATATATAATTTAAATAATAAAAAATTAAAGTAAAAGAAAATTTCACAATGTGATACTTATCGGCCTAAAAGGTCATCATAAAAATGCGGTAACACTTAGTAACGTATGTCAAATTGAGCCTCGTTAAACCAGAAAGCATATGAAGTTTTCAAATCACACCTATCTCGGGGTTAACTGTGAGAAAAATGGTTAGCGGCGTAAAAAATATTTTCTTTCAAAATTTCAAACACACCGTAAATCTGTTGGTTAAGGAAAAAGTAACAATCAAAGGCTGTTGGAACAAGCATTTTGTATTGTTCTTATTAATAAATATTGCTACATGTGTAATACCTCTTAAATTTAAATAATAAAAAATTAAAAGTTGAAAATAATTTCACAATGTGATACTTATTGGCATAAAAAGTCATCATGAAAATGCGGTAACACTTAGTGACGCATATCAAATTGAGCCTCTTTAAACCAGAAAGCATATCAAGTTTTCAAATCACACCTATCTCGGGGTTAACTGTGAGAAAAATGGTTAGCGGCCTAAAAATTGTTTTCTTTCAAAATTTCAAACACACCGTAAATCTGTTGGTTAAGGAAAAAGTAACAATCAAAGGCTGTTGGAACAAGCATTTTGTATTGTTCTTATTAATAAATATTGCTACATGTGTAATACCTCTTCAATTTAAATAAAAAAAAATTAAAAGTTGAAAATAATTTCACAATGTGATACTTATTGGCATAAAAAGTCATCATGAAAATGCGGTAACACTTAGTTACGCATATCAAATTGAGCCTCTTTAAACCAGAAAGCATATCAAGTTTTCAAATCACACCTATCTCGGGGTTAACTGTGAGAAAAATGGTTAGCGGCCTAAAAATTGTTTTCTTTCAAAATTTCAAACACACCGTAAATCTGTTGGTTAAGGAAAAAGTAACAATCAAAGGCTGTTGAAACAAGCATTTTGTATTGTTCTTATTAATAAATATTACTACATGTGTAACACCTCTTCAATTTAAATAATAAAAAATTAAAAGTTGAAGATAATTTCACAATGTGATACTTATTGGCATAAAAAGTCATCAAGAAAATGCGGTAACACTTAGTGACGCATATCAAATTGAGCCTCATTAAACCAGAAAGCATATGAAGTTTTCAAATCACACCTATCTCGGGGTTAACTGTGAAAAAATGGTTAGCGGCGTAAAAAATATTTTCTTTCAAAATTTCAAACACACCGTAAATCTGTTAGTTGAGGAAAAAGTAACAATCAAATGCCGTTGAAACAAGCATTTTGTATTGTTCTTATTAATAAATATAGCTACATGTGTAATACCTCTTCTATTTAAATAACAAAAACAAAAGTTTAAGAAAATTTGAAAATGTGATATTTATCGGCCTAAACGGTCATCATAAAAATGCGGTAACACTTACTGACGTATGTCAAATTGAGCCTCGTTAAACCAGAAAGCATATGAAGTTTTCAAATCACACCTATCTCGGGGTTAACTGTGAGTAAAATGGTTAGCGGCCTAAAAATTATTTTCTTTCAAAATTTCAAACACACCGTAAATCTGTTGGTTAAGGAAAAAGAAAAAATCAAAGGCTGTTGAAACAAGCATTTTGTATTGTTCTTATTAATAAATATTGCTACATGTGTAATACCTCTTCTATTTAAATAATAAAAAAATAAAAGTTGAAGAAAATTTCACAATGTGATACTTATCGGCCTAAAAGGTCATCATAAAAATGCGGTAACACTTAGTAACGTATGTCAAATTGAGCCTCGTTAAACCAGAAAGCATATGAAGTTTTCAAATCACACCTATCTCGGGGTTAACTGTGAGAAAAATGGTTAGCGGCCTAAAAATTATTTTCTTTCAAAATTTCAAACACACCGTAAATCTGTTGGTTAAGGAAAAAGAAAAAAATCAAAGGCTGTTGAAACAAGCATTTTGTATTGTTCTTATTAATAAATATTGCTACATGTGTAATACGTCTTCTATTTAAATAATAAAAAAATAAAAGTTGAAGAAGATTTCACAATGTGATACTTATTGGCATAAAAAGTCATCATGAAAATGCGGTAACACTTAGTGACACATATAAAAATGAGCCTCTTTAAACCAGAAACCATATCAAGTTTGCAAATCACACCTATCTCGGGGTTAACTGTGAGAAAAATGGTTAGCGGCGTAAAAAATATTTTCTTTCAAAATTTCAAACACACCGTAAATCTGTTGGTTAAGGAAAAAGAAACAATCAAAGGCTGTTGGAACAAGCATTTTGTATTGTTCTTATTAATAAATATTGCTACATGTGTAACACCTCTTCAATTTAAATAATAAAAAAATAAAAGTTGAAGAAGATTTCACAATGTGATACTTATCGGCCTAAAAGGTCATCATAAAAATGCGGTAACACTTAGTGTCGCATATCAAATTGAGCCTCGTTAAACCAGAAACCATATCAAGTTTTCAAATCACACCTATCTCGGGGTTAACTGTGAGAAAATTGGTTAGCGGCGTAAAAAATATTTTCTTTCAAAATTTCAAACACACCGTAAATCTGTTGGTTAAGGAAAAAGTAACAATCAAAGGCTGTTGGAACAAGCAGTTTGTATTGTTCTTATTAATAAATATTGCCACATGTGAAATACCTCTTCAATTTAAATAATAAAAAATTAAAAGATGAAAATAATTTCACAATGTGATACTTATTGGCATAAAAAGTCGTCATGAAAATGCGGTAACACTTAGTGACGCATATCAAATTGAGCCTCTTTAAACCAGAAAGCATATCAAGTTTTCAAATCACACCTATCTCGGGGTTAACATTGCGAAATTTTCTTAAACTTTTATTTTTTATTTTTTAAAGAGAAGAGGTATTACACATGTAGCAATATTTGTTAATAAGAACAATACAAAATGCTTGTTTTAACGGCATTTGATTGTAACTTTTTCCTCAACCAACAGATTTACGGTGTGTTTGAAATTTTGAAAGAAAATATTTTTTACGCCGCTAACCATTTTTCTCACAGTTAACCCCGAGATATGTTTGATTTGAAAACTTTATATGCTTTCTGGTTTAAAGAGGCTCAATTTGATATGCGTCACTAAGTGTTACCGCATTTTCATGATGACTTTTTATGCCAATAAGTATCACATTGTGAAATTTTATTCAACTTTTAATTTTTTATTATTTAAATTGAAGAGGTGTTACACATGTAGTAATATTTATTAATAAGTAAAATACAAAATGCTTGTTTCAACAGCCTTTTATTGTTACTTTTTCCTTAACCAACAGATTTACGGTGTGTTTTAAATTTTGAAAGAAAATAATTTTTAGGCCGCTAACCATTTTACTCACAGTTTACCCCGAGATAGGTGTGATTTGAAAACTTCATATGCTTTCTGGCTTAACGAGGCTCAATTTGACATACGTCAGTAAGTGTTACCGCATTTTTATGATGGCCTTTTAGGCCGATAAATATCACATTTTCAAATTTTCTTAAACTTTTATTTTTTATTATTTAAATAGAAGAGGTATTACACATGTAGCAATATTTATTAATAAGAACAATACAAAATGCTTGTTTCAACCGCCTTTGATTGTTACTTTTTCCTTAACCAACAGATTTACGGTGTGTTTGAAATTTTGAAAGAAAATTATTTTTAGACCGCAAACCATTTTACTCACAGTTAACCCCGAGATAGGTGTGATTTGAAAACTTGATATGCTCTCTGGTTTAAAGAGGCTCAATTTGATATGCGTCACTAAGTGTTACCGCATTTTCTTGATGACTTTTTATGCCAATAAGTATCAAATTGCGAAATTTTCTTCAACTTTTATTTTTTATTATTTAAAGAGAAGAGGTATTACACATGTAGCAATATTTATTAATAAGAACAATACAAAATGCTTGTTTCAACGGCATTTGATTGTTACTTTTTCCTTAACCAACAGATTTACGGTGTGTTTGAAATTTTGAAAGAAAATTATTTTTAGACCGCAAACCATTTTACTCACAGTTAACCCCGAGATAGGTTTGATTTGAAAACTTGATATGCTTTCTGGTTTAAAGAGGCTCAATTTGATATGCGTCACTAAGTGTTACCGCGTTTTCATGATGACTTTTTACGCCAATAAGTATCACATTGTGAAATTTTATTCAACTTTTAATTTTTTATTATTGAAATTGAAGAGGTGTTACACATGTAGTAATATTTATTAATAAGAACAATACAAAATGCTTGTTTCAATAGCCTTTGATTTTTACCTTTTCCTTAACCAACAGATTTACGGTGTGTTTGAAATTTTGAAAGAAAATATTTTTTACGCCTCTAACCATTTTTCTCACAGTTAACCCCGAGATAGGTGTGATTTGAAAACTTTATATGCTTTCTGGTTTAAAGAGGCTCAATTTGATATGCGTCACTAAGTGTTACCGCATTTTCATGATGACTTTTTATGCCAATAAGTATCACATTGTGAAATTTTATTCAACTTTTAATTTTTTATTATTTAAATTGAAGAGGTATTACACATGTAGCAATATTTATTAATAAGAACAATACAAAATGCTTGTTTCAACAGCATTTGATTGTAACTTTTTCCTCAACTAACAGATTTACGGTGTGTTTGAAATTTTGAAAGAAAATATTTTTTAGGCCGCTAACCATTTTTCTCACAGTTAACCCCGAGATAGGTGTGATTTGAAAACTTGATATGGTTTCTGGTTTAAAGAGGCTCAATTTGATATGCGTCACTAAGTGTTACCGCATTTTCATGATGACTTTTTACGCCAATAAGTATCACATTGTGAAATTTTATTCAACTTTTAATTTTTTATTATTGAAATTGAAGAGGTGTTACACATGTAGTAATATTTATTAATAAGAACAATACAAAATGCTTGTTTCAATAGCCTTTGATTTTTACCTTTTCCTTAACCAACAGATTTACGGTGTGTTTGAAATTTTGAAAGAAAATATTTTTTACGCCTCTAACCATTTTTCTCACAGTTAACCCCGAGATAGGTGTGATTTGAAAACTTTATATGCTTTCTGGTTTAAAGAGGCTCAATTTGATTTGCGTCACTAAGTGTTACCGCATTTTCATGATGACTTTTTATGCCAATAAGTATCACATTGTGAAATTTTATTCAACTTTTAATTTTTTATTATTTAAATTGAAGAGGTGTTACACATGTAGTAATATTTATTAATAAGAACAATACAAAATGCTTGTTTCAACAGCATTTGATTGTAACTTTTTCCTCAACTAACAGATTTACGGTGTGTTTGAAATTTTGAAAGAAAATATTTTTTACGCCGCTAACCTTTTTTTTCAAAGTTAACCCCGAGATAGGTGTGATTTGAAAACTTGATATGCTCTCTGGTTTAAAGAGGCTCAATTTGATATGCGTCACTAAGTGTTACCGCATTTTCATGATGACTTTTTATGCTAATATGTATCACATTGTGAAATTTTCTTTAACTTTTAATTTTTTATTATTTAAATTGAAGAGGTGTTACACATGTAGTAATATTTATTAATAAGAACAATACAAAATGCTTGTTTCAACAGCATTTGATTGTAACTTTTTCCTCAACTAACAGATTTACGGTGTGTTTGAAATTTTGAAAGAAAATATTTTTTAGGCCGCTAACCAGTTTTCTCACAGTTAACCCCGAGATAGGTGTGATTTGAAAACTTGATATGGTTTCTGGTTTAAAGAGGCTCAATTTGATATGCGTCACTAAGTGTTACCGCATTTTTATGATGACCTTTTAGGCCGATAAGTATCACATTGTGAAATTTTATTTTACTTTAATTTTTTATTATTTAAATTATATATATATTTGTTTAATTTTTGACCGGTTTCTCATTATTTTGGTCTATTTATTGTTATATCCGTTTAGTTCAGTAAATTATTTCATTAAAATCCCTTACTTTTTAATTTGGTCGGATTATAAAAGGCCGCTAACTTAGGCCGCTAACTTCACACCGGTAAATCGATGTAGAGTTTAGCCGTTTGGCACACAGGTACTTTAGGGCAAAACAATAATTTTGAGCCGCAGTTCCTCAAAATATTTCCCTTAGGGGGGTTATGGTGTCATCAATTTTTTTGTATGGGATTAAAAAAGTTTTTGAAGTGAAAACTTCTTTAGCGGCGTTGTGCACTTTTTTTGGTATGGGTAAAAAAATGATAAACTCGCGTCAGGTCACGTGTCCTAATCGTGGAAATTCGTAAGACGGAAACCGTAATGCCACGCCTATTATAATTTTTATTTTTAGTATTCGCGATTATGAGTAGTACAGGGAGGTTGGATATGGAATTTTAATTCTATGACAGATTGCGATGTCAAATATACTACGTCAAAAAAGTAAATAAACAAACATTATTATTTCTTGACATGTCTTGTGACATATTTGAGTGTTAAGCGCGAATCGTGTGTAAAGGTTTTCACTTCTGCCGGCACTCAGTGCAACTCCTTCTTCTGATTAATAACTTTTTAAGTTTTCCGATCCGAATTTTAGTTTTCATCATGGGATGATCAATTTGGGACAAGTTACGTGTATTTTTCACGCACTAAGTCCCCAGGGCTTGGATACGAAATGGAACTTTTGTATGAAATATGTATGTATGATAGATAGTTCGTCCATTTTAAGAAATAAATGTCGAACATTTTTGCCTCTAAAATCGGATGAAAAGACAAATTTTACTTTAGTCCTTTTATTTTTAATAGAAATAATGGTTTATTTATGAATTTATATTGAGATGTTTTCAAATTTTTCCAATGAACGCACCAGACGGTAAATAACCGACACGTTCCTTATCGAAAATTCGAAAAGGAACCGAATATTTCAAAAACTGTCTATATAATCGTAGCAATGATTTTAATACCATAGTATTACCATATGGGTAATAATTATTATTGTATTACCACCGAGATCAACGAGATTTTACAGCCAAATTTCAGCTCAATAGAATTCCAGCTAGCGCTTTTTTTGCATTCGACCGTCCCAGATATAGTATAAATCTTTTAATAATAATAAAAAGATGCAGTTTTCTTATGTCCATCATTTATATAATCATAATAACTGTCATTGTACTGTATTTCAGAAATTCTAGTTACCTCAGGTAGTACCTAGTATTTGGAATACAGATTATTATATAATTATCTATCATAAAAATATGTAAATAACATAAGTAGATAAAACCAATTTTAAACTTTTCTAAAAGAGCTTTAATGTATGTTAGTGACAATAGCAAAGCATACTTTTAGTACCTAGTATTTTATTTTGAAGGCACTAGGTACGTTCTTACATAACGATGGAATCTCAGAGGGCTTAGCACGCCTTTTACTTTGTACTATTGTTTAGTAAATCGACACAAAGCAATCATTTTTTTATAAAAAAATTACCATCTGTGGACCTAACAGGAACTATCTTTTTCATACAAAATCATGATTGACGTTACAACACGTAGCAAAACGTTATACGATAGCATGATGTGCTATAACCTATACTGTGACCATAGTACCTAAACTCTAATAAACCCGTGCTAAGCCCTCAGCTCATGGGGGCTGACTTTTGACGATACTTCAAATTCCAATCGTATGATTATCAAGTATATAAGCAAAAACTTTTAATTAAATAAGTAGGCAATTACATTGGAATAACATTTGACGATAAGTAATCTTAATGAGTAATAATACTATTTGATTTTGTTTCATATATAGTTTATTTGATGCAAAAAACACTGTGAAATTGAAATTGAGCGTTAAGAGTTACGCCCCACGTCTAAAAGTACCACATGACGTCCATCCGCGTGGCACTGGCTGCTATTCGGAGAAAAATCATGACCGGGTGTAAAGAAATTGTCATGTAGGAAAATCCAGAGGATATTGGGTGGTTTAGACCTTCTTCCACCGGAAATTAAAAACGGAAATCACGTTCTCTCTTCTTCCAAACCTCCTTGTCTCTACTGCGATTCCCAGACAGGACATTTTAATGCTTGAGGAGGTTAAATGGTTACGACAAACATACATTGAGCAAAATTCTTATGTACCAATATTTTATATTGTTTCTTTATACATACAATACACCAGTATCTATAATGTCTTTTTCACTTTTTACAAAATGTATAATATGTCCGCAAAAATTTGGTCTACATTAGTAGGTAAATAATAAAACCCTCATCATACGAGTATATTTAATTGTGTTTCATTTAATTAAAATAATAAAAACCTCACGCAACGTGGGTTCTACCACCATTTATGTAATTTACAAACACAAACAAAAACAGAAAGTGTGCAGCGAAGCGGTCACCCATCCAATTACTGACCAAGCCCGACTTTGCTTAACTTTGAATATAGTTTCCAACAAACTAATGTGTTACTGTTTCGTTTAGTAATAGTTAGATGGCTCTGTAATGGTGATTTAAAATGGTAAATGGCGCGGGTCCGTCTTCCACTTGTGGCCGGTTTTTATTATTTGTTGTTATACTTTAGAGCTCACACACACACTATGATCACTGCAAGATTACATGTGTTCCTTCTTTTACGATAGAGTAACTACATTATTAAGTTTGTAGCTGTGTACTGCCAAACGCTGGACCCGAATTAGAACGTGAATTATTATTAATTTAGTATTCAGAATGTTATAATTATTTTAGGGTTCCGTACCCAAAGGATAATTAGCGAAAACCTATTACTAAGACTCCGCTGTCCGCCCGTCCGTCTGTCAGCAGGCTGTATCTCATGAACCGTGATAGTTAGACAGTTGAAATTTTCACAGAAGATGTAGATCTGTTACCGCTATAACAACAAATACTAAAAAAAAGAATAAAATAACTACATTTTTAAGTAAGTCGACTATTGCTTATTTTTTAAAGCCACGGACAGGCAGACGGACGAACATGGCGAAACTGTAAGGGTTCCTTGTTAAATTCAGAACTCTGAAGATCCTGAAAACAGCGTCAGAAGTCATGTAACTATAGTTATATAACTTATAAGGTGAAATATCGTGTTTAAAGGCACGGTAAATATTCGTTGATAGAGTTATTGACACTGTTTGTAAGTAGTGTAATAGGGATTAAAAAATACCCTTTACACTACCGGTGGTGGAAGCCGATGGTGTCAAGGTTCCAAAACGTACTTATAAATGATCCGGCTATGTACGCCTGCAGACTGCAGAGTTTCTGCAAGGTATATAACCAAGCTACTGCAACTGACTGAAACTCAAGTCCTAAGTTGTGTATTCACTCGATATTTTGATGTATAATTCAAAACTGCTGCCTTCTCAGGGCAATACCAGCTTGGTTATTAAGTTTTTTTAAAAAAAAACTAATAAGTTGGCAAACAAGCTTACGGTCCGCCTGATGGTAAGCGGTCACCGTAGCCTATGGACGCTTGAAACACCAGGGGTATCACTCGCGAGTTGCCGACCCTTTAAAAATCTTATAATTTCTTGCTGTGCTCTGTTCTGTCTCCTCCGCACGTTCCTACTGCTTATCAATGACATTTTGGACATAAATAACATACATTGACAGATGACAGTACTTGAGACGGGTCGTGCAAAGCCGTTGTCGTTGTGAGGAATTGTCGACGATCCCAAACTCACTTGCCATATCGAGCCATTAAGTGTGAGGAGTGAGTTTGCCCCTTGCTACTTTCTACTTTCGCACCGCTCGCCATCGGCAGGGAATTCAGTCTCACACTTTAGAGCCGAATTTGTCGCGTACAGTGCGGCTTCAAAGAAACTTCCTCCCGCAACCGCTTAGGTTGTGGAATGAGCTCCCTGCCAATGTTTCCTCTAACGACTAGAGTATGGGGTTCTTCAAGAAATTAGTTATAAGATTTTTAAAGGTTAGGCAACTCGCAAGTAATGCCCCAAGTGTTGCAACCGTACCGCGGACCGTAAGATTGTTTGCCTCCTTAGTGTTATAAAAAAAAATTTACATCATAACAATTAAGCTTACATATAAGAGTGTAACACTGCAATTGCTTTTGCATTGGCAAGAAAAGTAATAACTAATAACCTAATCTATAACATGCACGCACATACACCTAGGCTAATCTTCATTTTAACGAATGCTGTACAATACGTACTAACAAATAATTTGAACCAGCTATTTCGATAGTAATCGTTATCTGCAATCACATTTAAAGGATCGGTCCTGGTCCACACGCGAATGAAATTTACAAAGGCGCGATGTGTGCGTGATCGACGCGCTCCCGCACACATCTTATATTTACACAGTGGGTGGTACGAGCGACAAATTGCGAAAACATATATCTAAAATAATTTATTAGGTTTAGACATTATTTAGTTTTTTATTGCATCTACATTAACGTATGATGGGGAAAGAGTTTATTAATTTGTTTTCATCAATCAATACATTCGTTTTACTTTTACAATTAGCTCTACATTAGTTCAACTATGTAATCGGGTCTTTCAATGCGTTCCGTCTAAAATATTAATAAGGAGCCTTTCTTCAGTGTGCAAAAATAAAACACTATATTCCTTATAGCTTTCAATGTAAATACATTTACTAATTCTTCAACTTATTCACTCGTGTTAGCCTACCTATTAGCAACCAAATTTAAATACTAACTTCCGTATAGCAATTTTGAATTTCACCAAGAACAACCCTGAACCGAAAAGGAAAAATATACTAAAATATATAATGGTTTTATTTAGTTTATTAGTTGGACTTATGTTTTCGGCACTTAGTCTCATCATATAGACATTGCATGTAGGTAACCGATTCATGTCATTAGTTACTCATACCATCCCAGCTCCGTCCAGAAATCAAGAAGGCATCTGATGTTATTCAGCGCCTATCTCCTTTGAGAAGCGAGAAAGACAGGTAATGAAAGCCTCAGTGGAAAGAGAGGAGGCTACCTCAAGATGGACAGCCTTCTAAACAAGCCATAAATTACGCACAAGTATGCCTTGACCACCTCAAGGCCACAATGTTAAAGGGACCTGCAAAATCAGATCCAACATTAGAAAAGACGCGACCGGCGTTTAGTCAATCGGGAGGAAAATCGCCCATTTGTGGCTGAGTCAAAGTTGCATTGGGCCTTAAACAGGCTATGCACTTAAAGAGCACACTTCTAATAACCCCTTCGAGCCGAGACAATTCAAAACTCTCGTTGGAGTATGGCAAGAAGTCTGCTAAGTCCCGCATGAGAGTTTCTCAAATGGCGGTCCTGAATCAACAGCAAGGTCAAGTGGCTATCCTTTGGGACAAGTAGTGGATGCCAAGCTCCGTAAGGCAAGTTTGCGTGGCGTAATCTACATACACGAATGAGTCCGCGATCGTCGAGAAATGGGTTAAGTCTGACCAAGGCTCCTTTGATCTTGGAGCGACCAGCTTGAAGATTATATTAAAGTCCCATAGTGCTCTCGTTGTACATTGCGCAATAAAATATGGGGCGCTGTTTCACGTTCTGACGACGATAAGACTAGTTCAAAATCCCGAATCGGAAGTCGACGGGCATTGTTGACAAATCGGTAAATCCAGCCAATCACTCCGTACCATTTTTCAAGAGAGCTGAGCTAGTCAACAACGAATCTGAACAAACGAATCTGGAGCGAACACCGTAAGTATTAGTGTTCAACTCAAAGACGGTCATGGGTAACACAGGATCTCCTCGCCAAGGAATCAATTGAAACCTTCGATTTTCCTTATGAATATCACCGTCTGACGAAACATCTTGGTCATGAATATCCCGGTGCAATTTGAGTCCCGAGTGAAGACACTGATTAAGGGACATGTTGTTAGAACTAGGAGCCGAACCATCAAAGACAACTCATATTTTCCCCCCATTCAAGACAGCATGGTGAGGAATGAAGAAGTGTTCCTCTCTTGTCCATTTAAGGCCAGGAACAGATATATGGCCCAAAGCTTGGTACGCCTGCATGAACTCCAAATACGTCTATCGGAAGACAGGGTCGCGCGTCATACGTCTCTCCATGGAAATTAACCGTTTTTCGGCTAGCATCCTGGAATGGCCGAGGGCAGGTTGGTTCGGCAAGAAGGAGAGCCGAGTGAAGAATGGACCAGTTGAAAATCGACAGGTATTATTCACAATAAGGGCCTCAAACTGTTAATCAACCGGGTCAGACCTAGGAGTTGCAGAGGCTCTTCTACTTCTCAAAAGCGCTGAACTGCATCAGCAAGGGCCATCCCAAAAAGTCAGACAGGATCAGTATGAAGAGGGGCACAAATTGGAAGTGCTGGGCCCATTATGGCATGACAAAAATCTGTAGGAAGTGCCACCAACCCACCGGCCTGAAGAAGCTTAGCCGGTCCTAAGTTGCATTGACCCCGAAAATCGGCACCGAGGAGTAGATACACCTTGGCACAATCGGCATCAGCCAACGCCAGACCCGTTGTCAACTTCCGTTCCGTTATTTTCATCAGAAGAAAACTGTTTTTTTCTACTGAATTACAACTGAAAGTGAACTATATTTAAACACGATAAACTAGAAGTGTTTTGTGAAGTAATAAAAAGAAAATACATTTAAATTAAAATTATTTTATTAGTAATTGTTAAAATATATCTGAAATCATCACTTCTTACCACTAAAATTAAATGTCGAAAACACAAGACTGCATGCAGCTTTAAGACGTTTTACGTCAAAAAATAAACAGGCAAATACACGTGTTATAAATATCAACATTTCATTTTCGATAATATCGGTATTGAAGGAAAAAAAACACTAGCATCTTTCGGCAACTTTATCCAGAACAGTTGAATAAGACCAAGAAGCCTCTATATCATATACGAGCTTCTTGGTAATTTCTAAACAGAAAATAATTAAATAACTTTACTATAAACTCGTATAGCTCGTATGAACAAATCTAGGATTTAACTTGTTTTGTGGTTTTAGCATTTTCTGTAAAATATTTGGCAGGTTTTTTTGCAGGCTAGCAGGATCGTAAATTTAAATCTGGTCACACTGGCAGACTGGTCACAAATTGCAATATTTCCAGGGACAGCTGTAGTATTATAATTTGTGAATAATTTATTAATAGTAGAGCATAGTACTGAACCATGACGAAACCACGGCCTTGCGGTTGTAAAGGTTGCAGAACTTGTCTGATATGTGAAACTCAATACGGCGCTGATACATTGAAATTTAAAAAAGATCTTGATAAAGAAAAAGGTTATGTTTATTGTCCATTTTGCTGCAAAGCTTGGAAAGGCTGGGATATTGATCTCTATAAACAACATCCTGACCATGAAGGAGAATCTGTAGACTTTCCTGGTGTGTATATTGAATTAAATTTCATAAATAATGAAGAGGAAAATTATGTGATGAAAAACGTTGATGAAATACCATGGGACAGCTCTCAGAGCGGCAGACGAAAGCAAAACTATGGACCTAAAACAAATTTCAAAAAGAAAAAAATTACAGCTGGTAACTTCAATGGGTTTCCTGAATTTTCAAAATTCCTACAAGATAGATTTAGGACTATAGAATTGCTCAGCGGCTATGAAGTAATTGAACAATGTTCATTAGAATATGATCCTAGTAAAGGTGCATCAATAGATCCCCACATTGATGACTGTTGGGTATGGGGAGAGAGAATAGTTACTGTTAATTTTTTATCAGATTCTGTTCTTACTATGATACCCTACAGCGGTGACATGAAAAAGTACAATCTACAATGTGCTGATGAGTATAATATAATAGTTGATAATTCTGGAAAGATAACTTATAATCATTGGCAAGATATAACAGCTCTAGAAGCAAGTAAACCCCAACTAGAAAAAGATATAATTGTCAGGATACCAATGCCAAGGTATATTATGTGTTTATTTAATATTTTTAAACTGTACCAACATTTCTATGATTTTTCCTGTTGCATTTTAAAATTTGTGTTTATTTTTTTATCCAACTTAAATTTTAAATTCTTTTTACTGATGATTTTTTATACCTTCTGGGTAAAATCCTATATAATGTAATGAGAATTTGATCATGGAAAACAGAGTTTAGTCATAAGAATGTGTTATAAAGTCTAATTATTGTGTGTTGAATCCTTTGTCACAGTTCTAAATCCTCTAGCTTAAAAAAAGTACTAAGGTTGACTCATAATAAACAATTCACTGCTCTGCTCCTACTATATATCTTAATTACTTGTGTTTGAAAACACAGTATGCTGTCTGTAAAGGTAATATTTAGTCTAGTAATTTAGAATTCATTATATCACATGTTTTATAATTAAATTGTAAATGACTTAAGCTTATAGGTATAGGATGGAAAAACCCCAATCCAAATTCACATGCATAAAACACATTGCACAACATTTCATATTGCTACTTATCAATTATGAAATGTTTTTGCTTAAAAAAATGTATGCATCCACATCAGTGCATTGGTGTAGTCTTAATATTTGGCACATTTATAGCCAAAAGTAACTTAAAAAAAAAATGTAATAAGTTTCTGTTACTGCCCCTTATTTAACTCTTTGTAACTATCTCAATAACAAACATAAACTATACATGAATTTGCTAATGGTATTCAAGAAGAAAAGAATTCTAGATCATTTTATTTTGGTTGTAGGATGGACCATAAAACTAAACTTAAGTTTATATAGGATACAAAAACCACAATCAAAATTCACATACATAAAAACACATTGCACAACATTTCATAATAAATGTGTATTGTTACGCAACCATTGTGAATTTTTTTTTGTTAAAAAAGGTTACATGCACCCACATCAGTGCCAAGTACTGCCCCCTTATTCAACTCATTATAACTATTTTGATAACAAGTGCATATGAATTTGCAAATGGTATTCAAAAAGACAAGAATTCTAGATCATTTTATTTTGGTTATATTTTGGTTATAGTATCCAACAGTAAAATGATATTGATCTGATGACGTTAATCAGATAGCAAAAAAAGGTTTTGAATTGCCCCCCTGGTCTTTTATTTAGTCTTAAAAATGCAAATTTTTATTTCAGGAGGTCTCTCCTTGTTATTTATGGTGAACCAAGGTATCATTGGGAACACTGTGTTCTTCGTGAAGATGTTTTATCTCGCAGAGTGTGCTTGGCATATAGAGAATTTACACCACCCTACATGAGTAGTGGATGCCATGAGGAAATTGGAGATGATATCAGAGCAAAAGCCAAAGTGTTTTGGAACTGAAGTTAAATGCCATTAAAGTTAAATAAAAACAATATTTATTATTTCTGTTATTTATTTATTGTTACTAAGTCAAATTGGGTCAGATATTATTAAAATTATGGTTAATTAACAAGAATCAAATCAATGAAATATATTTATGATAGTACATCAAAATTAACATTTAATGAAATACTTGTAGACTTATGAATTAACTTATAATTTTCTTTTTAGTTTGGTTATAAGATATAAGATTATTGTAGGTACTTAATTATTATTGCTTATCTATGTTTAAACTGGACAGAGTTGATTATCAGTATTATCACACACTAACTGATAACATGTCTCTAGAAAGTTGATGCTCTAAGCGGTGCTAGAATCTGCCTGTACTATATATACAGTGTTTTGATCTCTTTGTTCTTGCTCTTTATTTGCAACTCGTGCCAGTATCATTTGCTCCTTTATTTTCCAAGTCATAAATGCTCTCTCACTCTTTAACTTTCGAATGGAACGTGCCAAGAGCAAAGCAAATATTATTCCTAACAACTGAAACAAACAATAAGTTTTAATTAATTTTACATTCATGTTGTTTTGATTTAATCAAAATTGATTTTTGATTTTTATTGATTTAATCAAAACAAGTTAAATTGTATTGATTCTTGACTTGATGGATAAACAGTTTGGATAGTATAAGGAGCTTTTCGTGGTTTTTTTTACATCACTAGCCCCAATAAGAAGAAATTATACATTCTTAATTTCAGCCTTCTAAACTTCAATCCTAATTTCATGTATGATGAATTTCATCCAAGTTGCACATTTATTTAAAATATATGCAAAACATTTTCCTAAATCAAATATTAGTCACCAATTTATCTACTCAGCTTTTGTGTGCACTTATTGAATGTAAGTATAAATTGATTTTACAGCACAAGCAGGCTTATGTGTGCATGCAAACAGGACACAACTGATCCTGTACTGAACCACCGCTAGCACACATTTAACTGTGCCCACTTTCCATGACAAAAGCTATGAGCGAAATCAGTCTTAGAGGTGGGTCAGCAAACCTTTTTTTGACTGTACCCACATATATTTATTTCATAAAAATAAGTTTACATAGCTGCAAGCCCATGTATGTCTTGATAAAGACTTATCTACTGCTGTTACTGTTGTCTAGATTTAATAAGGAGTTTTTTCTGTATATGGCTTAGGTGGCTTAGACAAAGTGTTTATTAGATATCATTTTTTAAACATTTGTGACACTAATTGATTATATAATTTTAGAAAATTGCATTTAGGTATTTTATAAACATTTTAACTCACATGAATAAACATCACAGAGACTCCTAAAACTCCCAAAACACTTGAATTTTGGATAATGAAATTCACAAGAGCACCCTTGCAGCTGTTACTTCTCATCTGTGCGCAAAATATTTCTCCACTGGTAACACAACAAGTCTCTGGCACAACCAGGTTCAGCAGATCCCCGTCAACTGTGCTGGAGATGACTGCAGTTGAGTGATTGCTGGTGAACTCTACACCAATGTAGTCCAAATAAGAGTCGCTGCCACAGCAGTTCAACTGGAATAATCAATTATTTAGTGTTTCAAGATGATATATCGCCTTTCCTTTTTAATCAAGGTCCAAATTTCCTATTTTTACCATATTAATGTTTAAATTCAAATTCAATATAATTTATTCAATTTAGGCTACAATAATTGAGCACTTATGAATGTCACTACGCCATCGGTTCGTAAGTCTACAGGGCGAGAGACCTTGTACTGAGAAGAACCGGCAAGAAACTCAGCAAGGGCATTTCTTTTCTCCCTTTCTCTTACAGCGTCCAATTAAATATTGGAAAATGCCCTCCCTATCATAAAAGGACACTTTCCATTACAAATATAAAAAAAAAAACATCAAATATAAAGCACAAGCACAACATAAAAAAGTATCTAATATAAACAAATACAGTTTATGTATTCATCACTAAGAAATAATCAATGTCTTACAGTATTAATAAAACAAAACAAAAAAGTAAGACTAAATACTAAGAATACAAAGAAGTTTGCAAGAGCAGACCAGCCTCCACAGGCGGCACCATGGCGGCACCCGTTCACGAGTATGACTCATGAATCAGCCATCGCTTCGCTCAACCATGTTTTAAGGAACGTTACGACCCGAGACACCACCGCAGAGACACTTTGAGAGAGCATGACACACTCAAGCAACTCCAATAAAACTTCGATTGTACTAGTTACAATGTGTGTAGTAAAGGAACAAAATATAAGAGGAGAAGATTGGACGGTTCGTAATGCTTTACTACCGAGAAGCACCGACAATAAACTCACTAGTTAATCTTTTATACATCATATAAAAATACAATATAGCCTTACACTAGTTTATAACATAATAAACAATGTTTTAATTTAAAAAAAAAACCATTGCTATTAATCGTAATATTATTAACATTGTAACGTGACAACTTGTGCCTTTCACTTTTTATGTCTGTCTCTCTCGCTCTTAGGCGGGCTAACCATGCCGCGTGCCTCTCACTGGCTCTCATTGTGAGCGCATAACGTGAGCGGAGCGTAACGCAGTTTCTTGAAGTGTCACCCGGCAAACCAATTTATAAGACGTTGTCATGTCAAAAAAATATTTCAAATGTCCCAATACAAATCAATTAAGTTCTAATTTTTCCAAGCATTTTTATCATTTATGTATTCATAAACTTTGTAATAGTTTTTTCTCATTTAACTATCTTTGACATATATTTTAAATTTATTTGAGGGTAAATTAACCACATGTTCTGGAATTTTATTGTAGAAAAATATACTTTGTATTGCGAAAGAGCTATGTACCTTCTGAATGACGACATTTTGGAACTACCAATTTATTCTTATTCCTTGTATTAACACTGTGGAGGTCACTATTTTTAGCAAATAAGTGACAATTTTGGCGTACATACATTATACAAGCGAAGATATATTGGCAAGGAACAGTTAAAATATCAATTTCCCTAAATAGTTCCCTAAGAGAAATTCGAGGTAATTTATAAATTGACCGTACTGCTCTCTTTTGCAAAATAAAGACTGTATCAATATCAGCTGCCTTACCCTAAAGCAAAATGCCATAAGACATGACGGAATGGAAATAGCTAAAGTAGACCAAGCGAGCAGTGTCAAACAATAAAGGTAAACCGGTTGTAATTATATTTTGGTAAGTTGTTATGCACACGCCGGGGAATGTTTCAGAAAAATAAAAAGGGTCAAGTGCGAGTCGGACTCGCGGAATAATGGTAAACGGATTGTAATGAAATTTTGGTAAGTTGTTATGCACACGCACAATGTTTCTGAGAAAGAAAGAGGGTCAAGTACGAGTCAGACAGGGCCAAGTGGGAGTCGGACTCGCGCCATAAGAGTAAACCGATTGTAATGAAATGATTGTAATTGTTAAATTGTGCACACGCCAGTTAAGGTTTCTGAAGAAGAAAAAAAGCATCAAGTGCGAGTCGGACAGGTCAAGTGAAGGGTAAACCGATTGTAATGAAATTTTGGTTAGTTGTTATGCACACGCGGGGGAAGTTTTCTGAGAAAGAAAAAGGGTAAGTGCGAGTCGGACAGGTCAAGTGAAGGGTAAACCGATTGTAATGAAATTTTGGTTAGTTGTTATGCACACGCGGGGGAAGGTTTTTGAGAAAGAAAAAGGGTAAGTGCGAGTCGGACAGGGTCAAGTGAAGGGTAAACTGATTGTAATAAAATGTTGCTAAGTTATTATCACACGCTGGGGAAGGTTTCTGAGAAAGAAAAAAGTGCTAGTCGGACTCGCGCAATAAGGGTAAACGGATAGTAATGAAATTTTGGAAGGTTGTCATGCACATGCCGGGAAAGGTTTCTCAAATAGTACAACCCTTTCACAATAAGTTGGTGCGGTAGTTATTTTAAAAGAAGAAGCAACGTCCGCCGGGTCAGCTACTTTAGCGGTTTTCCAATCGTATTAAACCACATATCTGGTATAACCAGGTATCTTAAAAACATTACAAACAAAAATCTACAACTAAGTTAATAATAAATATACCCAGTACTAATCGAAGTGTTGCTGTATAGGTGACTGACTTTGCCCAATGTGAGAATGAGAGAATAAAAAATACTTTTTAGTCGTCGTGTACCTAGCTATTGCTTCCCGACATCATTTAAAATTACACCATTCGTACCCGAATTTATTTTCATTTATACTGCGCGCCTACTAGATTGATTGCACACAGGCGTTACAGGGCTAGAGTCGCCTATGTTTAAACCATTTTAGACTTGTAATTTGAAATCTAAAGTGCACTGTACACCCTAGAAGGAAACTACGTATGCTAAATTACAGCTTCGAAGTCAGTAGTTTTTGAGATTTCTTGAGTGAATGAATCTATAAGTTTATATATATGGATCAATATGTAAACTTCTTGGAATTAATGGTATTTCGCTTTAAACAAGTATATAGAAAATTAATTCAGGACAGTCTGACAATACGTACTTTAAACCTTTCAATAGTCTAGGATTCTAGGTACTATAGATGCTTAATTTATTCCATAGTGCCTAAAATATGATCTTTTAGATTATGTTTTTTGCAATTTTGCAAATTTCATACACTGCGCAGTCGCAAAATAACCGCAAACGCGATGCCGGGCTTTCTATTTCAGATTCACTAACATTGATTTGTACTGTTTGTGTAATATGTAGTTTTAAAGTGCCTAAAAAACCTTTTCCAAATTGATTATCACTTGTAAGTACTTCTCTCGTTCATCACTTACTGACTAGTATAATATTTTACAATAGTCTGTGCTTACGGTAACTTGCAATATATCCATTTCAGCTTGAATTTCAGGGTCGGATGCATATTCTTGCACTGGTATGGTAATTAACTTCATGATGGTGTCCGCATTAATAGTAAACGCTAATATTACTACCACCAGTTTAAGAACCAGGATAACAGCCAAAGCAAATGCATACTGAAAAAGAATTACAAGTTTTGATGAACATTTATTTTTATTTTTTAAATTTTTTAGTCCATATACTAAAAAAAAACTAGAAATGTAACGATGCGTCTTCTCTTTCCGAACTAAGCAAGTTTTAAACTATGGGTCAGACAATTGATATAGATACTGAATGTTTGTTATGTACGGGGATTGAACCCGCGCAACTCTGTGCAGCGTGCAGTTAAGATTGTAAGTAGCAAAGATTTTTTCCTTGCTGGGCATTTATTAACACCTGTCAAATGGCTCTGTTATGCTAAACGTTTTTTGTTACTAAAATATTATTTTAATTTAATTAAAAAAATTTGAAAGCTAAGTGATTAGGTACTCTTCAAATGTTTATTTAAAATAAAAATACAATTTGTATTAAAACCATAGGGACAGCACAGCGCAGCAACGTAAAACTGGTCATAAAAGTTTGACAGAGACAAAGCGAATCCGCGACGACCAGTTGTCTCTTATTAACGTTTCGTTTTTGTTTTACAGAAAAGATACAGATAGTTGCCTTTATCGAAAAAGGACATATAGGCTACTTGAAAACATCAAGTGTGAGTGGGTTTTTTTTTATGATTGAGGTGTTACCGTTGAAATACAAAACCGATAACCGAATTTAGGTCAGGTGAAACCCCGGGCAAAAACTAGTTTAAAACAAATTTAGGTACTTATATAGGTACCACCCGATCACTACATAAAACGATACTACTCATACTACAACCCATAGCACTGGCCTTCATACGCACTATAGCTTTAAATTTTTAGGGAAAGGAAAAGGGATAATGCTAATAGGTAATTTGCACTCACACAGTTAACCATGCATGTACTCAGCTTCAAAGTGCCGAAGAAACCGAAAGACCAGATGACAAGCAGCAGCATTCCCAGCAGCACAGTCAGCACCGACGGTGTGAAGAACCGGCCACTTTTGGCACTGTCGTAGAAGAAGGCGAAGTCATGGTAGTATGAATACACGCTAATACCCAGGACTATCATTAAACTTGCTATTGCCTAAAAATAGAAAAAAAATAGTTTGAAATGCTGTGTTCAAAGCTAGCAATGGCGTTAGGGGACAACGCTGCCACGCACTTTAAAGAAATCGTAGCTTGCATCACAAAATACAGAAAACTCACTCCATAGTAGGCCTGCTAAACCCTCCCTCCTTCCACACACATACGTTCCGCATATCCAAGGAACTCAAGGTATTGTAAATGAGATTTCCTGGAGCTCGGTTGTATAAGATGTGTGCATGCTTGCGTAGGAGGGCTTAAAGCGCTTATTATAAAGTCTTCTCTTAGCCATGGGCGCTGGAAAGGGGGTGCTGGCCTTGAACAATATATGCAAAATTGTATTGAATTTGGGCAAAAGGCTCTTGACTGTAATGAATATTAATCAGGCCGACAAAGGAGTAAAATAAAATCTTAAAAAACATTTTTTTTTCAGGCAACTCTATCCTATGGTGTGTGATGTCATTGGATAGGCCGTTCTAAAAGCCTTTCAGCTTAATTTTTCTTATGCTTTTATTAGTATGTATGCCAAATTACTGCTCTCTAGTACCTACTAAGGGTCTCCGAGCGAAACCGCGGACTTACGTTATGGCTCAACTATAAATGTTCCTTGTTGATTATGGAACCCTAAAAAGGCAATATTTGTAAGCTGAATGCAAATAAATTGCAGAAACTGCAACTGTCTCAACGTCAGTCTTCCATCGATTGCCATGCATCTAACAAGGGAATGAAAATTTGTGTGATAAGCGTCTCCAAGATTGTGTGCGAAGGCAAGGCAACCTAGGCAAGGAACTCATCGCGCGCTCCTCTAGCGGCATTGGATTAAAAATTATAACTAGTACTAGTAGAAAGTAGGAAAAACATCGTGAGGAAACCTGCATACCTTAAGAGATAATTAAAACGGGTTGCACTCCGGGACTGCCGGCAGAAGTGAAAACATACTCGCTATTTACTTCCCATCACGTCTTATCCATATTTATTTATTAAAAATAATAACTTTGGTTAATTTACTTTTTTGACGTTGTATATTTGACAGCTCAATCTGTCATAGAATTAAAATCCCATAACCAACCTCCCTGTACTACTCATAATCGCCATATACTAAAAATAAAAACTAACCTAATGTAAATAAAGGTCACGTGTCCTAACGCGAGTGACATCTTACGAATTTTCGATCAGGACACGTGACCTGACGCAAGTTTAAGAGTTTTTACCCATCACAAAAAAGTGCACAGCACCGCTAAAGAAGTTTTCACTTAAAAACGTATATGAAGTTAACAATCCGCACTGGGCCCATGTGTGGACTATGGCCCAAATCAAACTCGGTGAGGGTAGGCATTGCCCGAACGGTGGGGACGAATGAAGGCTGGCAAGAAAAAAGAAAGAATAGATATTTAAAGTTTTTAATGAGCTTCGAAGTTTGTATTGTGGAAACGTCTGGGTCGCATGATGTGTCCACATCACCTTCACAGTAGGTACCTTTAAAAAACGCATTTGGTTTTCTTAACTCAACAATCTAGAAAAAAAACTTTTTTTGTTGCCTATATAAAAGATAACAATAGAATAAACTTACCAGAAACATAAGCGTGATGGTCATTAAGAGAAACCGCAGAGATTTCACATTATACTCCGTTTCAGTTTTAGTAATCACTATTTTTTGCCTATTGGGCACACCATGAGCAGTCATTTTATTGAAATTAATCCTTAAATTTGGGCGAACAACAAAATCCTGTGCACAGACTAATGTAGGAACATTACGTAGACTACCGACTGATGTTATCATTACTGATAAGCTGTACCCGATACGTATAGGTAGTGAGCTATCTTTTGTTTTGAATAATAACTGGCAAGTGACAGAATTCTGGTCGGTGGTGTCGGCAGTAGAAAAGTCAGCATAACATAACATCTACGGCAAGGTTTTCTAAAAATTGTATGAGTCAAGTTCTACCTTGAAGGAGTTAGATTAGAATGGAGATAGAGGTAGATAGGTATTGTTGTACACAATGTTCTCATCTACAGGAAAAGTCTACGCGTTGGACTAAGGATATAGACTTAAAAAAATGTCGCAGTCTACCATTGGTTACATTTATAACAATATCGGTCCGGTGTGACCATTGACTCTACACAAAAAATTGCTGTAACTACAGGTCGAATGTCACATAATGGTACCATGGAAAATTTATTATAGACATAGAATGACGAGAAAATATTCCGCGGTACCATAAATGGCACTCACGCAACGCCATGGTTCTAGCTAATGGTACGGTAAAATAGCGTTTTATTTTGGTTGCATTGCAGTGTCAAATTTTAGCAAATTAGGATGTTCATACTCCTCAATGTCCAAACATCCACCAGAGGCTCATAATAGTGCTGTGTTATTACCTATAGCTGCCTATAGATTCTGTGTCAAAACGAAAGTCTATACAATTTTACTCGTTTTTTACAAATTTAAAGTAAATTAAACCGATTTCAATGTTTAATTTACGACCTGTATGGCATAATATTCCGCCTCGCTGGAGACAGGGAAAGATTTGCGGAGCTGACTGCCAACCTTCACTAGTTGGAGAGGCACTATTAGAAGAAGATGCAACAATAATAGTTGGACTACCGATTCGAAGGTCTTATAGGATCAATTCTTGATAGGGACAACAAAAAGTTAACATCGTCGATCACCTTTCGATGATAAGTGTTTTTTGTGTGATAGACATTAATTACACAAGTCAATAAAACATATCTTTATTTTTGTGTTAGTTATTTAATGACTATTGTCTGATATTTGACATTGAAATATAACCAAAAACTCAATTTTTAAAAAAAATTTGCTTTTGTACTTTATACGATGATAAATAAAATACACGATTTTTGCCAAATGCTTAGTTACCATTCTTAATAAGCAAACTTTATGAGATAAAAATGTTGTTTCTTTTGTAAATTAGGTATAAGAAATCAAAATCGGGTACACAGAACTCAGGACCAAATTCGTGTTGACTTGTGTTATTTATTTCATTTTAGGGAAAGAAATTTAATGCATTAGTTGTAACTGTAGGCATTTCGGTAAAATATTTTTAAGAACAGAGATACCAAGTTCTGAATCATTATGTTTAAATATACAGTAAGTGAATATTAAGTATCACGAGGTTTTTTCCTGTTCCACAATCCTAGTTCGACTTGGGTGTAGTTCGATTAGGGTTACCAGATTACAGGAAGTTTAGCCCTCTGTCAGGAAAACAGTAAAAATATGAAATTATCCGGAATGTTTACTGAAAAGAGAAAAATATAAAAAATTGAAATATTTATTCAGCCGTATAGTTACAAAAAAATAATATAATATGACAACCGCCAGGAACGACGGCTCAACGTGCCTTCCGAAGCACGTAGGAGCTTAAAGTAGGTGATCACCTATCCGGGTAGTGACCACAGCCAAAGTTGCCAACTTCACTTGTCATTTTCGATAGGCGAATGCGACTGGACACGAGTTCCTATGCCTAAGGCCAAATTTACAATACGAGTATCGTATTTTTATGTTTTATCTACTTCTACTTTCACAATCCATGCAGCGTATGTAAATTTGGCTATAATCCATAAACATACTAATATTATAAATGCGATAGTAACTCTGTCTGTTACCTCTTCACGCTAGTTTCAGTACCGGGGAAGGACATAGGCTACTCGAAAACGTCAAGCGTGAGTCGGTTTTTTTTCTACAATTGAGGAGTTGCTGTTGAAATCCTACACCAATAACCGTATTTGGGGCGCGTGGAACCTTTTACAAATAACTACAAAGAAAGTTTAGTTCAGCATCTTTGTTTGTCGCTACGTAAGGCAGTTGCTTCTATTTTACACTGGTTTATCAGCGACAGCTTATCTTTCTGATAATCACGTAGGTGCTTTTATCAGCTGAATGATTCATTAAGGATAAGCATAAGTACGTGTGTCCGTATAACTATGTACTTGTAGTCTTGTTTTTATGATAATCGTTAACCCGCAACGTACCTAGTTATTTTTAGAGTTGCGTACCCTAAAACGCAAAAACTTTGTAGTCTGTCAACACCCTTTTTCTCAGGAACGCTTAGAGGTATCAAGCTGAAATTAATATCAAATACAACAGCAGTAAAAATAATCAAACTTCTCAGAATTGCGAAATATCCTATAAAACTTCTGAGCTTAATATTTATTATTCCTGGCTTCCTCGATCCAACATTCTTTAACAAACTATACTCAGGAAATGACAATGAATTAATGTTACCCTTTTTTGATCTTAAGACGCATCCATTTTAACACAAATCAAATTGACTATGCGAGTTCGATCTTGTTCTTTGCTGTTACATCACATTTTTTTTTTTTTTTGCGATTATAACCTTATTTTTAGTTGGTAAACTGACCGCGACCTATGTTAATGTATTGAGACAACAGTTGTCCAACGGTAAAGTTAAGTTTGTTCCTCAATACAATTTCCCTTTTACGGAACCTTCAATGCGCGAGTCCGACTCGCACTTGAAATAGATGGTTCCGGTTCCGTTTCTTGCAACGAATATTTTCCTTAAAAAATATTATTTAGCCTGGACTATAAATAAAGCGCATATTAATAACATTAATTGATTTGCCTCACAATTAAATAGATACATTAAAACGTACGCGTTAAAAACAATTACCGCTATTTTCTTAATAAAAAGAATGAAAACATGAAATTCTTAAAAAGTAAAAATGGCAGATTTTTTGAATTGTAATGTGCGGGCTAAAAATTTTAAAACTAAAAAAGTCCCTCAAATTGGGTATCAAAATAAAGGGCTTTAAAAGGCAAGTACGAAAATATATAACGCTTATACCAAAATAGTCAAGCGCGAGGAAAACTTAATTGGAAAATAAAAGAAAAAGCTATGAATAAAAATAAATCATTAAGAACTTGACAGAAATTAAAACATACCAAATATTTAAATAAAGGCAGGTGGGCATCTGTTACTGCCTCCACTATAAGTCCACTTGCGTACTAGTACTTTTTATTTTTGGCTACAAGATATCTAAGCCAATTAGCATTTCAAGAACTGAAGGTGACAACCTTCGTGGTTCAGAGCTATTGGAGACTTTTGTTGTTCCCTAATGGATATGGACAGGCAGGGTCAACATGAGGTGAACTTTCTATGCGTCTGTCACATTTTATGAACCGACTTAGTGGAAGCTAAAAGTACCTATAGTTGTTGTGTCTGTTTCTCGTCTGCCTTTCCTTAATTTGCCCACGATCACAATTTTGTAGTCACGTTCAATAGTCCAGACTCACGATTAAGAACACATGCCATTGTCGCGTTCTGTGGTTAACCTTGTGTCCGGATTACTTACATGACGTTTTTTTTCACCAAAAACAAGTAGCGTAAATAACAAATTTACGACTTGAGAATAAAAACAGACTCAAAAGGGCACACCGTGTTTAAGCCTCCACTCTACTGAACGTGAGACAATCTCCAAGCCCACCACCGTCCATTTAATGTTCTAGTCAATTATTACATATTTTCAACTCTAGATGCTTGAACACGCCTTTCAACGGAGTGATGAATAGTTTCGGAGAAATAACGTCTCTTTGTCTCACAACTTTCTGCAGTTGGACTAGTTTTGTGCTCTGGTCTAGTAGTCTAGTAAATAGACATGGTGGCTTTGTTGTAAAAACACTGTTACATTTCGATTTCATAATAAGGCACCTCTGAGGAGACTACAAAAGAAGAGTTTTAGAATTTAAAGGCTATCATAATCTAGAAACGCTACCTAAATATGTAGATTATTTATATCCATTGTATAATCTATCTTTAATATATAACCAATCTCCTTCTACATAATCTAGCGGAGCGTGTATGTGTGTGGTCTATGCCCCCACCACATGTCTACTAAAGCCTTTTCGCAAACATTCGTAATGATGGAAAAAAGTACATACTCAAATATGGCTCAAATTCCTCAAAGCCGAATGCATTCGAGACGATTCGTAATGATGGAAAACAGGATATTTTTTGATATGACTCAGAAGCATGATTCATTGATTTATAAACATATATATATTTCTAAAACTTATCCTCTTAAATGTTTAGGTACCTAGCTATGCTATGGAGATAGCTATTGATAACTCAAACAGTTAGCAAACTGAATTGACAATAGGCAGGCTACATTCTATGTGCAGGTCGGTGGTGGTCGAGGTAGGTCGGTGGTGGTCGAGGGGTTTAAATTTCACTTCACGTCCTAAGTGGCGGAGGTTCGAACCCGGGGTCGGCGTGTACCAATGAGTCTTTACTTAATTTCTCATGTACACTGAGTTATTTATTCACACCACTGGCTTTTCGGTGAAGGAATACATCGTGCGGAAACCTGCATACGTCAAGAAAAAAAAAAAAACGTTTGTAAAGTCCGAATCCGAACTGGGCCCGCGTGTGGACTATGGCCCAAATCACCCTCGCTTATGAGGGCTGGCGAGAGGGGCTACTTTTTTCGTCGAACCGGTTATCCGGCGGGTAAGAAAGGTTCATGGTTCATTTACTTGGAAGACGCAGCGTGGGACAGCCTTCTCCTACCAGGTGGACAGAGAACCTGGTTATAGCCATAGCAAGCCGATAGGTAAGGGCAGCTTAAGACCGGCCGTTTGTAGAGACATATGCGGGAGGCCTATACGTTCAGCAGTGGACGTCTTTTGACTAAGACAATGATAACCGTGCTTCCGCTTCATGCCTCTGTGGCGTGATCCCTTAAAACACTACTCCCGTCGTGGCGTCGGCACAAAATGTACCTATGACAGGCGGGACAGCACCAGACTAGCTATATGACGACAAAGGCTAGTCCATGGCTATTCGGGTGGCCGACTTAATGAAATTATTGTTTAGGCTGTAGGCTGTGATAGAATTATAATTTCCACCCAATTACTGCCGTAATTCTGCCAAAGCTCTGACGTGATGCCGTTGGTGCCTCAGTCGCTACCTACATTGAGAGGTTAGATTAGAACACGAAGTTATTGAGCGCAGGGCAAATCTTTTTATGATTTTTTTATTTTTTCAACAATTAATCAAAATTAGTGTCCAGTTTTAAAATTACGTACCTATATTATTGGACTAAATATACAAAAATAACAGATAAGTATTAAATAAATAAACTTTATTTTAAAATACTTTTTACAATACTTTATTAAAATCTTAGAATAAAATGTGCAAACTTACAATTCCTTAATATAATCTAACAGCGTAGTGACAGATAACGTTAACATTTTGTATAAGTTTAAATTTTGATTTATCTTACCTAAATAATAACATTTTTTTTATACCATTAAGGTGGCAAATCACCCCACGGTCTGCCTGATGGTAAGCGGTGACCGTGGTCTAATCGGCCTTACATCACATAAAACAAAATTACCCTTTCATTAGTTTCTACGCTAAATCATTTTAATCGGCTTCGCTCTCTACCAAGAGACTAAAGAGACCAAAAAGTTTAGAAAACTCTTAAGAAACCACGAACAGTGTTCTCAGTGTGTGTTATAATGTTTGGAAATAAAACAGCGCCCTGTTGAATCGGATGTATTTTGAAACAATAATTCACCTTACTAGTATTTCTGTCAAATAAGTTACAAAATTGTACCTACTACTAGTAAAAAAAAAAAATACACAAGGGACACGGATTATGTTAGTGTCAGAATTATTTATAAAATGTTATTTTTTGTAACAAAATATTATTTTTTCTTATTTGGATGAATTTTATAAGAATAATGAAGAAAATTTATAATTAAAAGTGAATAATTACCAAAGTACATAAAACAAACTAAGATTAAATTAAGCCCCGACACTAAAAAGCAAATATGAAAAATTATCAAATCCGAACCGAATTTGCTCTACAAAGTACGAACAATTTGACCATTGAGATAAATTTAAGGAAAAAACACCATGTATATAGCAGGATTATTATCAAACCTTGACTTATAAAACTCCTTTTTTGCGTCGGGGGCATTACAATTCAGTGTGCCAAAAATAAAAGATGTTTGTAGTTGTTTTTTTTAATATGTTTTAATTTTCTAAGTACATACAACAGTCTTTGTCACCGAATGCCATTAATAAGAACTTTTATGAAATGTGTCTTGTGTCAAATTGAACCGTATTAATAAAATCACAGTTTACGCGACGAGGCAATTGACATAATTGATTACAAACCTTTAATGTAAGTCGTTGCTAATTACTTTTAAACTTAAATGTTTTTTTATGCGTGCAATTAAAGCAAATTTTGCAAATATTCGCCGTGAACTCGGCCAATGTCTTCCAAAATTTACTAAAATTTTATCCTAAAAACTAAATATTAAAAATATAAATATTAAAATTACTATCTAAATCTCAGTTAAACTCAAAAAAAACAATAAAAAGGACAACACCATTATTGTCACAACGCAACGTCGACGTTCGATTAGTTTGACGAAATCAAAATCCTTAAAAAAATGATCCTTAATTAGGTACTTAGTTCTTAACTGAAGCTAATTTCACCGGAAACCATTTCAAAACTTGTTTAAATCAATTGTAGATAAAAGAAAAAAAGCCGGGAATATATAGATTTAGCAAAACAGGTTAGTTTTCATTTATTTTACTGTTATGACATAAGCCGCTAATTCGATCACGCAGAAGCAATCAAAGCATCAACTGCAAAAGAAAAAAAATATTGTTGGATTAAATACGCGTTGTCAAATTCAACAATGGTCATTGTCCTTTCTCCAAAATTGTATAGATATTAAGCGTTGGTTTGTCCATGGAAAGGCACGTAGACGACGGGAGCCTTCTTCTCGTCATTGGGTGTGAGGGACGCGTACGCATTGTTGAGCATGCTCTCGCGGATCTCCCACCGGCGACGTTCGCGGTCGGACTTGGCCTTGCGGATCGCACTTGCCAGGGAGAATGAGAAAACAATGCCGATTATCTGTAACAGATGATATTCTATTAGTTATAGGCCTTAGGATAAACAATTACCTAGGCAGAAAGTTTTTCCCCAACGTTTCCTTACAAAGCATAGAGAAACCCAAATAAAATTATTGAAGGATATGTTTTCTACAAATATTGAATATGCTACGCTTAAAATCCTCCTTAAAAAAGTCATAACCCATTCAGTTTATATTCTTATTATCATCTGCATTTACCAGATTCTCATACGGTCAGCATGGTCTCATTTATATACTCCAATTCAGGAATCCAAGCATCTGTCAGTTTGCCAGCAGGAATCATGGTTTGTTATTAACCAATTCTGATAAATTATACTAAAAGAAGTGTTTGATTGAAGGTTTTAATTTACCAACCTGTACAAAAGCCGTAGTGATAGCACCAATGCCCAAGAGGCCAGCGCTCTGGTAGACGACGTAGACAATATGCGGTAGACAGCCGTTAGAGTAAACTGCGGTGCAGACTGTGACGGTGGATGTTAGCTGTTCGTCCAGCATCTGGCTGGTCTGTGAGCAGCATGAGTTGGGAACCGTGAAGGTGCTATTCACGGATAATACGTTGGGAGCGCCCTCTGGTGTGGAGATGGTCAACCAGTCTTCATAACCGTCAACGCCGCAGCAGCGAAGCTGGAAATAAATTGTGGGATACAAAATTATAGAATACATTCAAATCGATATATTGAATAAATAAACCATGTCTGCAGCTACTTTAAATTTAAGAGGGCGATATAGGCCAGAAAGCTAATTTCTATAATTCTAACGTTGTGTATGTAAATGTACTAAAAATCATTACACAATTTCATATACATTACTATTAGCTATATTTGTTATATACTTCTTAATTAATTTATACCGTAATGACGCATTGAAAATTTTTATTGTTTGTATGGAATTTAACGTTATTGCCGTTTTGTAGTCACATTTTTTGACTTTTTGCTACAACTAAGAGTCAATGCACTAGATAACAAGCTATTCTAATTATTTAACCAACTTTCATAACAAGCAAATGCAAAACACGCTTTAAAAATTTGCACAAGTGTTGAATCAATGGTCACTTCCAGATTTTTTATTGCATTCAATACAACAAATGAACATCACTCACTAAGGTAATGCACTAGACAAAAGTAAGTTTCGTAACATATATTTTTTTCAATCTTTTAGATGCTATAGTTAAGCCACAAAATTTGCACAAAAAAGGCGTATTTTTGCGGTCTAGCCTATACCGCAGCCTTAATGCAAAACCGAAAATTTTAAAATATAATTTATTAGGTCAACTCCCCAAGTAAAAGCTGAAAACTCGTCGGGTTTTCCAATCAAATTATATGTTCTAGACCTATGTGGAACGATTTCTCGGCGCTAATATCTATCGGCGAAAAGACATTTCAAACCTAAGTGTTCCTTGCTGATCCTACAGTACCTACTAGTCACATAACTTTGGGGAGACTAAGCAACAATATAGTAACAAATACTGTAAGTTACCTGCATTTTTATAATATGCAACTTACTCTGCTCTGGATGAAGTCGTAAGCGGCTGTGACTTCTTCGTTTTGGTAGTAGTAAGGTATAGTCTTGCGAAGGTTTTCGTCCATCATTTGCGACACCTGCCCGCGGAAGCTGTACGCTGCGATAGCTGCAGATATCTCCAGCACCAGCACTACACTCAGGATCACTGCGAACTAGTACAACAATAATTGTGGTAAACTTTTTATTATTCGCAACTGATTATTCCTACCTTGGAGTTTTCGAGAGTTCCGTACCGTTATTAGGTTTTTTTAAAAACAATAAACTGGCAAACTTAGGGTCAACCTGATGCTAAGCAGTTTCCGTAGGTACCCTATGTAATGATAGCATAGTGTTTGCTCCTGACGCAAGTGTCTCAGGTTTCTAATATAACTTGAATATCTGCCGTCATAAGAATAAAGAAAAAGGCCTCCGTGTTATTTCTTTGAATCGGTCATTTCGAAAAGAGCATACTTGCAACGAATTCAAAACAAATCATACATTTAAAAAAATTTGGACAAGCTTAAAAACCCGTAGAATCAAAACAAATGAATATTTCTACACAAATATGTTTAATTATAGCAGGGAATTCATTCCCACACTTTAGAACCGAAATGGCGTGACCATTGATTGCGCGTACAGTGCGGTTTTTGATAAAATTTGGGTTTTGGAATGAACTCCCTGCCAAGATTTTCTCTAAGGACTACAGTATGGGGTTCTTCAAGAAAGAAGATATTAGATTTTTGAAGGGTCGGCGACAGGCGAGTGATACCCCTGGTGTTGCAAGCGTACATAGGCAACGGTGACCGCTTAACATCAGGCGAACGTAAACTTACCTAGAACCTTAGTGGTATAAAACACTACACTATGCCTTTTTTAGTATGGTGTACTCGTTGCTGAAACGACTTGTAATGAATATAAATAATTTTGAGCATATCACATCAGCGCCATCTGGTCCTAAACTAAGCAAAGCTGGTATTATGAAAACCACACAACGGATACAAATACTAATATACTTTTTTTTTGTAAATACATAAATACATCCAGACTCGAGACAAACACAAATGTTTATCCAGTGCGGGAATCGAACCCACACCCTCTGCACGGCAGCCGGCCGCACTCCTAACTTGGCTGCGAAGTATTATACTAGTTTTAATATGGGGGCAGGGTAGTGCCCCCACCAAGACGAGCCAAGTGCACTCCCAACTAACAAAATTTGGTTGTGTATTGATGATTGAGACAACGTTTTAGGCGCAACCTGAGCTGGGACCGTTTTGGTTTTATACCAATCATGTTAACGTGTATATGACGCGAAATATGCGGAAACTATAACACTTGCATTCGTATAATAATCGAACAGACGTCATGTAACTTAACAAAAATTCATTCAAAGTTTCATTGGCATGACCTTTATACGGATGCTTTGGTGTCAAAAGTGCAGTTTACCAAACGTTATTGCACTAAAATATTTAAAAAATTATGTCAGAGTAATCATGTGCAATGTGCAAACAGCCAAGTTTTTTACTGAATGTTATTTACTAAAAAAAATTTAGTAACTCTTAGTATCTAAATTTCTATTGGGAAATTAATTTCTGGACGATCGTATATTCGATTTCGATCGAATCTTTCAAAATTTTTGAGTTTTTTTAATTTGAAGCCACACATTTTGACTAAGGTGTAGAGTTTGTAAAGTTATGACTTAAGATCTGATAACTTTTTGACAGTGCGAGCCTCGTCTTGGTAACATTTTACATAAAAATGTTTTTGATGGAATTACTTAATTCGAAAATTAAAGTACGGGATTAAAAAAACTGTTTAACATGACAATCGGTTTTTTAAAGAATGTAAAAATAAATCTCTATCCCTAACGGAAAGTTGATTGCAGTCGGAAACCAAAAAAAGAAATAGATGTAACGATATATTTTTTTAACATTAACTTTATTTTCTGTCTTAATTATATATGTAGTTAGTTATTTTTTTTACTTTTTAGTGGAGATCTCAAGTCGCGTATTTATAGAAGTTTTTATTTTTAATATTGCCATCCTATTATTTAGTATACTTTTATGTACTGTTGAAATCTGTTTGAAAAGACAGTTTTTTTACAAATAAAAGCTAGCATAGTCTTGGTCTACTGTCCATTATTGATACAAAATTTTAAAAAACTTGTCTCACCAAATTGACCAAGCAGGTGCTTTCCTTGAGCGCTCCAATGCAGCCGAAGAGTGAAACGAACAGCATAATAACACCGATGACAATGACGAAGGTCGCTGGTGAATAAAAGTTCGCGTCCAGGAAGAAGTCCACATCGTGATAGATCGCGTAGATGGTCGTACCCACCGAAATTATCAGAGCTGATGCAATCTGAAATCATTGAAAAATTTGCAAATTATTTAGGTATATTTAAGAAAAGAGCCCCATCTTGTGGATATTGTCTGTCTATCGATCAAAACTTTCTAATGTCTTAACGAGACTTGACTCGAATGAATGAATTTTTATATTATTCTATTTTCCCTAAATTCTTATCTACCAACTAGAGGCTATCTATCCATGGTCGTATGCCGCCTTGCCTGAGTAAATAAACTACTATGAGGCTCTAGATTCAACCTACCTATGAACAATATTTAAAATTATTGCAATTATCTAAATCATACTCTAAAAAAAATAGGTGGCATGCGACCACGGCTATCCTTTATCTTAAATAAAATAAAAATAAACTATAACGACACTTATCCCCGAAGGGTTTACTCGGACCGCCCGGTATCTCTACCTTTATTAGATTAAATTTTCCCATCGTGATAAAGATTGTAATTATACATACACATACGTATATGACATATTTAATTAACCAATAAATTAAATGTTAAATATCATTAATAACTTCATAACAGAGCAGTTTTGAAATGAAATTTTGTTTGAATATTTGCTTTACGCAGTTGGCACAAACATTGCCCGATGCACCCATCTAATAAACCCAAATAAAATCTTCTTTTTTGTATCTATAAAAGCACTTATTTAATATTTACACGAACACTGAACATCAAAAGATTCGGAAGCATTTAGAGTAAACTGTCTAATGCATTGTTTACGGCTGCCATGGTTGCTAAACGAAGTGCGCGTGCCGCTTTGGCTAATTTGTGCGAAGGTCAAGTCCATTGTCGACACGATCTCAGTTTCTCGGTTCAGCAGACACTTGGTTACGTCAGAAAAATACATAAAGCACTAAGTACTACGAGTATAGTTAAAAATCCCTTAGTCTTCGTACATTACCGTGTTACAATACTAGTAATGTACCAGGATAATTTATTAGTCATATAGAACCGGGTAGGAGCCGTCCAAAAATTACGGGAGGCGTTTGGGGATGGGGTGAACGGGGTCAAGCAGATTTTCACTTTCACTGGGGGAGAGGGAGGTTTCGCCAAATATCACGTAATTTTATTTTCGGATTCGGATCGGATTTTTGCCGAGAAGACTGTGTTAAATATTGCCAAATCCTACACAATAGGAATTATCTCAGCTATGCTAACGCCACAAAGTAGCAGGTTTTGTTTTTTTTAAATATATCCAACATAATCAAGCACAGACTAAGGTATTTACACTAACGATACGCATTTTAAAAATTCTCATGTGAGATTGGGGCAGGGGTCCGAGCCAAATCTCACGACATCTCACTTAAGAGGGAGAGTTCTTTTTCAAAACTGATCATAGGTTTTCAGAGTAGTATCTATAAGTACCTTATTTCTGGAATAAGTTACGCCTTCTTTTTATTTTACAATCGATAGTAAATGTGAAAGAAAGCTAAATTTTTCTTTCTTCACGTCGCAACGGAGCAACCATTGAGCTGAAAGGCACAGATATCGTTGAAGAGATGGATAGAGAACATAGGCTATTATATTTTTATACCGGTAAAAATTTAAAAGTTCCCATATAAATAACTAGACCTAAATTACACGTAGTCAAAATATAGCTATAACTTGCTATTGCAACTTTCTTAGTATAATTAAGGAGTGACCGTAGAAACTGACGCCGATAACCGAATTTAGCACAGGTGGAGCCGCGGGCAAAAGCTAGTATTGATAATATGTCTCGCATGTCTCTTTGCAATTTTATCAAAAATTTTTGGGGATAGTTTGATAAACCTACCTACTCTTATTTTTTATTTTTTTTTATTAATTAATTCATGCAAAAGGCTTAATTACTAAACGTAGTCTTCTACCAAACTGCTGAACAGCTTCAGCAATTCTCGTTTATCACATTATCACAGATAGACCGAGCAGATGACATATTAAGCGTATACTATTATTCTTATAAGGTAAGTGCTAAGTATGTATTTAAAGAAAATACATACAAAGAAAGACTACATGGAGATAGGTATTTTAACATTGATACACTTTACTTGTATGATCACAAATAATTTTCCCTCTTAAAAACATCCGAAAGAACGTTTTGTAAGTATAAGTAAGTATTTAAAGATTATTTCACTTAGTACTAAAACTCTCAGTTTAGGTAATTGCTTATTCACTTAGTGTAACTCAATACAAGTCATATTACATACGCGATCATGTATATAACTAAGATCATCTTGTAAGAAAATATTACCCATTATTACAAATTTAGCATAACAATATCAATAGAATTTGTTCTGTCATTTATAGTACATTACTGCAGAGTATATTCTTATAAGGTAAGTGCTAAGTCTGTATTTAAAGAAAATACATACAAAGAAAGACTACATGGAGATAGGTATTTTAACATTGATACACTTTACTTGTATGATCACAAATAATTTTCCCTCTTAAAAACATCCGAAAGAACGTTTTGTAAGTATAAGTAAGTATTTAAAGATTATTTCACTTAGTACTAAAACTCTCAGTTTAGGTAATTGCTTATTCACTTAGTGTAACTCAATACAAGTCATATTACATACGCGATCATGTATATAACTAAGATCATCTTGTAAGAAAATATTACCCATTATTACAAATTTAGCATAACAATATCAATAGAATTTGTTCTGTCATTTATAGTACATTACTGCAGAGTATATTCTTATAAGGTAAGTGCAAGTCTGTATTTAAAGAAAATACATACAAAGAAAGACTACATGGAGATAGGTATTTTAACATTGATACACTTTACTTGTATGATCACAAATAATTTTCCCTCTTAAAAACATCCGAAAGAACGTTTTGTAAGTATAAGTAAGTATTTAAAGATTATTTCACTTAGTACTAAAACTCTCAGTTTAGGTAATTGCTTATTCACTTAGTGTAACTCAATACAAGTCATATTACATACGCGATCATGTATATAACTAAGATCATCTTGTAAGAAAATATTACCCATTATTACAAATTTAGCATAACAATATCAATAGAATTTGTTCTGTCATTTATAGTACATTACTGCAGAGTATATTCTTATAAGGTAAGTGCTAAGTCTGTATTTAAAGAAAATACATACAAAGAAAGACTACATGGAGATAGGTATTTTAACATTGATACACTTTACTTGTATGATCACAAATAATTTTCCCTCTTAAAAACATCCGAAAGAATGTTTTGTAAGTATAAGTAAGTATTTAAAGATTATTTCACTAAGTACTAAAACTCTCAGTTTAGGTAGTTGCTTATTCACTTAGTGTAACTTAATACAAGTCATATTACATACGCGATCATGTATATAACTAAGATCATCTTGTAAGAAAATATTACCCATTATTACAAATTTAGCATAACAATATCAATAGAATTTGTTCTGTCATTTATAGTACATTACTGCAGAGTATATTCTTATAAGGTAAGTGCTAAGTCTGTATTTAAAGAAAATACATACAAAGAAAGACTACATGGAGATAGGTATTTTAACATTGATACACTTTACTTGTATGATCACAAATAATTTTCCCTCTTAAAAACATCCGAAAGAATGTTTTGTAAGTATAAGTAAGTATTTAAAGATTATTTCACTAAGTACTAAAACTCTCAGTTTAGGTAGTTGCTTATTCACTTAGTGTAACTTAATACAAGTCATATTACATACGCGATCATGTATATAACTAAGATCATCTTGTAAGAAAATATTACCCATTATTACAAATTTAGCATAACAATATCAATAGAATTTGTTCTGTCATTTATAGTACATTACTGCAGAGGCTCGCAAACGCAGTATAACCGAGCGATCGTGAGGCCGAGGCATAGTCGAGGCACGCATCACAGAGTCATCGGTCATGCCAACGGTATGGTACGGCCACCAGCCAAGGCTTGTATAGCGCTTTTCTAAATTAACACAATTCTATATTTGTGATGTAAGACCTTTCTCCATGTCAAATTTTATGATTCTAGGACAACCGAAAGTACTAACCAAAAATAATAATGGTAATTAGAAAAAATTATGCATTTTAGCGGTGAATTTCACTTAGCTTAGCCACAGCACCAGGCTTTTTAGCAGTCTACAACAAAAAAATCTTGTACTTTTTATATTTTTTTATGTCCACATAGAAAACAGCTACCATCGCTGCATCTACATATGTGAATTTTACCCTTTTAACTCGCTACAAAGACCAGCTGTAAGATTCTATTGGACTGTAATTGTTTGAAACTATGCCTATGGCTATTTTTTTTTACCATCGCACCACTCATTACCGGCTGGGAGTTTTTGTGTATAATATTCTTCTATATGGTTTATTCTAACACACTTAAACCTTAAACGAACAGTGCGAACACGCACAAGCTAATAATAACCAACACATGAGAGATAAAAACACTTAGAAAAACTCTATCACACAATGGTGTTTACAAAAGACACCTGCCTGTAAAATGTAAACAGAATCAGAGGCAGAATATAAAGACAGACGGACGGACATGACGAATACCGTTTTTGCCAATTGGCATTGCGCATTCCCATATGATCCGTTCATAGTGTAATTTAACATTAAAACTGACCAAATTTTCATATATTTGGTATTTTTTTATTTTACAGCATATTTCAAATTTCAAAATTCATTTATTTCAGGTAAACAAGAAACCCATATTATACATTGATATTTAGAAATAGAATTAGAAATAAATAAATAATACGTAATTAAATAAATTAAACCAATCAAACAGAAAATAAAAATGTCAGAACATTATATAAAATAAAATCAATTTAAATAATACATACATATATATGCAGTCATTTAGTACTTCCTTTCCGGCATTGGCACCGCCACATGTCTGTTACAGCAATGCCTAAGGAAAGGACAGTCTAATCTCTCAGCGATCATATTCAGGAAAGGTGAAGCTGGCACGAACTTTGCGTAGCAAGGACGCACATCGCTTTCGCATAGTCATATGGAAGCAATCGATGCGTGCATCTGCAAACATGCCAGAGGCACTGCAGAATCGTGGCAGCCCCAACACAATCCTAAATGCATAGAAATAGCATAGAAATAAACTATTTATCACGATTTCAATGTAATTTTCCTCAAGGACAATCCGAACAGTTGCAGCAATAAGTAAATTTTTCAATAATAATTTGCTGAGAAGTTTTATCATTCACTGTAAAGCTGATCTGGTAGTCGTTGTTTTGCCCTTTCCCTTACTTTTGCGCTGTAGCCCTATCACCCGTTGCATCGCTCGCCATTTTGCTTTTTGCTCGGCTCCTAAGGATCGTAGCGTGATGTTAAATAGCCTTTAACCTTCCTCGAGAATTGGGCTATCAAAGAAAGCAAAAAGAATTTTTAGACTGGACGTTTGAGTTATCACGCGTTCATACAAAAAAAAACAAAAAAAACTCTTTTTTATTAGTTCCATCTAACATTAAACTTTTTACTAAATATATATTTAGCCTTTGATGAAAAACGATATCTATACAAATTGTTAAGATAACAATATAAGTAACGGACCTAAGTAACCTTCTGCAATCAATCAATGGAACTTTAATAAAATGTACCTACTGTAAGCACGAGTTTTGTTCGTCCAGAAACTATTGCAAAACTAAATGACTTACAAACAAAACTATCGAATCAAGAAACACTTATTAAAATATTAACCGACAAAATTGGAAACTGTGAAATGATGTTCAAGAAAACTTCACTGACCAATTCAAAGCGGGTAACAACTCGATCGGTTGCAAAGGCATTAGCAAACGACAGTAACGAAACAGCCAATAAGGAACCAGTAGTGAACCAACAGCCAATTACTAGCGATAATGTCACAACCTTTGAAATTGCAACGCCCAGAACTCCCAAACTTAGTGGTATAACCAAACAAAACTCGAATATCCAAAATTTAAGTCAACGATCGACTCCAAATCTTCAAAAAACATCTATACAACCAACAAATGACATCAAAAACGTTTGGACTACTGTAAAAAAAAGACGAAACAAGCCAAAAAGTTTGACTATTAAAGGCTCTGCTATGAACACCGACCTGGAAGGAGTTGACCAATTAAAACGTACATGGTTGCTATTTTAACAAGAATTCGACTGCTGAAACTATTCTAAAGCACATGAAGACAATTCGAGAGGCAGATTACACTTTAGAGAAGATTCCATCAAAACGCGATAACTATACCTCCTTTAAAATTGGAATACCAACATCCGTTTATGAAAACTTTATGAACCCCTTTGCATGGCCTATACACGTCAACATAAGCCTATGGCAGCCCTTTCTATATGAACGAAAAAAGAAAGAACATTCTGAAGAAAACCTACGCACACAGTGTACCAGATCAGACCAATATCTTTATCGTCTGTCAACAAAACGTAAGAAGTTTATATCGAAAAACACAACAACTGGAATTTCTACTAAATAATGAACTTCAGTGCCAAGTACTGTGTCTCACAGAGCATTGGCTTAAAGATTATGAAATTGTAAATGTTGCTTTTTCCTCATTCCACTTAGCATCTAGCTTCTGTAGAACACAAGTAGAACATGGAGTCAGCGCAATTTATATTAGAAACAACTTGCTGTACAAAGAACGTCAAGATCTAAACAAATTCTCAAAAGAACATATTTGTGAAATTTCCTCTATAGAACTACCTAAGTTAAAATTAATAATAATTTGTATCTACAGATCAAACGTGATAAGCTTTGAAATGTTCCTAAACTGCTTTGAACAATTATTGCATACCTACACTGACGAAAGAAAAGAAGATTGTTGTCATAATGGGCGAGTTCAACGTAGACCACCTAGCTAACTCCTCACAAAACAAAACTCTAACTGACCTAGTAAGTTCTTTTGACTTTACTCAACTAGTAACCTTTCCGACGCGAATCACTGACACATACTCAACATGCCTAGACCACATTTACATCGATTCAAATAATGACCTATATAATTATAAAATAAATCCAATAATACCTGACATTTCGGATCACGACGCCCAAAAACTGATTTTGAGTTTGTATTTTAGTACACACAACACCACACCTCACATCACTGATTATCAATGACCTATCATTTTGAAAATTCATTAGCTCAGGCACAACATATTTATTACACAAAAATCTTACATTCTAGTTTAAATAAAAACAAAACTATGTGGTTAATCGTAAATGAACACACCGGTAGAAATAGTTCCAAACACCGGTCTTATCTTGACCTAGTTAAAAACGACACTGGTAATTATTATAACTCCGATATCGAATTAGCAGATGACATCAATAACTTTTTTCTCTCAGCTGCACTTACGGTAAATGCACCGACGGCAAGCACAGAGCAAGCGAGAGAACTGTTATGCAATGCTACTTCACCCAGCAATGTCTCCATCTTCCTAAAACCTTTTAGTGAAAGGGAAATTTATAATTTAATGACTCATCACATAGCGTGGAAAAATACTTGTGACTTCTACGAACTGTCAACAAAAATACTAAAATTAACCATTCCGGCCATTTTAGGCCAGTTAACTAACATTTTTGACTTTTTAATCAAAAAAGGTCTATACCCAGAAATCCTAAGAAACGTAAAGGTAATACCTATTTTTAAAGTAAGGGTTACGTAGAAGAATTAAAAGGGTACAAGCCCATTAGCATAATCCCATCGATTGCAAAACTTTTCGAGACAGGTTTGACACAAATGATTTATAACTTATTAGAAACTTCACAGCTTCTCAGTGATAAACAGTACGCATACAGAAAAAAACCGATCATGTGTAGCGGTCATACGTGAATTAATCTTTAATATCATGCAGTTCAAAGAGTCAGCAAATCACGTCGCAATTCTTCTATGCGACATGACACGGGCTTTCGATTTATGTGATCACAACGTTCTTGTTGAAAAATTAAACCACATAGGTATAAGAGGTCCTGCGTTAAAACTGATGTCAAATTTTTTAACAAATCGACAACAAGTTGTGTCACTTCACAACGGACAAACACAATCCAGCAAAGGGAGCATAAATCTTGGCGTTCCTCAGGGATTATCTCTGGCAAACCTATGCTTCCTTATACAAGTAAACGATCTCCCTCAAGCAGTAAGCGGAGATCTATATTTGTTCGCAGATGACTCTTGTTACATTGTAACGTCCTCATCAGCTGAAGATCTTGAACAACAACTGACCAACGAAGTGAAACAACTTCAAAAGTGGTTCACTTCAAATGGACTTGTTTTAAACGTGTCTAAAACACAAGTCATGCACTTCTACTTGGGCGTTAAACCACCGAGACCCTTGTTAGTACAGACAGAAGACGAACAACTGTGCCACACACAACATGCAAATTTCTTAGGTGTAACTTTAGACGCTGCACTAAAATCCCACATAGATAAACTATGCCGAAAACTATCCGGTGCCTGTTTCGCCTTGAGAAGGCTGGCACAAGTACTGCCTCCTAAGCAACTGAGAACCTGCTACTTCTCCTTATTTCATTCCAAGTTATGCTATGGTCTTGAATTTTGGTGTACAGCAGCACAGTCACAACGCGCTTTTATTCTACAAAAACGCGCTTTACGGATAATAACACACAATCCACCTGACACACCAGCCAGAAACATTTTTAAAGATAATGACATTGACCTCTCAATACATTTTTGACATAGCAAAATTTGTTCGACATAATCCTAATTTATTTCCTGACAATTCTACTGACAGACGATATAAAACAAGATAGAGCAAAAATCTAAAAACCGTACAAGGCAGACTCACAAAAACGAGCAAAACTATGTACGCAATAGGCCCAAAAATTTATAACAAAATCCCTCAGGACATAAAAATATCACATCTGACACAATCTTCTTTTCTGGATTAAAAAAATGGCTTATTAAAAACGCATTTTATTAAATAAAAGAATTTATTTAAATAACAATTAAAATGTAATAATGAAATATTTGTAACATTTGACATATAATTTTATTATGAATAAATGAGTATGAGTATAGATACACATATAAACATATATTTGCTAAGAAACATGCAGTAAGTTTATTGAACAAGATTGCTGTAAGTAATATGATTCAATTTGATCCCTGAAAATATTTATAGATAGAGCTTTCTTTTTTTGGGTGAAGGTAATTTATTCCACAGTTTATTACATTCATGTACCGTTAATGTTTTTGCATAAAAATTAGTAACGTGGCTTAGTTATTTAAGTAGGAGATGGGTAGAAGGCCGAACAAATGGATTAGAAATGCCTATAAAAATGACGGAATGAAGAAAACGCTGCACAGAAGACATAGAATATGAATATTCCAGCGAATGCGAATTGGAGGCCACTTGAGCTGTTGTCGAAAATTGGAAACATGATCATATTTACGGAGTCTAAATATGAAACGTATACACAAGTTTTGAAGACAGTCAAGTTTATTTAATTAGTCATCACTCATCAGAGATAAAATAACAGGCGTCAGCATAATCTAGAATGGGTATAAGCAATGAATGCGCGAGTGCAATCTTGGTAGAGATAAGAAAAATATTAGCAATCTTACAGACGCGTATAATTTACGACTAAATTCTCCCAGGGGTCGTGCCCAAGTAGGGAATTATCAATTATTATCCCTAAATATTTTACACTTTCACTGATAGGAATGCGATAGTATTCATTTTAGAGAAGATCTATGCTGTCGGGTGTGGTTGGGGTTATTGGTATTAAAATAAGTGTTATCGGTTTGCGATATGATTCACGGTTCATAGAACTGTATCGATCGATTACTTCTTGATACGTTCATGCATTGTATTAGAACACGTACAAAAAATACATTTTAATGTTTGGTTTTAAATTACTGTTATAGGCGCTTACTTTAAAAATTAGTGTTTGAAGTTTGAATGTGAAGTTGTTCAAATAACACCGAGATATTTTAAAAGGTACCAGGTGGTCCATGTTAAGTACAAAGATTTAAAAAAAAAATAATTTAGGATTAGGTAGTTAAGAAAGTAATGATCTGGCAGGCAGCAGGGGCTTTATCATAAATCCCAAACTAAATCATGAAATAAAAAAAAGGTATACTGCAAACTGCAACGCTATATATAACATTAATAGGTTATGTTTGAACATTATAAACTTGTCATGGAGTAATCGATTCGTAACGTGTATGCTTTATACAAGGCTGTTTTTTTAGAACGATTCTAGAGCATGGGTCATGGCGGTAATGTCCGCCATAAAAGTATAAGGTCAGGTGACCGAAAGAATAGTAATATAATTTATGCTATTTAAGCCCGTGAGAACATGTGAATTTGAGATAATTATTTTTCCCGGTAAATAAGCTATCGGATGATTTACACTGACTTAAAAGAAGTGGTCCTTATACAAGTATATTAAAAGTAAAATTCAATTCAATAGGTACAAAATTTCCAAAGTTTCTTTAAAAAAATTCCATTACACATGTATAAGATACAATATATAGCTACAAATGCCTACAATCGTACAAAAAAAGATGATAAACAAGCGCTAACTAAAACCAAATGTAGTAGGTATCTAAATGCCAATTTAATGCATTTGTCAATATTTTGTATCATATAATAATCATGATAATTTACTTGGCAAACGCTCTACGCTGTCTGTCTGTCTGTTAGTCCGACCTTTAAAAGAAAAAAATAACATTAATTACAATGACACATGAGGGGAAGTTGACAAAGCATTTTTGTTTTATGACCAATGGTTATTCGCGGCAAGTGCGAAAAACTTATTAATAGTTCTTCAGGGAAAGTAGTTAAAGATTTTCAATTAAAATTTTGACAGCTACTAAGGATTATCTGTGAATAGCCGGTTTTGTTACAAACCGGTTGTTTGTTCAGTATGTGTATGTGTGGAGGGAGGACCTATTAGGGGAGGGCGTTGGGACTAATCTCAGTATCCGGATAGCGAGATCGTCATCTGGGGCCGTTAGTACGTGTCGAGGCCGCCTAGCGATAGTTTTCAACCGTGCCGAGGTCGGTCGGGGTTGTCTATTATGACAAAGAACAAAGATATGGGATAAAAAGTGATAGGTATCATATATTAACATGTTTATGATACAAAATAAACTTTTCTCAAGTTAGGTATATTGCCTAGTATATTTTTCAGTTTATCACTGCCTGAAAACACGGATACAGCGACGTTTTCTAAAAATGAAACCTAACTAGATCGATTTATCGCCCCCGAAAGCCCCTGCATACTAAATTTCATGAAAATAGTTGAATCCGTTTCCGGGATTTAGATTATATCAGTGATAAAACAGCGGACCAGATTTCTGTTTATACTACATACCTAACATATTTAAATAACCTCTAAAATGGTGGTTTATGAGGCTACTACGGAACTCTATCTTGCGCGTGGCCCGACACGCACTTGGCCGGTTTTTAAATATATTTTTTTATACCACAAAGGTGGCAAACCAGTTTAAGGTTCGCCTGATGGTAAGCGACCACCGTAGCGTATGGACGCTGGCAACATCAGGGGTATCACTCGCGCGTTGGCTACCCTGCAAAAATCTAATAACTTCTTTCTTAAAGAACCCGACACTGTTGTCCTTGGAGAAAACCTTGGGAGGGAGCTCATTCCACAACCCAAGCGTTTGCGGGAGGAAGTTTCTCTGAAACCGCACTGTAAGCGACCATTTCGGTTCTAAAGTGTGAGACTGAATTCCCTGCCGATGGTGAGCGGTGCGATAGTAGGAAGTAGCCGTGGGCATAATTTCGAACAATTCCACAGAACACATCCCATTACAAGCGGTAGAACACACACAGGGAGGCAAAGTTTTTCCACAGACTTAAGGGCTCAATACAGCAAGTGAGTTTGGAACAATAATTGGACAATAATACCCGGAGCAACATCCACACATTCACAACTGTTTTGTAACAGAAGCACTTAAGAGGGTTCCTGACGTCCACTAGCGAAGATAGCATATCAGCAAAAATGATATCATAGCATATCAGCAAAAATGACTTAATTCTAACAAAAATTAGTACTTTAAGGCTAAATGTTTCGCAAACGGAGCCCTAAATCAAAAAAATATCTGTACATGCCAGCAATGTTTTTGGAATTCCTATCCAAAGATACCCCACACGATAGGGTAGACGTGAAGAAAAAATTACGTCCCCACTTCACGTGTAGGGGAGGTACACTAAAAAAATTTTTTTTCAAAGATTTTATTCTACTACTTTGTCGGCTTGATCAATGTGTATATCCATGCCTAATTGCAGCCCTCTCTTATAAGTAGTTTTGGAACTAAGTCGCGGGACAGACAGACAGACGGACGGACGAACATGGCGAAACTATAAGGGTTCCTTATAGATTATTATTAGATTCCTTATTAGATTCCGACTACGGAATCCTAAAAAGCCAAGCTATCTACCCGTGGTAGTTTTTCTATTATCTAGTATGTTAAATCAATAGTATTATGTGTATGTTGGTTAAATAGGTATATTTTCAGAGAAGTATATTATGTTTTAAATCAAATATTTTTAGAGCCAGCATTTTGAAGTAGATACATTACATTATACCTCTACAGGCGTACTTGGTTTAAAAACGGTATGCATTAGAACCGTAGGATCGCCATATTGTTACAAATTAGGGTTCCACAATTTTTTCAATAACCTAATGAAACAACCACTTTTTTCAACAGCCTCCTTATTAATTTCTTAATATTATTTAAATCCATTCTACTGCACAATTTTACCCAAATTCGTTATATAAATAAAAAATCGGCCAAGTGCGAGTCGGACTCGCGCACGAAGGGTTCCGTACCATTATCTACAAAAACGAGCAAAACAATCACATATTTTGTATGGGAGCCCCCTTAAATATTTTTTTTTTCTGTTTTTTATTATGTGTTGTTATAGCGACAACAGAAATACATCTTCTGTGAAAATTCCAACTATCTAACTATAACGGCTTATGAGATACAGCTTGGTGACAGACGGACGGACGGAGGGACAGCGAAGCCTTAGTAATAGGGTTCCTAATTACCTTTCAGGTACGGAACCCTAATAAAAAGTCAACAACACGATACAACAAATCAAAATTAGACCTTAACAGCATTTGCAAGACCATGAAAAGCAAAAGTACAACTCTTATGATACTTGACGAAGATAAGTTTGGATACTTATTTTATTACACTAACCCGTTCGCGTTACCATTTTAACAGTATTTGATTATTTGAATGATTTAGTTTTTCAACCCCTAAACTTAATCAAATAAAAATTAAAAAAAATAATTTTAGCCACATTTTACAGGTGTAAACCTATAAAAGTAACAAATAGTATGAATATTCTTATATCCGTGTTTAAATAATTCATGTTTACAAAACTGGGATATATTCCCCTGCCGGATGCTGCTCGTCATATCACAAACAGGGCGATGATATGACACTTGTGGCTCTGACAGTGGGGTATCTTTAAAGAATTACGAGGCGTTATGCCAACCTTGTAGTGTCGCAAAGAATAATACAACCTTAAGTCTCATTTAAACTAACTTGTTTCAGTTTTAGCTTGTTTTCGGATAAGATAAAAATGTTTCGTTGCAGTACAATTTTCCATCACCTTTATTAAGGCTTCTTTCCCTCCTACCACGGCCTTTCTTTTCCAACCTGTATATATGTATATTTAACTCGCTACGTTTAAATACTCCAACACAGTGTCACAGCTGGGCACTTTTCCCTCAAGTCGCAACGGAGCAACAGGGTGCCCTGATTTTTGGTACAGAGACAGCTGGAAGAACGGAAAAGGACATAAATGCTTCTTAGCCTGATCGAGATAATGCCACGAGGATCCCACCCGGGATAACCGAATTCTGCGACTGAAAGCTTGCGACTTGAAGAAACAGCTGTAAATGTTATTTTATAAGCAAAACTAAATTTAAATGATCGAACCTGTGAAATTTGAAACGAAAACATTCTCTTTTTAGGGTTCTGTACCCAAAGGGTAAAAAACGGGACCCTATTACTCCGCTGTCCGTCCGTCCGTCTGTCTGTCTGTCACCAGGCTGTATATAACCGTGATAGTTAGACAGTTATTATTTTCACAGATGTATTTATTTTTCCACTATAACCAAATACTAAAAAAACTACTACTAACAGAATAAAATAAATATTTAAGGGGGCTCCCATACAACAAATTTGTTTTTTTTTGATATTGATAACGGCAACAGGTAGACGATTGTAAAATTCACAAAATATTTAGTTATATATTCACTTTAAAAATAAATAATTAAATTAAAATAAAACAAATATTTAAGGGGGGCTCCCATACAACAAACGTGATTTTTTTTGCGGTTTTTATAGATAACTAGACTTTAGCAGCGGCTCCGCCCGCCCTGAATTCGGTTATCGGCGTGGAACTCCTTAATTATACTAATAAAGTTTGCTATAGCAAACTCTAGCTACATCTATTGTTCTTTAAACTCTGTTATAGTTATTCCCGCGGGAACTTTTGAACTCTGAAACCGCACTGTACGCGACCATTTCGGTTCTAAAGTGTGAGAATGAATTCCCTGCCGATATAAACTGTTAAGTATAGACACCAACTTCAAACTGTAATTTAGATCAGATTTTTAGATATAGGTAAGTATATTTTTACCTTTTGAGTGCATCTTTTTAAAGTCGTTTGTTTTTTTGTGTAAAAGTATTTTATGTTAGTAACGTTTCAAAGCTACACGAAAGATAGGTGTCGGCAGCAAAACTGGCGTTATTAAAAGTGTGAAAAGTATCAAACGTTTCCCACGTTTTTTCTGACCTTTTTGATAAGTATCCCAAAACAAACGCGCCCTAAAGCAGAAAAGGTACACAGGTAGTACACAAACAGAAAAGCGTGACAAACACCTAGTCGCGATATATTATATTCGGTACGAATTAAAATCATGCTTCATTACGAATTACGTCACCTTTACTTACGTAGCTTAGCAGTTTTCGAGAAATGTGTGGGTAGGTAGATCGATCACCACATTCTTTAGTGTATTTTATTATGTATGATACCCATTATGGCAGCAGCAGACTGAATTTTAAATGTTTTACTTTCTTTGTTAAAGAATTATTGTAATCAATAAAAATGTACTTAGTCAAAGAAGGTAGCGAGGTCGAAACCTGTCTTTCTTTCAACATACAGACAGTGATAAGCCATGGCAAACTGATAACGTTAAATAGCAATTATTTCTACACAACGTTAATCTCAAACAATAAAAACTCACCGCAAATATGGCCGTAACGCTCAAAAGCATATACTTAATGCACTTGATTCCGACATCCAGATTATTCTGCGCCATTTTTATCTTTTTTCTTAAGATAAAAGGTACACTTTAACACGCGACACCGCACTAACTGGAGGTTGTATAAAAACTAAACGTTTCTTATCAAACTATCAACACCCGTACCGTACCACAAAACTGGCACAAAAATTACATACCATAAAATAACTATATCTGTCTCTTTTATATTTAGTATATTAGAATGAGTACAAGTGAAGCAAGGTTGTTTGATTTAGCATATTATAGCAGTCTCATAGTGAAGTCATTGTTGATAATTTTTCAGAGCAGTTTCGCTAAGCGACCGCCCGCGGCGCTAGCGTACGCAGTTTTCTTTAAATGATTATTTCATGGCCATGGAAGCACGTCGATGCCTTAGCCAATTAGTCATGTACTTATGGAGGATTCTATAAATGGTTGATTAAACATGGCGCCCGTTATGGCATTGTTCACTTTAAATGGTTTAAGCATAATGTAAGAAAGAAACTAATAAACTGTGGTGAATATTTATTTTTGCCTATATATATATATTATGTGTATGTGTGTACCTATATCAAGAATGTAGTTACTCCTATTCTTACACAATATACACAAATACGTATATAAATCCTCATATAAAATAAGCACAAACTAACATGAAAAATTGGTTAAGTGCGAGTCGGACAAGAGCTGACCCAGTAGTGCCATGGTGCGAGTGGTCCTTAAGTAGGTCAAAGGCATCACGATTCTTGGATTATGGCCATATTCCATGATATCTTGCCTAATTACTTACTTTTAGTCATACTAATAATAGATATAAAAGGGATTGGTATCAGTTATTTGCTAAATTTATTTTTGTGCATATCGGAAGTGAACGCATCTTAGTCCTCGGACCTTATTGGAAACAGTCTCAAGCTATTCAAAATTCAAGATAAAAATGTATGGAAGTCTGACTAACCTCTCGAAACTCGTATTGTTCTTACGTAATATTTTCTCTCAAATTCCAGAGACCAAAAACCTTGAGACTGTTCCTAATAAGGTCCCTCATCACATTAGCATAATTAATGACTAGGGTATTTACCCTTAATACGTGACGCGTAGAGTTCCAAAAATCAGTTGCTTGTGAATATATTCCGTTTTTTTAACCGACTGCAAAAAACCGGCCAAGTGCGAGTCGGACCGTACTACTATCTTCAAAAACCAACAAAAAAAATCGTATATTGTATGGGAGCCCCCTTAAATATATATTTTTTTCTGTTTTTTAGTATTTTTTGTTATAGCGGCAACAGAAATACATCTTCTGTGAAAATTTCAACTGTCTAACTATAACGGTTTATGAGATACAGCCTGGTGACAGACGGACGGACGGACGGACGGACAGCGAAGCTTTAGGAATAGGGTTCCTAATTACCTTTCAGGTACAGAACCCTAAAAAAGAGGACGTTCTCAATTCAGATGTTAATATATTTTTTTATGTATATTCGGGCATAACTCCGTCATATATAGACGGATTTGCAAAATTCTTTTTTCATATTAAAGGGTATACTTCCGAGGTGGTCCCATATTAATGTAGTGAACTTAAAACTTAAACTTTTGGTGAAAAAAAATAGTTGGTGTTGATTTGTAACTGGTGAAACGCCATTTATGTTGATGATTGTATAAAATTTTGTTACGAGCATGGATATTTTTAGTGTACGAAAAAAGCAATTCGTGACTCAAAAGTAAAAAATAAAAACTTTTTAACAAAAAAAAACATTACTTATTTCCAAAAATCTGATGAGTGTGTTATAAACTGTTAGGTACGGTCATTTGCAAAACTGTATATAGAATTACAAAACAAAATAGAATGGCGAGGCGTAGTCACTCACACACTTAAAGAAATAAAGTAATATGTCTTGTAGGACCTGAATAATATTAGTTTAATTTAATATTGTATAAAATAATTTCACTAAAAAAGTTATCGTATTCTTAGCCTAGTGGATAGACGTATCTGATCTTGAGTTGTGAATTCGAATCTCACCTTATGCCTTTTTGTTTTTGTTACATTTTACGAATTATGAATATTTTGTTCAGTTAAACAGCTTAAACCAATTTTCTTATAGTTATTAAGTTAGATGCGGACACTACGTGGGTAGACATTTTATTTTTGTCGTTGCCGATTTGTTTCTGGGGGTGCTTGTGCTGACAAGGTTGTTTGGTGTTTTTTTTTTGCTATTAAGTTAGATGCGGTCACTACATAGGTAGCCATTTTATTTTTATCGTTGTGGATGTGTTACTGCTTGTGTTGACAAGGTTGTTTGGTGTTTTTATTAAATTTCTTTGCTAAAAATAATATGCAGGCCAATATTAATATTCAAGAGAGGATGCTTATTATAGAACAATATAATATGGGTACAATATGTCTCAAATTTGCAATGAGACCGGTTTTACCGTAAGTATTTTATTTTAGTTTAATGTTATATCATAATTTTTAGTACCACACTTTTTTGTTAGTAAATTTCTACAAAAATTGAAAATATAATTCAGTAGTTTGAAAAATGTTTATTTAATCTGGCTGCTGGAAAAGCGTTGTATCTCACGCAACCAAGAGGAGGGGAATTTATCAACTCGACCTCGAAGTGGACTCTCGCAGCACATTGATGCGACTGAAAGAAGATTTATAGTGGAACAATGGTTTCATACCGACTGCTGTGTTTGGACACATGTTTCATACATCTTTACACACAGTTCGTCGAGCTCTGCATATTGAAGGATTGCATCATAGAAAGCCAGCTAAAAAACCATTTTTAACTAATACCCATAAACAAAATAGATTGTTGTTTGCAAGGGAGTATTTAGATTTTCACTGAGAGCACCTTATTCACCGATGAGAAATCGTTTGAATCATCTGAAAACGGGAGGGTTTATTTGCGGCGCAGAAATGGAATCCGTTAAGCAGAACCAAATGTTGTCCCAAATATGGAATCTGGACGGATATAACTTAATATGTGGGGGTGGATGACTGCGGCTGGTCCTGGTGAATTTATTTCGATAGCAGGGCGCGCTAGATCTTCACGTTACGTGAAAGTGTTAGACGAGATCATGTTGCCTCCAGCGCGGTATGTTTATCCATTAGCTGATATGCCACAAATACAGTTTAGGCATGATAACTGTCCTATGCATCGAGCGCATATAGTGCACTATTTTTTTACTCAATACCCGGACATTACTGTGATTCCTTGGCCTCCAAAATCACAAGATTTAAATCCCATAGAAAACCTATGGGGTTTGAAGGTACAAGATGGGACATGCGAAATGAAAGAACTACAGAGTCATTAATTTTGTTAATTTAAGGTTAATATTATTGACAGTTCTGATAATGTTAATGTGTGAGAGCGAGATTCACAGAACGGCTCCACGCAATTTTAACCTTTACACTATCTATGGACTTTTGCAAATGACCGTAATAAAAACCTTTAAATCCTTTTGAGTTTAGGCTTTCGATGCGTGTTTTACGTTTTATGTAATATGTAGTTTCCAAGCCACAACTTTCACAATAAGTTTTAGGACATAATAATAATGAAGTCGCATTTAATGCAGCGAATGTTGAAATCATTGTCGGACATTCCATCTTTGCCGTTTAAAAGAAGATCGGTAACACACCGACTGCAGCGCCACCTACCGAGTCCAATTGTGTTATTAAACCCTGCAGGGACCCACTTGAACGTACAAAAAAAATATCATTAAAATCGTCCCTGCTGTTCAGGAGAAGACTAGTGACACGTCGACTGCAGCGCCAAGTATCGGATCGAATTGTTATTTCAAACCATCCAGGAACCCATTTAAATATTCAGAAAAAATTTCACCCAAATAGTTCCAGCCGTTTAGGAGGAGTTAGGTGAAAAACACACATACAAAACAATTATACGTAGAAAAAAAACAAACTCACACTTGACGTTTTCAAGTAGCCTGTGTCCTTTCACGAGACTCAGACTATCTCCATGCCAAATTTCATCTTAATCCTTACAGTGGTTCAAGCGTGAAGTTTGCGTAAATGCAAAAGTAACTCTATCAATTTATCTGTCTGTTACCTTTTCACGCCTCAACCGCTGTACCGATTGAAATTAAATTTGAGTCCCTAGGAAGGACATAGGCTACTTGAAATCTTCAAGTGTGAGTCGGTTTTTTTCGTAATTCAGGAGTTGCTATTAAAACCTACACCGATAACCGAATTAGGGGCGGGTGAAACCGCGAGCAAAATCTAGTTATTTATAATTTCACCTAAACAAAGTCCTTTTGCAGACTTGTAGTAGGTAACAGGACCTGTAGGGGATGACATTATCTACAATTAAGAAGTTGCTGTTGAAATCCTACACCGATAACCGAATTTAGAACGAGTGAAACTGTGGGTAAATTTGGCATGGAGATAGTTTGAGTTCCGGGGAAGGACATAGGCTAGTTGAAAACGTCAAGTGTGAGTCGGTTTTTTTCTATAATTGAGGAGAAATTTAGGGCAGGTCGAACCGCGGGCAAAAGCTAGTAAAAAATAAACCTTATTTTTCTGTAATTTATTTGATTTACCTACACCCAATTTTTTATAATACGACAATTTTCATCCATTTTTTTTAAAGTGCAAATTGTAAACCTAAAATCAAGAAAACTATGATTTAGGCTCAAAATATGAAAAAGGCGAATTGTACAATCATATCGAACGAGATATTGAACTATATTCTACTTCGGCTTTTCTTATTTGAGCCTAAATCATAGTTTTCAAATAAAATAAGTAAGAAAAATAAGGTGTAGCAAAATTTAGTATCGTTTTACAACACATAGATGCCGAAATTATTATAGAAGTTCCTTCTATTTTTACAATTTGGCATTCAGAAATCTTAAGTATGAATACATACTAAAATATCTTGTCCGGAACAATTTGAATTTTATTTTTACATTATAGAGATATTGAAACCTGGATTTAATACACATTTTAAGTAAATTATCATTTTATATATAATTACAGTTCCTCAGACCGCCTTTTTACTGATTATTACACAATCTTTCACTGCCTACACGTAGAATTTTGATCGTACTAGACTAGTGTCTTCATGGGAATGCATTTTCCTGTCTTGATATCTTTGCTAACCACACCGCACCAGCAACTGCCAAAGCCTAGAAAAAAGAATAAATGACAATTACCGATTGTAGCTGAACAAATATTTCTTCCTCGCTTATTATCTTTCATAGAAAATTATAGACCAGGGGATAACTTCGGCCAATTGCGAGTCGGACTGCCGCACGAAGGGTTCCGTACCATTATCTATAAAAATCACGTTTGTTGTATGGGAGCCCCCCTTAAATATTTGTTTTATTATAATTTGATTATTTATTTTTAAAGTGAATATTTAACTAAATATTCTGTGATTATTTCAAGCGTCTTCCTGCTGCCGTTATCTAAATCGAGCAAAAACGAGCAAAAAAATCACGTTTGTCGTATGTTCCCTTCACCTTAAATATTTATTTTATTCTTTTAGTATTTGTTGTTACAGCGGCAACAGAAATACATCTTCTGTGAAAATTTCAACTGTCTAACTATCACGGTTCATGAGATACAGCCTGGTGACAGACGGACGGACGGGCGGACGGACGGACAGCGGAGTCCGGTAATTACCCTTTGGGTACGGAACTATAAAAAATTAACTCGGCCCAGCGAAATACTAAACTTATCAGTAGGAGGTTATAGCCTGCCATACCAAGTCGGGGTTTTCAATTCATGAAAATCACCATGCCATACCGTTCCCACGGTTCCACCATACCGTCACAAAGAAGCAGATACAGTATGGTACTCAAAACTTGGAAATTTTATGACATAATGAGATTATTAATACATTTTCCAAACTTCTGGTTAAGTACAAAAGTAGTGCCATACTTAAAAACAGCTTGTTTAAACATTTTTAAGATAGTAGTAAACAAAAATTTTCTATTCACTATTAAAGCTGGAACCTTCTCTAAAGAACAAAATTTACATATGCCAAGAGAGTTCCGCTTTTAAATGAGTAAAATAACAGTAAGTCGTGCTGCCAAGTTGAAATTATACCCTTAACGATATGACAGGAATAAGTTTATAAATAGTTTCAAAATGTAATTGCTTGTTGACGAATTAAGGAAATGGCTTCATCCCCCTTCTTCTTCTTCTGATTTCCAAAAATAATTTAATCAAAATAATACAATAGGTACTTAGCCATACTGTAATGATTAGTTGTACGTCTAATATTTGTACATAAACTTGTAAGTAACCTAAGAAACACTTGTAAACTTACGGAAAGTTGTCAAACGGCTTTTTGAATTACATCTTACCTGATAGAATTAAGGAAACTTACAAGATGACTGACCCGCTTTAGTAAATTTGTAAGAGGAGATAATTTTTGACATATTTTGCGAGTTTTAAAATTAATGTTTTAGAGAACTTACAACTTCCGAGAAGCCGCTAGTAAATTTGTGAAAATTATAAAGTTTTTATTTATCGTTTACACATATTTCAAATTTCCTGTGACCTCGACAAGGTGTGGCTAAAAGACGAGGCCAAACATTTTTACGGGTGTTGGACCACTTTCACACTCTACCATAAATATAGGATAATTTTCTCTCAGAGATTTCTTATTGATTTTAGGAAAATGTTAGTGCTTTGTTTAGTTGAGTGTACTTAATAGTTTTAGGGTCCATAGAATTCATAGTAAATGACAGCAGAAATAAGTCTGTGCTTGTTCCGAAAAGATTAGCCACCAAAAACTAATAGTAACATACTAACCTAAAGTACCAAATTGATAAATTAAGTACCGGCATGAGTAAGTCTATAAGTAGTCACTAATTCATCATGCTGGATGATTCCTTCTTCGGCCTCAAGTTATTGTTTAGGAAGAACCGTATTTTGTTGTTTGTCGATTTGGACATCACTTTATGACATAAAAACCAACCTGCATCAACACCAACACTATTCCAGACACTCCGATGGCAGCAGCGTGCTCCTGGACCCACTCTCCAAACGCCTCAGAACACCCCGTGCTGTAGGCAGAAGTCACGTTGCAGACGAAGGTCTGTACAGTTCCGTACACGTGGCTGCAGCAGCTAATAGGCAGCCCCTGAGTCTCCACCGTGTCGAGGTGTATTAACCATTCACTCGAGTTCACCACGCCGCAGCACTCGAACTGGAAATGTCATATTTCATATCATGAGTGCGCTAATTATGTGATTTCAAAACCCCTGACATTTTCCTTCTATCGACATGTACCTAACTACTATGTAGGTACTACGTAGGACGATCAGCTATGAAGACACGTTTTATATCATAGACAATACCTACAAACGAACAATATAATAAAACATATTATTACAATATATTTATACATATTCTTTATAAATAACTATCGTTTAATTAATAACTAAACTATAACACTTAAATAAAACAAAAAAAATAATAAAATAACCCGACAGCAGAAACATTGAGAACTAAACAGAAATTAAAACATACTAAATATTTAACTATAAGCAGACGGGACTCATTTTAAGGTTACTAGGTAGGTACAGTATTTGAACTTGCACTGACAAAAGTCCCGTCTGCTTATATAAAGTTAAATATTTAGTATGTTTTGATTTCTGTTGAGTTCTTTATGTTTCTGCAGTCGGGTTTTTTTATTATTTATTCGCAATTTTTTTAATTTACAGTTTTATTTGTTGTCCAATTTTTGCTTGAAATCACCTTTTTAAATTCTTTATTTTGATACCCCACTCTATAGGTTTTTAAAAGAAAAGATTTTTTATGCCGCGCAATTTGGCGTCAAAAATCTGCCATTTTAATTTCCAATAATTTTAATATAGCCCTTGACACTATAGTGGTTAAGACGAATCTAACAGCGTATAATTTATTAAAATCGGTTTAGCTGTTTAGTAGTTACGAGGGAACATAGAGTTCCACATATATACAGGTCAAACACATATACCCTCTGTTCGGTAAAGATAAGCGATGACGCAATGCCCAATAAGGTTGGTAAGGCTTTGCCGCAGTCGAGTAAAAGGCCCTCAATGTTGCTGCCAGGTTATAAAGTCGCCAGAAGACAGGAAGTTGCCACTTTGTATGGCAACGGTTGTTTGTTTACCAAAATATAAACCAGCCTTCTGATTTAATAATACATATTATCTCATTCAATTACAAAGGATAGTAAATTTTTTGGTTTTATAGGAGGCTTAAAAACTCTTGACAGTCGAGTGGTCGACCACTACTTAGTTCGCCAAAGTCCTATGATCCGCACTGGGTGTGATGGACTATTGCCTACATCTTCCATCTCTTAGAAAAAGCCTGTGCCACTGCAAAGAAAACTAAGATTGAGGCACATTTATTTCTCCAACCAAGTGAGATCACCAAAGTCGAAATCGATTTTTTCGCGTATATACCTATTAATATCCGATAATCTTAAGTCGGCAGGGATCTGTATTCTTACCTAGTCCCTATACACGGGTACTTATTTCAAATAGGCTATATGTACTCACATCTTCCTGCACCTCATCCCACAACTTCGTGACTCCTAAATTCGGGCCATAGAGGTCCATGGTGCCCATGAGCTTGGTCTGCACAAGCGCCACGGTGTTGGACTTGAGCACGAAGCCAGCGATACAAGCTGACAGTTGAAAGAGGAAGATTAGCAGCATGGAACCAGCAAACTGTAGGCGAAGGTCAAAAACAAATATTTTATAAGTTTTCGTTGCTGAATGTGCATCATACTAATGTTCTAAATTTTTACACACATTACATACACGCCTGCTGCCTCGTTCGAGTGACAAAAAAATAAAATAAAATTTTAACAAAACAATTATCTGACTTCAATTATATAATTATATAGAACATTCAACTACGTGTTTTCTTCGGTTTGAAGTCGAATACCAGAATATTTGTCTGTATTGGATCGATGGCATGGCGAATAAAACATAAGTATGTTCTCTCAGAGGGTTTTCTGCTTAAGAGATTATTTTTTCCTTTTTAATCTTTATAATTTCGCTATCTCCGTCCGTCCGTCCATCCGCTGGTACGTCATATTAGATATTCAGAAACCACTAAGGCTCTTGGTATTATATTTTAGTTTTAGTAGTTTATTTTAGTATTATAACTTATGTAAAATGAGGTACTATAGATAACCGCGGAAAAAACCTTATTAAATAATAATAAATACAAATGAGGTACTGTTGATTAAAATATTAAGTTTTCTGTGTCTTCTTTTTTAAAGTATTATTAAGCCCCGTGTTTGGGGTTCCGTAGCCAAATGACAAAACAGAATATTTCGTCAAATCCGTCTGTATGTCATAGCCTTATAATTCCGCCCTCCTTCCTTCATAATTCTTTGGGTACATTAAAATGAGTTTTATTGACGTGCATTTTGTAAACCGCTCTACAGATTCATTTTGGAAATCGAGAAAAAAAAATAAAATGAACTAAAGTCAAATCCAACAAACAACAGAGTTAGGGTTGTTTCCAGACATAAAAAAACAACGATTAGTTAGCTATACGTATTGTAAAGGCTACGGAACCCTACATTAAGCATGACATTATATGCTCTTGGCTGTTTTTTTTTTCGGCTTTATGTACAGTATAGTATAACAGGTACGATGCAATTAAAAAGAACTAAATTGAAACAACTATTGCGAAACTTACCGCCATATTCATGTAATAATTCTCCATATACGCGCCATAGAATCCGAAGAATGAAATGAGTAATATAATAACACCCGTTGCGATACAAAACGCGGGCAAAGAAAAAAATCTCTCCGTAAGAAACTCATAATATTCATTGTAGGACGACTGTACGGAACTTCCTACCGACAGTATAATAACACCCGTGATCTGAAAAATCACATACAACTCAAAGTATACGAAAACAATTACTCTATGTATGTACTTATAGTCAAAAAGTCCATTAGAATACGGAGAATTTTCACAGAACTTACCAAAAATAGAAAATTCACTACAACTAACGTGTATTTCACTGTGGTAAATATTTTTGCTAACATTTTTCTGTTAAAATTAATTTAAATTTTAAAATCACCACATAGAGTATCCCTTGCAATAGCCTTGTCTATATCTGCTGAAATTCTAAGGTTCTTATCGATATGGGTAACTAATCTTGATAAGCAAAACAAGCGGATTTATCTCTGCGGAGGCTGAAGCCGAGCGACGTTCGGTGACATTTTATTTGTACAAGAATCACCATCACCATTAGGCGTTTGTACTACAGTTTGCGTTAGACATTATTTTATACTTGATGCTTCTTTTAATTACAAAACTTAAAGTGCTGGTAACTTACTGTTTTATTATATTATTATATATTATAGTACTACTGTTTAAAATATTATTATCCATACTAATATCGTAAATGCGAAAGTAACTCTGTCTGTCTCTCTGTCTGTTACCTCTTCACGCTTAAACCACTGTACGGATTCAGATGATGTTTTGCAATGGAGAGAGTCTGAGTCCCGGGAAAGTACATATGCTATATATTTGAAAACATCAAGATTTTTTTCTACGTATTATTCATCTTTACGTGTACCTAACCTAACTTCTCCTAAACGGCTGGAACGATTTGTATGAAATTTTGTCTGAATGTCTGCAGTCGGTGTGTCACTGATCTTCTCTCAAACAGCAGGGACGATGTTAATGCAATTTTTTGTGTACGTACGAGTGGGTACCTGAAAGGTTTGAATTTACAAATGGACCCGGTAGGTGGTGCTGCAGTTATGTTTTATGATTTTCTCCTAAACGGCGGGGAAGATGTTAATAATTTATTTTTGTGTACGTGCGTGTGGGTCCCGGAAAAGTTTGATAACACAATTCGACCCCGGTAGGAAGCGCTGCAGTCGGTGTGTCACGGATCTTCTTCTAAATGACGGGGAAGATTTTAATGATTTAATGATATTTTATTGTGTACGTGCTGTATATATCCGTTTAGTAAGAGTTAATGCTGAACCCTAACTTTTAAATGCTGAGTTAGCTTTTCCGTGACGACGCTACCCAGAGACTAGTCCCGGTGCGATGAATCAGTCCAGTTCCATCTCTCGGTCGATACGTATCGTTTCCAAATCCAATATTCGACAATTGCCAACTTTATAATTCATATTTAATTTTATTAATAAAGACTTATTTTTCGTGTATAAAGTTTCTTTTTTAAAAAGGCATTTACGTGGACTCCTATAACAGTGCGAATTGGTCCCTGCAAGGTTTGATAACACAATTGGACCTGGAAGTGGCGCTGCAGTTGGTGTGTAATTAATTGATCTTCTCCTAAACAATTGAATGTACAATGATTTCAAAATGAAGCGTGCATTGAATGCTACTCCATTATTATCATATCTCACAACTTTAATCATTGTGAAATAAGAAACGACACATTACATAGACCGTAAAAAATGCATCAAAAGTTGGTTTTGTATTTACCTTTATTTGCTTACTCTTTCCTTAAAACAGTTTTTTTAGGATTTTTAAATCGTATCCTTTTAAATAAATCCATACTGAAGTTATAAATGCGAGAGTAAAGCTGTCTGTCACTCTATGTATATGTCTGTTACCTCTTTACTTTTATTTAAATTTATTGACTCGTAATTATGATATTATTGTACTTTGTGAGACTTGGTTAGCTGGTGACATTCTAGGTTTCGAATTGTTCTGTGAGCGGTATCTTGTGTACAGGCGAGATCGAGAATCAAGCGGTTTCCATAATAATAAATCTGGTGGAGGTGTATTGGTAGCTGTTTCTAAGCACTTATCTTCTCATTTGTGATTATGAGAGCATGTGTGAAGATTTTGGATTTGCGTAGACATATATACAAACAAAAAAACTATACATAAACTCTTTATCTGTGGTGTTTATATTCCTCCGCCGGTACAAAGGCACATTCTTCAACACTTTATCGACAACGCTAATCGTGTGTTGGAAAAATCTGACAAAGCTTTAATAATAGGAGATTTTAATATGGGCAGTATCGCATGGACTGGTCCTCCGGGGTGCCCGCTCGCCGCCTCTATGTGCAAAAATAGCATGCAAGAACAAATGTTTTCTGATTTTATGGCTCTAAATAGTCTAGAACAGTTCAACTTTAATTTGAATCATAAAAACAGAATCTTAGATCTGGTTCTCTCTAACTTGCCAGTAACCGGTTTAGAACTCTGTACGTCGCCATTAAGCGTTGTTGATCAATATCATCCACCCCTTGTATTCGAGGTGCTATGTAATACCTGCCAAGACAGCTTAAGTAATTGTGTACAACCTAAGTATAAATTTTTTAAGGCCGATTATTGCAAAATTGTAGACGAACTTAGTAATATAATGTGGCAGGATACATTGGCTTCGTGTGACAGTGTTGACAATATGGTAGAGATATTTTATAATAATATAAAAAAATCATAATAAAACATGTACCCAAATCTAATTTGGGAAGTCGAAAACATCCTGTATGGTTTAGTAAGGACCTACTTCGACTGCTACGAGAAAAAAACAAATACCGTAAACTTTATTCAAAATTTAAAAACCCTCTAGACAATATTTCATATACTATCCTTAAAAACAGATGTAAAAAATTAATAGACACTAACTACAAAAGCTATATTACTTCGATAGAGTCATCAATAACGACGAATCTAAAGCTTTTTTGGTCTTTCTTAAAGCATAAACGCGAGTGTGTTAGTACATATCCATCAAGATTGCACTACAATGACAAAACTACATCCAATGGAATCGATGTTTGTAACCTCTTTGCTTCATGTTTCTCATCAGTGTTTGACAAGGAAACTCATGCCTCACCACTTGTTAACGACAAGCATAATATACCAGATAACTCTTGCGCGCAAAATTTAAACCATTTGTCAATCACAACTAAAATGGTTGTACAGGCTGTAAAGAGACTGGATCCACATAAAGGAGCTGGCTTTGTCGGTACACCCTCTATATTCGTCATAAAATGTTGCGATGCAGTGCCACTTACTATAATTTTTAATAAATCTCTTACAACTGGTTGTTTGCCACAAGCCTGGAAAAAGGCACTTATACCCTTACACAAGTCTGGAGACAAATCACTCGTAAGCAACTATAGACCAATATCGATATTGTCTATCTTCTGCAAAGTTTTTGAAGCAATAATACACCCCATTATATCCTGGCATGTTAGACATGTTTTAGTACCTGAACAACATGGTTTTGTTAAAGGCCGGTCCACTGCTACTAATCTTACGAGTTTTTTATCAGACGTAGCAGACGCTGTAGATCACGGGACGCCTGTTGACGTCGTATATACAGACTTCAGCAAGGCCTTTGACAAGGTTGACCACAAAATTCTAATTAGGAAACTAGCTCACTGTGGGATCGCCGGGAACCTACTTAACTGGTGCGCATCCTACCTGGTCGGACGCTCATCGTGCGTTGTAGTTAAGGGCTTTATATCCTGGCATGTTAGACATGTTTTAGTACCTGAACAACATGGTTTTGTTAAAGGCCGGTCCACTGCTACTAATCTTACGAGTTTTTTATCAGACGTAGCAGACGCTGTAGATCACGGGACGCCTGTTGACGTCGTATATACAGACTTCAGCAAGGCCTTTGACAAGGTTGACCACAAAATTCTAATTAGGAAACTAGCTCACTGTGGGATCGCCGGGAACCTACTTAACTGGTGCGCATCCTACCTGGTCGGACGCTCATCGTGCGTTGTAGTTAAGGGCTTTATATCAGACGAGTTTAAATCATCATCAGGTGTCCCACAGGGCTCTCACTTAGGTCCGTTATTCTTATCAATGATGTTACATCGAATTTTAAACACTGCTAAACATATTTATATGCGGATGATCTAAAAATTGTCAAACGCTTAGAGAAACATGACGACTTTCACCTAGTTCAAGCTGATTTAGACCGATTTGCTGCTTGGTGTAAGACCAATATCATGAACCTCAATGTTAGTAAATGCAGCTTCATACACTTCTCTAGAAAAAAAGGTCCCTACTTCAATTCTTACACTATCGGCAATGCTGAAATTCAAGAAACAGATGTAGTCCGCGATCTTGGTGTCTAGACAATAAACTTCGCTTTCACACGCACGTTGACAAAGTAGCTAAAAGAAGTTTTAAAGTACTTGGTTTTATTTTACGTAACTGCAGGGGTTTTAAACTAGCTTCAAGCAAAATTGCTATTTTCAACGCTTTAGTTAGGTCTGGCTTAGAATACTGCAGCACAGTTTGGACTCCCTACTATGAATTTCATAAAAAACGAATCGATCCAAAAACGGTTTCTCTGGCATTTGACATACCAGTGTGGCTTGACGAAAAGTTTACTCTCTTACAACTCGCGTCTAAAACACTTTAAGCTCATTAGTCTAGAAAGTCGCAGAAAGATCCTTGACCACTTATTTCTATACAAAATAGTAAATAGCTATATCGATTGTCCGCACCTATTGAGCCAAATAAAGTTAAACGTTCCTCTGAAATTGTGTTGGCCCTCCAGATACCTGCCTTTTCATGCTAAAAGGTCTAGAACCAATTTAGGGCATTTTTCCACCATCAACAGGATACAATTACAATATAGTCAATTATCACGGTCATCTACAAATATAATTGATATGTTCTGCACATTGCGCCAATTCAGAGCCGCAGTGCTCGATCTCTTTTCACCTAAACAACTATAATTTCTCAGCTTTTTCCCTTATATACCTAACTAACTGTATTTCTATAGGAAAAAATAAGATAAAATAATAATGCTATTAACTTATTGTCTTTTTTGTGTTTTTGCATGTTTTGTATTTTTTGCGTTTTGTGTTTTTCTTTGCGTTCTTTGGATTTTTTGTATTTATTGTGTCTTAGTATATTAAGTCTTCGTTTTGCATATTTTACTATGAATGTCGTGGCAGCCTGTAATTAAAGTAGCATTAAGTAATTTAGTCCTGAACCAATGTAATTGCTATGTAATTTATGTATACTTTGTTGGTTGTCCTGAAATAAATAAATAAATAAATACCGCTGAACCCATTTAGATGAAAATTAGTATGGAGATAGTTTGGATCCCGGGGAAGGACATATGATACATTTTTATCCCAAAAAAGTCAAAGTACCCCGGGAATAACTATAATGTTTGTTACTCAATGTTGCCGCAATGGAGCATACAATTGAGCACAAATTTTGCACAGAGATAGTTGAAGATATGGAGAAGGACAAAGGCTACTTTTATACTGGATTTGTAAGTTTCCTCGGGAGTAACTAGAACCGAATTCCACGTACGAACCATAGGTGCAACTAATAAAGGAGTAGCCGTAAGAATCCCACGCCGGTAACCAAGCCAAGCCGCTGCCAAAAGATAATACTTAGTGAATATTTTCTAAAAATACATGTCAAACCTTGGAGCTTATTGTAAACGGTCTCGAGTACTACAGCCTCTGGAATTCGAGAGAAAAGTGTATCCAAGTACTTTCACCGTTCTTTGAACCGAAATGAGGATCTTCATGAGATCTATCACTTCTGTAGAGGAATTACTAGCCTACCATAAATAGTTTCGGAGATATGGCACTTTATAGTTTGCCAGCTGTTATCCGAAATGAAGGTCTTGATGAGATCTATCATTTCTGTAGGGAAACTACTAGTCTGCGATAAATTTTTACAGAGATATAACCCTTTATAGTTTGACAGCTGTCATCTGAAAAGAATATAAAATACTCTTATTTACTATTGATGTGACAATAACATCAATTCATTTTTACAGAAAACTATGAGCTGCATATATTCAAAGTGCGGCCAGTAATTTTAAAACAATAGTGGAACTAACAGTATTCACAAATTCACTTTTAGCTCCACCGGTATTGAGTAGTGGAACCACGAATGCTTCGAAATCCTACTGGACCCACTAGTGGAACCTATCAGTGAAACCAACAGACCGTAAGGCTAAGCTGTCACCCATACAATTACTGACCCAGGCCGAGGTTGCTTAACTTTTAACCTCGTTTCCAACAAACAAATGTGTTACTATTTCGCTTAATAGTAACTTGATGGCGCTATAACGGTGTTCCAAGACGATAAATAGCTCGGGCCCGTCCCACACTTGGGCAGTTTTTATTATTTGTTGTTATAATGGATGTCTTTAAACCTACTTGAAATTTAATTTTTAACAAAACAATTCTGTGGATTACTTGCATACACTTTTCCCTTCAGAAAACTCTAAAGAAAAAAATCCAGAGGTAACAGATCACATGATCTTGGTGGCCAGTTTACTTCTCCTCGCCGCGAGATAACCCGTCTTGGAAATTTTGTCTGCAATAACTGCATTGTTTCAGCCGCAGTAACACACCATCCTGTTGATACCAAATGTCATCAACGTCAATTTCATTTAACACAGGCCACAAAAAGTCAGTCAACATCTCCCGATAACAAAGAACATTAACGTAACTGCATTTCCGTACGCGTTTTCAAAAAAAGTACGGTCAATAATTCCGCCAAACCAAAAAAACCCACATCACACGGTTAACGAGGAGGGTGCTTAGGTTGCTAATGGATCACTCGTGGGTTTTCGGACCCCCAAATTCGACATTTCTGTTTATTGACGTATTAAGTTGAAAGTGCGCGTCATCGCTAAAGATGTTTTTTTTTTGAAAAATCACCATCGACTTGTTGATGCTCCAGTATCCAATTGACGAATGTTCGGCGCCTGCGCATGCGCATGGTCTGCTGACTTTAGATGTTGTGTTAATTGAATCTTGTAAGCGTGCATGTGCAGATGTTTAGCCAAAACTCGTTGCGAAGAGCTTCTTTACATGTTTAATTGTTGACAACGATGACGAATGGAGGTAGATAGGAGTTCGTGTACACTTTGTCTAACTGCTGCAATGTTTTCACGCGCTCTACCCGTATGATGACGGCCACCTGCTTTGATATCCTGAACAGAGCCAACAGTTTCATATTTATTAATTAAATTCTCCACAGCAGATCGAGATGTCGCATGATGATGACTGAAAAAATGGCGACATCTTCGGACTGTTTCTGTAATGTTGGTAACATTTCGGTAGTGGATTTTCACAATTTCTAAGCGTTGCTCGATTGAGAAAAGCTGCATAGGTAACTCAAAATTTTCTGATGACAACTACAAATATTCGCGTTCCATTGTTAACACAACAAAAATTATTCGAAATTCAAAATTCAAGTAGGTTTTGAGACACCCTTTACTTTAGAGCTCACACACACTATAATGATCACTGCTATTGAGCTTGCATGTGTTACTGGATGGAGCAACTAGATTATTAAGTTTGTACTGATTTGTACCAAAGAGAATATAATATACTATGTACCCAGTACTATACCGCCGAACGCCACGCCCGAATTCGAACGTAAATATAGTTATTAATTTAGTAAGTATCAGTATTGAGAATGTTGTAATTTTATTTTCTATAGTGTTATATGGTTCATAAACTTATATTTTACTAGCTTTTTCCCGCGGTTTCACTTGCCCTAAATTCGGTTATCGGTAAAAAATTTCAACGGCAATTCCTCAATTAAAGAAAAAAACAACTAATAAAAATTTAATAAATTTAAAGTGTAATATTTCGCAAACGCATCGCTGAATCGAAATGGTTTTCACACAATCTCAACATTTTTAAACGAGCTATCCAAAGAAACACACAATGGGTACGCAAAAAAAAAAATCATCCCACTTAACGTGAACGGCTTAGGTTCTAAAAATTTTAATTTTCAATTTTATTTTACCACTTTCTACGAAACCCTGAAAATAATGAGGTCAGTGAAAAATTGTGTATAATACGTAGGTAGTTCTTCTTAATATAGTATGGGTATTAGTACTAATAGCGCAGATAGTAGCCCAGTAGTAGGTAGTTGCAAAGTTACCAGGATTTCTGGTATGGAGCAACTTAAAAAATAGTGGCTTTACAATCTTATAAAACCAATTGTTTTTTTGTTCTTTTCTTTTAAAATCAAAATACCTTTGTAGTGAAACTCAGGGAGCTTTGATGATAATGGCAAAACAATGAAGCATAAAAACTTCTCCGGCTTTACCATTACCAAGTATAACAGACAATATGCGAAGTTAGATACGTGTAGACAGATATAGATGTCCTTGGAAAATAGTAATTTAGGATATTGCAGTTTGTGTATGCAGTTACTGAGACAATTTTGGTAAATTGTTTTTTATGTTTCGTCAAGTATCTTACCACAGCCTCTCCAAACATAGCCAGTACCTAACTACTTCTTACGGCGACGAAAACTGCTACTCTTCTTGTTATGATTTGGTTTTGTGATGTAATAAATTGTAGGTTTACACACTTACTTGCAACGGTCACGAAATGAACACGAGCGCAAGCGTGTAAACGGGTTGCTCGTTTTCCCTAAGAGCGACAACACAAGCCGAGGTTACCCCTCGAGGAGCCCTTGAGCGTTGGGCGCTATATGGGCTCCTTCAGAGTCTCGCCCCAAAAGCCCGATGGAACAGTAATGGCTGCATTAGACAACTGCATAGTTCGTTCAGAAAAAAAATGTTGCGCGCGTCGAACTGCGAACTGGGACTGCTTCCTGGGCTGCTTACCAGGCTGAACTGAATGCATAAAATTAAGTGACAAGGAGCCAAATTGGAACATCACCTTAATAACGGTTTGACCCAAAACCTAAAACTTTTATCGGGGTACGTCCAAACAATTCCTTGCTTCGAGTCCCTGGTGACCCGTGTTTGTACTCACTGCAGTAAAAAAACTTTCGTATGAGGATATTACATACGTAAGAAGTCAAAATTCAACGTCATCTGATACTCAATATCAATCCGCAACAGTCTTTTGCCTTTATCGTTTTTGGGGTTCCGTACTAAAATCGAAAAAGGAACCCTTATGCAAAGACTTTGATGTCATCTCTCTGTGGGTCACGGCTATTTTCCTCGTCTTAAAATTCGGCACAGTTATAGAACTTGCTTGCTCGCATCTATGTGTCCATAAAGTAAAAATAAATTTTTAGTTTTTTGTTAACGGGAGGTCGACATCCGAAAAAGTATTTATTACGGTCAATGGGTCTATGATATTAACAGACTGTGTTTTCACATTTTAAAAATATATTATCGAGTGGCGTGAATGGACTACGTGCATGGTAGTAGTACTACACCACAGCCAAATCATTCATTTCATACATACTCGTACAGTCAGTCACCGCTTTCGATAAATTCGACAAGACGTTGCGACGCGAAATAATGACGCGCTACAAAATGTATGACTGACTTAACAGCACTCTACTATAGCCATATGTAACGACATAGGTTAGTCTATGTAGTCTATGGCTAGTCGGATGACCCTCATCTCAATGCGCACCTGTCTAGACGCTTTCAGTGGGCGACTGAATGAAATGTTTTTTACACACAAGGCCCTGGGTTCGACTCCCGGTTAAGACAAACAGTATTAGCTGAATAAACTACAAAAACTTCCTCTGACATCACCTTGTTTAAATCATTGCCAAATATAACTGTAGGAATAGGGTTCGACATAAAAAAAGTACAATATTTCTTATAACTAACTTTATTTATTTTATCAAATTAGATAACAATCGTAACATTGTCTACGATTCTAACTCAACTTCTTCGAACTTGGATCTCCAGGCCAGCCAGCCAGCAACTCCAGTTATCAACACCTGTATTATAGTATCGATATCATAGTCAATATAAAAATAAAAATAAAAATTGTAATTCACATGAGTCTGTACATTAATCAGTTGATGAAGACTATTGAAGACACTTTTTAAAGTGGCTGATATATTTTAGGCTAAAGTTCTTTTCAACACACCTGCTCAAAAAGTAGTTATCTCTTTTTTCATAGTTTTAGGGTTTCGGTAAACAATAAGGACCTATATAGTTTCGCCATGTCCGTTCGTCTATCATACATACATATGTCGCAGGCAAATCGTATAAACCGCCATTTCATAATATGCCTAGGCAGATCGTTATTATATGAATTATTATATGAAGATTTGCTGGAACGCTCCGCTCGCTTCGCTCGCTCCGCATCTACGTTTACAAACAGAGAACCTGAACCCAACCTTAGACACATGACTTATACAGTACGATATCTGTTCCTTTCGTTTCCATACTTTACGATTTGCCTAGGCATATTATGAAACGGCGGATTATACGATTTGCCTGCGACACATACATACATATATACTCATAACGAAGTTGAAAGGAGAACTATCACAGCCAAATAGGTTTCACAATTTAACGAATAACAGTCGACCAACTTGCGAATAAGGAACCCGATACTGTGCAAAGCTCGCCCGACACGTACTTTTTAAAATAAAATTATAACGCAGCTTATGAAACACGTGCGTTCTACTTTATATTTACAATAATATTAATTAAACACTTTATTGCATAATAGTAACAAGAAATACATATTTTTTTTCGATTTTAAATAAAGGCAGTACATAATTCGTCTGTATGGGTTTTTTTTTATTTTATATTGTGTGTATGTGTGCGTCACGCGATATTTTTTCAGAATGAGAACAGATTTAACCCATTTTTACATGGAAAGCGCGAATTGGTTCCATTTAAATTTGGTAAGGATCGGTGTAATAAAACCAGAGGTAAGAAAATGTCTTCAGTTCGATCATTTTAGACGACCTTATTTCAAATGTACATACGCGCTCCGTATGTTTCAAGGAGAGTTAGCTCCGTCATGGACTAATAAGCATAAATAATAACCCCACCACTTTCATACATTAATAATAAATAAATAAATATAATATGTAATAATGTATAATGTGTATGAAATAAAATAATATAATATGTATGTATTAACAAATGCTAAGTATTTTTACTAACATTTTAATCTGAAATAAAACACCATTAATGTTATTTAAAAAAACGGAACCCACCTGCAAACATGTGATAACCAGCGCAGTGTAAGCGACCGCCTGCGCGTTCTGGCTGAGCCAGTCACCCAAGGCGCTGGCGCAGCCGGTGCTGTAGGCTGTCCCCAGGGAGCACTCGAAAGGAGAAACCGTCCCGTAGTCGATGTGACAGCAGCTCACCGGGATCCGGTTCGACACCCAGTCGTACACACCAGCAACACCACAACATTCGAACTAGAAACATAATTTACAAATAGCCGATCCTTGAAGCTAGTGGGACAAATAAACACATTTCTTATATTTTTCCTCTTTAGATAGCTAAGACACCATAATTATATTTTCTACAGGCTAACAGAATCATCTCAATCATTATCTCAATAATCTTTCATTCAGTCGGCCTTCAAAGTCGTCTAGACAGAGCAATCGTAAGGTACACGGCGAGACGGTCTATCCTATGTCGTCACATATAGTCGGATGCTGTCCATCCACTCATACATTCTGTCGCGGTGCCATCACTTATCGATATTGTCGGATTTATCAAAGATGATGACTAACTGTATTAATTAATGAAATAAATGATTCGGCTGTGGTGTTATCATGAAACGGTTATAATCCACCATGCGCTTTAAGCTTGTTAATTTGCAGATAATAAGTGGTAAGTGGTAGAATATTGTTATTTAATATGGCTGTTGTTTATGTAGATACCTGTCTGCCTGTCAACCAATATACCAAGGGCCTATTCCACGAAGTTCATTGCAAGTTCTTCACTCCGACAACCCCTCTCTAGTTACCCTCCAGTTTTCTGTTCCAACAATCTTTTGAATACTCAAATACTAAGAGAATGTTGTTAACTCTCCACTTTGCACGTTGCGTAACATAAAGAGTACTTTAAAACAGGACGAAAAGGCATTTCTTTTGTTTCGTCATAAATCTTAGTTTGTTCGTCTTAATTGTTTTTATGGTACCGTACCTCAAAAGGAAAAAGAAACCCTTATATAGCAACACTTTGTTGTTCGTCTGTCTGTCTGTAAGTCTGTCTGTCAAGACCCTTATTCTCAGAAACGCGTGATAAAAAAATACGGCCAAAATACATCAATTTTTGTCGCATATTGTGAAACAAAAAAATCAAAACCTATGGGTACTTCCCTTTGACCTAGACTCATGAAATTTAGCAATTTCACAAATATAGAAAAATATCCAAAAACTGATAATATGGGCATAAACCTGTGGAATGATCTCATGATCGAAGATCTCTCTAAGAATAAGTTTGTACGGAACCCTCGGTGCGCGAGCCAGACTCGCACTTGGCCGGTTTGTTTTTAATTATGAAATTAATTGATTTTTCAATCATCACATAACTATCCTCTAGCCATATTAAGCAACTTACTTCCATTTGTAGATCATCCCAGAGCCTAGCAATATCAAGTCTGGTGTTGTACAATTGCAGCGTTTGAAGCATGGTGCTGCGAATTTCTGAAGCAGCACCATTCCGCCGCTTGAAGCCCATTAACACTATAGATATCTCGAATATCAATACAACCAGTAACAGGATAACATACTGAAATAATACAAAAAAATATTGTACCTTCTTTTTAACAGTTAACATGTATTTTGAATGCTTTTACTATAAGTGAACATGCATGTGATGATAAATTACCTAATTTTTCGTTTATTATATATAATCCTTCCAGCTTTTGCAAGACACAACACAAGAAAATATATTCTAACGAACACAATATTTAATTATAGAACTTCTAATTCTCAGTACTGGATAACCCCTGTAACTTATATTTGGTGCTGCAGAACACAATCTTTATGTACTGAACTGAAGTTACAAAAGATTTTGGTGATAAGCACTATTATGTAATCAAGGTTGCTTTTCCTGTAGGTAGTACATATTACAACATATAACGTTATATTTTTGGTAGCAGTTTTTATGTCAAAAGCAAAAAATACGCACATTTTTTTTTATAAAGGATCAAAAAAATGAACACACACACACACATTTTTTTATTCATATAATAACCCCAGTGCCCAGTATCTCTGTAGTTATCTAAGTATATAATTTTAGAGTTTCTCCAACAATTAGCATTTTTAAAACTGACATGAACTTACCCCAGCAATGAAATAAAACTGCTCCGAAATAGCTCCATAGAATCCGAGTACGGATGTCAAGAATATTATGACCCCGGTCGCTATCACGAATTCGGGCAGAGTGAAGAACTTATTGGTCAACAGCTCATCATATATGTTGTACTCCACCAGAACTACTATTCCTAGGATTAAAAGTATAATGCCAGTAAGCTGAAAATACAAACAATTTTTATACAGCAAAGATTATTACTGCAAAATGTAATTTTTTGATTTTTTTTGGGGGACAAGTGCCAACAACTTAAAAGAAACAGTATTTTTTGAGTTATGTTTTGGTATCAAACTACATTTCATTCTACGGCATACGCCAAAAACAAAGTTTCATCCCTCAATCAGTTATATTTTACATATTTATATTAATTTTATTACAAAACTAGATAATACATGAAAAAATCCGGTCTGCAAATTTTGAACAGAATCAATAGAAGATTATGATTTAACAGTTTTTAGGGCTCCGTAGCTAAATGGCGGAAACGGAACCCTAGTAGTTTCGCTATGTCCGTCCGTCCATCCGTCATGTCAACCATTTTATTTAGAGACTATACTACGTTTAGTAGTTGCCAGTAGTAGACTTCAAACTGTCATAGCAAAATTCCAATTCAACGGTAGAATGGCAACTTGCAAGTTATACCTCAGGGAGTCATGCTTTTTGGTCATTTCTAAAACTACCAAGGCTGACTTCCGCCAATCTTACTTAAAACCACTAGGAAAGACCGACTTAGCCCATAGTGCTAAGGAGAAAGCCGATCCACTCTTAAACTCGAATTTGAACGATGAACGATTTTTTAGGTGTGAGGATGAATTCCCTGCCAATGGCAAGCAGTGCAATAGTATAGTAAGTAGCCGTGAGCAAAAATTCGAACAATTTCTCAGAACACCCATACAGGCGATAAAACATACACAGGGAAGCGACCTCTTTCCTGGTTCTATTTGGCTTGTGAATTTGGGATCTTCGACGATTCTTTCAGCCCGTCGTTGAACAGAGTCAAAAGGGCCAAGCTGATATCCGGGCGCACCCGTGTATGTACTCTATCTCTAAATTTTTATTATCTTATTCATATTTTTTATACTATTTTTATCTTCGTTGTTGCGATATTTTTATTCACTATATCTTGCCATTTAGTCCACTATTTTACCCCAATAAGGGATAGTTTTTCGGAAATGGTGAAACATGTCATTGTTAATTTTTATGCTAAAGGCCAAATACCTGTTTTCATGTATTCGACTTCAAATTTAACGGATTTTCATACAAACTTTCAACCTATATTTTAAACCTCTTAGGCAATGAATTTCGCGAAACTTTCCTTTGTGGAGGCAAACAACATATTAGGGCTGCCTTAATTTAATCACTCTATGTTCATTAGGTAGTATTTTTATGGTTTTCGAAAATCAACGACATCTCGGCCAGGCTCGCCTTTAAAACCTTGATTTCATCTGACGTAACGAAGAATAACAACGGTAAGTTATCTGAAACCTGAGATTTCGATAACACAGCGAACTTCATTTTCTGTAGAACCTCAAATTTAATATCCACATAACACACACACACTCAACCTTTGACCATTGAATATTTTGCACAACACTTACTAAAAATACACCATTCACTCCAGCCAAACTGTATCTCACGGATTTTAGTAATTTAGGAACTTTCATTTTCGACATTTAAGTACTTATTCTGCACCGAATATATTGAACACTGAATGACCAAGATGATAATCTTAACTGGGACCAATCTGTACCTATCTGAATTATCTTGACATACCTTCTTATCTCGCGCGAGATATATATCAACCACATTGACTCTGACCTGCAAGAAAACAATACAATCTGTTTATTAGTATTTTACACTATGGCCGAAGGTATAGGGGCATTTTGGGGTTCAACCACCGTACTACCGCGTAATCATCCCCCAAAATCCCCAATATGTTACTTTTTAGGGTTCCGTACCTCAAAATGAAAAAATGAAGCCTACTTAATTTTCCGTCTGTCTGTCAAGACCCCTTTTCTCAGTAACGCGTGAAGGTATCAAGCTGAAATTAATATCAAATACTAAGATCTACGGTCCCTTAAGAGAATACACTTCGCGGCGCCCGCGCGCGTATTACCTTTTTGCTAAAATGTTGCTGTCCCTATCGAACACGATGCGGGCGCGAGACCCCCTTTCCCAGCGCCGCGCGCCTTATTCTGGTAAGATTTTGTCGTATAGCTGGAACGTCAGTATTCTGATAAGCGTTATGACATTCACCCAAAAATACTATATTTTGAGCATTAACAACGTATAAATGAATTATCATCATTAATTTTTCAATTTAAAAAGTATTTAATATGCTGCCATATTGTTTATCCGATTGCCAATTGCGATAAAACTATGTTAATTTATTGCTACCACTTGCGCAAAAGTTATAGGCATGAAAGAATGTCATTTGTTGTAATGGAAAAGGTATTAGACGTTCTTTTCGGCGCGCTCTCTGAGCAAATAGCTAGGTACCTACCTACTTATACAAACTTATAAAGGTTATGCGAGTTTTTTTTTTGAAAAATTATTTATAGGCAGGAATGAATATTGAAATAGGAGGAGGTTTCTGAGCTAACATTCATTTACCTTTTTCACGGAGACCAGCAAGGACGATAATAAAATAGGTAGGTAACTCGGTACCTTGTAACATTTTGACCCACACATACGGTATCTACCGTTTTTAAAATTTACTTTAAAATCATAATAATGTTAATAATGATAAAAACCTTTTACCATTTTTAAATTAATACCTATATATTATAGGTACTTACAGGCTACTTAATTAAGTAGTATTTTTAAAAATAATTGTACGTTACGAAATAACGTTACGAAATTGTTGATGAAGTTAAGTAGTAAGTTGTAACTTTTAAAAACGTATACACTGCCTACTGATTGACTAAAGAAATGAAAGGTAACAGAAATGTAACATTGGCGGTCAACAGATAATTAATTTATTAGATTAATTAATTAATAGATAATTAATTTTTGAAATGGAGTTGGTTAAACACCCAAATGTCGGCCCCTTAACATGAAACGCAACTTTCAGTCCTAACCATACCTGAACCTTGAAGTTATCCACCGTTGAATTTGCATTGTCGGGCTATTTGACATTTACACTTTATGTTATTGAGTATATATAGTGATTATAAACATCTTACATTACGTGACAAAGAATAATAAGCGTTTAAAGTTTTGTACGGCAAATTTCCCTAATATCGGCCATCCTTTACCTAACTACGGCCTTCTTCTATCCTAACGTCGAATCGTAAAAAGAGCAATATATCAATAGAAATTATTTATTTGTGTTGACTTTACCATGCATAACTTTAACTCTTTATAATACCTTTTAAAATAGAAATCGTATTAGGTTATATATGTATACTTGTTTTTCTTATTATTTGAAAATTTACCAATCATAAATAAAACAAATTGTTGAAATTCCCAACGGTAACTAGATTTAATGTGATAAACAGCATTGTGTTTTACAGCAAAAAAATATAAACACACTGTTTTACACAGTTACATGAATAGTATTTCTGTTAGAGCCGCCTAATTTCGGCCGTGATTTTTTTAGTCTATTAAAAAAGTATAACTAACATTTTGAGGCGGCCGAACTTTGGTTATTCAATTAACGATTTAAAAGCTCTAACTTAGGATACTAATAAATCTATTAAAATTTAACATTGATATTTAACTTTCCTGTCGTACGCACCAGTGGTATAGTGTATAGAAGCCGGCGGCAACAGTGCAATTTTATCACTAATTTGGCGGAAAATGTCAAGGGATACCACTCTGTAAATATGTTTTTTTGACCATAAATAGCTTGCAATAGTTTTCTTACTGCTTCCGGAAAGTAAAATAGCAATGTAAAAGAATTTTTATTTTATTTTAGTTGTTTACTTCAATTTGTTAAAGCGGCCGAGACAAGGGGGATGACAGCAATTTTATAATTTATTAGTATCCTAAGTTAGGGCTCTTATAGTTTATAAGGCGTTCTATACCCGTTAATTGAATGACTAAAGTTCAGCCGCCCTTAAATGTTAGTAATACTATTTTATTAGACTATAAAAATAACGGCCGACATTAGGCTACTCTTACAACCTAAGCTCGGCCACATTACATGTTCTGATGAAATATAGGAAGTTCAAAATACTTAATAAGTCTATTCATGTAACTGTGTGAAACAGTCTGTTCATAATTATTTGCTAAAATACACAATGCAGTTTTCCACATTAATAATTTATTTTTTATTATTAATATAGAAATTTTAATAATTTTATTATATTTTATTTATCATTCGTCAAATTCAGTTTTTACATGAAAATCATAAGAAAATACCTATATAACCTAATATAATTTATATTTTAAATAACAATGACTAATAATGCCTTCTTTTGTTTACGATTTAGAACATTCTTTAGTGGCCGATATTAGAGTAAAAGAAGGTTGTATTATGGAAATGTTACAAGCGTCCATAGGCTTTGGTGACCGCCTACCATCAGGTGAACCGTCGGTTTGTTTGCCGATTTTTAATATATAATATTAAATTAATTTATTAATTAAAAAAAAAAATTAAATCCCTATTGTTCTATTGTTTTTACTTAGGAATAATTGGAAATCTCTTTCTAGACTTTCAATCTTAGTGACACATTGTTCACAGTAGATGTAGGTACAATTATTTTGAAAAATAGGTATCATACGGCAAATTTTTAAATAGGTATGTATTTATTATAAAAATCCATACTAATATTATAAATGCGAAAGTAAATCTGTCTGTACCTCTTCACGCTTAAACATCTGTACTGATTAAGATGAAATTTAGCATGGAGATAGTTTGACTCCAGAAAAAGTACATAGGCTACTTGAAAACCGTCAAGTGTGAGTCGGTTTTTTTATAATTAAGGAGTTTCCGTTGAAATCTTACATCTATAACCGAATTCAGGGCGGAGGGAACTGCGGTCAAATTTGGCATGGAGATAGTTTGTGTCCTGAAGAAGGACATAAGCTACTTGGAAACGTCAAGTGAGGAGTTGTTGAAATTCTACACCGATAACGCGGGCAAAAGCTCATATTATATAAGTGTAACTTACTCATGATCCTGTCTGATCGAGGGTCAATAAATTGCAAATCGAATGGTAACACTTTTAATTTTATTACCTACTATTATTTTGCACTCTCTAGGCAGTGCTCTTTATAGGTATTAGTAGCTGACCTGGTGAACCGTGTTTCTTTTTTTTAAACAGCTGCCGCACCAACCTATTGTGAAAGGGTTGTACTAAATCAGTAACCATCCATTCCACATGTCGGATGTGTGTTCCCCGAAAACTTGACCCTAGCCGACTCGCACTTGACCCTTTTTTCTTTCTCAGAAACCTTCCCCGGCGTGTGCAAAACAACTTACCTAAATTTCATTAAAATCGGTTAACTATTAGTGCGCGAGTCCGACTCACTCTTGACCGTTTTTTTCTTTCATAAAAACCTTGCCATAACACTATCAAACACAACAAAAAAAAATTACCCGAATTGGTCCAGCCGTCTTCGAGTTTTCCTTAGTACGCGAGTCCCTCTCGCACTTGACAGTTTTTTTTATTAAAACCCTGCCCTAACACTAATAAACACAACAAAAAAAAATTATTCGAATTGGTCCAGCCGTCTTCGAGTTTCGCATTTTGTAATTTTGTAATTGTTTTCTTAGGTACCTACCTACTTACGTCAAACGCAATACAAATGAAAATTCGCTCACGGATGGCCCGCTACTGATTTTGGCTGCTACCTCGCCTCGCCTCCCCCGTCTTAAGCCCCCGTGTTTGTCAAGCGAGCCAGCATCATGATAGAATTCGATTTTTGCATATTTGACTTATTTTTGTGTTTCGAATTATTGTGTTTATTCATTTAATTTAGTAAGAATGACAGTAAAGTTTTTTTATTTAGAAAATTTATTATATTATCTATGTCTGTGGTGCTTTAAAATTTTCGGAAACGTTTTTGTTATAGTGTGTAATAAGCACGAAGTTGCAGCTGTTTTGACTATAAATTACAAGTTTTTGCACTCTAATAATTTTCGAACTACACAAGTTAACGTAAAACTGAAACACCACAGACCTAGATATTAGTTGTCTGGTCTTGTTAAAACAAAAATCATTGAGTTTGAGGGATTGATATTCATCAGAGGAGAAAAATCCTGTTGTATGGAGCGCGCTGCGAATCCGATACTCTTAAAGGTGTAAACACAAATCAAGCTCCTGAGTTAACGCATTAAAAAAATACGGCCTTTTTTGTCGCATAATTTGGCATTCACAAGAAAATTAAAACCTATGGGTATTTCCCGTTGTCCTAGAATCATGAAATTTGAGACGAAGCAAAGTCTTATACATCACAAAAATAGGAAAAATCAGAAATTCGTTAATTTGTAGTTATAACGAACTAAAAAAAGTTTGTCTGTCTGTCTTACATGACCCTTTTACACAAGAACGCGTTTTTACGATTATAAACTTATTTGCTGTTGGTGAACTAAACGCAACCTATGTCGATGTCCGACGGCAGTCAAGTTGTTCCCTCAATACAGTTACCTTTAACGGGAACATCGATGCGCGAGTGCGACTCGCACTTGACCGCTTTTTTCAATTTAAAATAATAAAACCAGAGTTTGAGCTCTAAAATTAAAATATATTCCTGACTAATTGTTTTTCAACAAATCTGGGAGTAGAGTCCAATATGTAATAGGTACTTAGGTAAATATGTACCTACACACGAGTACATAAGTAATAACAAGCGGTGATTTTGTGTTCTTGTTCCTGGCTCTTATCTTTAGACCTTGTATTATGATTTAACCTGATGAATGGGTATTTAATACTTACTTCTGTTCTAGACCTCTTATTGATTTCTTTCCACTTATGCACTACAGATAGCAATCTAGTGGCTATATTTACGTCCACAACTAGATTGTCGGTAATTTTACGTAGATAATAATAATTTTAAAATCAAAAACCTTTAATTGTAGCGGTAGGCGAAGCCTTATGCCTAAGGTCAGGTCTACCTAGATTTACCTTATCATCACTACGCCAAAGAGAATATAATATAGGTACTAATAAACTTCGCAAATGATGAAAACATTAAAGAGTGTCAAAACCCTTAATCAACATTAAAGGTTTTGGACTAGAAATCGTCGTAGTCACAGTCAGAGTAATTATCGTAGTCATAGTCAAAGGCCTTTCTTTTGGTGTGTAGATAATTGCTGCTCCGAGTCCTTCGCATATTTTTAATCTAAGACCTTTTTAGTGAATGAGGGGTTTGACTAATAAATATCGTTTAATTTATTCTAATTTTTAGGGTTTCGTAGTCAACAAGGAACCCTTATAGTTTCGGCATGGCCGTCCGTATACCTAAACGATAAAGCTGTAATTTGGCAGGTATATACACATTGATCAAGCCGACAAAGTGGTATAATAAAATCTTTAAAAGAATTTTTTTTTAGGGTACCTCCCCTACACGTGAAGTGGGGACTTAATTTTATTTCTCGTCTACCCCATCGTGTGGGGTAACGTTGGAAAGGAATTCCAAAAAAAATGGCGTTATGCGAAGATCACTTTTTGATTTAGGTTCCGTTTGCGAAACATTCAGCTTTAAAGTACTAATTTTTGTTAGAATCTAGTGTGTGTGTGTGTGTATGTGTGTGTGTGTCCCTCTATCAGTGAAAGTATAGTATTTGGAAATGTAAAAAATACGGTGGTAGTGCATAATGAATTTGAAAGGAAAACTACCACGGGTAAGCACACTTTACAGGCTAACGAGTAATAGTCGTTCAAGTTATAAAATGTACTTGGAAAAGTGAAATTTTCGTACAAATTCCATTAAAAGTTACTCACATGAATAGTGCATCTGTAAAACAGGTATAAAATATAATTAAATGAACGATGTATTATTATAGAAAAACAATTTTTTTTATACCACTAAGGTGGCAAACAAGCTTACGGTCCGCCTGATGGTAAGCGGTCACCGTAGCCTATGGACGCTTGCAACACCAGGGGTATCACTTGCGCGTTGCCGACCCTTCAGAAATCCAATAACTTCTTTCTTGAAGAACTCCATACTGTAGTCCTTGCAGAAAACCTTGGCAGGGAGCTCATTCCAAAACTTAAGCGGGAGGAAGTTTCTCTGAAACCGCACTGTACGCGACCATTTAGGTTCTAAAGTTTAAGAATGAATTCCCTGCCGATGGCGAGCGGTGCGATGGTAGAAAGTAGCCGTGGGCATCATTTCGAACAATTCCTCAGAACACAATCCATTGTACAAGCGGTAGAACACACACAGGGATGGCAGCAGTACTCCATATGGGGCCGAACTTGCGACTTGTAAAGTAACAACCTTTGCCCCGACGTGAAGTACTGCTTCGCTCTGTTGAGTACACCAAGTTTTTTGGACGCCAGCTTCACCTTATCTTGTAAATGATCTCGGAACTGAACATCGCTGGAGATGTCGACACCAAGGATCCCAATGCTCTTGGAGATGGAGAGGGGAGTGTTCTGGAATTGTGGGACCACAGTGAATGGAGTTTTCTTAGCGGTGAACGCGCACACTTGTGTCTTTGTAGGGTTGAATCGGACCAAGTTTACCCGTCCCCAGTCAGAGACCTGGGACAGTGTGGTCTCGATTTGAGACACAAGTTCTCCGCGGTTTTCCTCCACAACGGAACGAGGGATGTTTGCACGACCCGTGTAAAAAGCGTCTCCAGTACTGTCATCTGCATAGCAATGTATGTTGTTGATGTCCAACATGTCATTGATATGCAGTAGAAACAGCGTAGGAGACAGCACAGAGCCTTCCGGGACACCAGCATTAATGTCCATGCTATCAGAGCAACTACCGTCAACTACGGTTCGTATGCGTCTGCCGGACAAAAAGCTAGCCACCCATTTGCACAAACCCTCGGGCACTCCGTAAGATGGCAACTTCGATAGAAGACCGCGGTGCCAGACCCGATCGAACGCCTTCGCTATGTCCAGGCTACATGCCAATGCCTCCCCCTGACTCTCAATGGCTAGTGCCCATCGGTGTGTGAGATACACTAGAAGGTCACCAGTCGAGCGACCGTGGCGAAAGCCATATTGACGGTCACTGACCAGATCGTGTACTTCTAGGTATCTTAGAAGCTGTGTGTTGATCACACGCTCCATCACCTTAGAGAGGAGAGAGGTAATAGCGATAGGCCTGTAATTCGATGGATCTGATCTATCGCCCTTTTTGGGCACCGGGTGCACATTCGCAGTCTTCCATGAAGACGGAAATTGCCTATTGTGGTAGGAAAGCGCGAAGAGGCGCGTGAGTACAGGACATAACTCAGGAGCACACTGCTTTAGCACCACTGCTGGTATACCGTCTGGCCCACTCGACTTATGAACGTCTAGAGAAAGCAACGCCCGCCGGACCTCCCGAGCTAAGAGCCAGCCGCCATGGACACCACCCCCGCCACCTCTTCACAGGCCGACCGTCCCTCTATGGGATGGCAGGAAATGGCATTAACGGCGTCAAATGTCGATCTCGCTATCCGGATAGCGAGATTAGTCTCAACGACCTCCCTTAATAGGGCCTCCCCCCTAACACGACGCCGACGTCCCCGGGTTCGTCGGCAACCGCAAGAATACACCAGGTATGTAAGAGTGCCGGAGCGCTTCTCGCCTCCACTGAATCGCAACCGCGTAACGGGGAACTCCACTCCTGGCGCTGACTCACCTTCGGGTTCGAGGCTCACACTGGTCGAAGGGACGCCCCCGAGAGCGACATCCAAAAATGAGGCTCTCCTCTTGTGCGTTGGGCGCTATATGGGCTAAGACTCCTTCAGAGTCTCGCCCCAAAAGCCCGATGAAGCAGTAATGGCTGCAACAACCAACTGCATAGTCAGCTTAGGAAAAAATTAGTATTAAGAATTTTATTTTTCTATTATACTAATATAAATAAATAAAATTGTATCTAGAAATAATATTTTCATACATGGTTAGTAGGTTTATTACAAACAATTGTTCTTAAAAACTATGCTATTAATTTTTATTATGTAAATGTATCTATTGTCCTAGAGCTGTCTGCACCCAGTGCATCTGGAAGGGTTAGTTAGGTCTAGCAGCAATCATCATCATGGGACTGTAAAAGTCTAAGAGTAGACTTTATTAGACGATTTCCTTCGGCCTTGTAATTAATATTTAGAGTGCTTGTAACAAGTAAGTGTTCACTGCCGGTATTGAACCTGTTGATCACTGAGATATTTCTAAATGTGTTCCGTCTATCTGCCATAATAAAATCTATCTCATTCCTAGTCACAGCGAGTTCATCAAAAAGAGTCCCTCCATTTCGAGAAAGTTTACCAGCACCCCTGAGATTTCGCTGAACCAAGCCATATGGGCCGAAACTAGATTCGTCGCGTTCCTGTACTCCCACTTTGGCCTTAAAGTCTCCCATCACAACGCTGTAGTTAGCCTTGGAGGAGGGCCTTCGTAGTATCTTTATATGTGGCTTCGGCTTCTTTATAAGAATAAGACGAGGTTGGCGCATAAACGTGTACCACCTTCAGAGAGAATCTGTTGGCAAGCTTTAGAACAAGGTATGCTACCTGAGTCGAAACACGTTGTTAATGAGCGATTTGTTGACCAGAAAACCAATTAACACTGCCTTGGGAAGGCCTACCTTCCCGAATGTATAATAAGTTTTCTGACTCCAGGCTCAGCGTATCCTCGCCCTGTCTTGGACTTCTGATAACCCCAGTACATGCCATTTTATGTGACTTAGTTCTTTCCTACTCTCACCATATTGGGTTTTTTCCATAGTCACCACGCTGGGCAGACGGATTGGTGACCGCAGTTAATTAAGACTACTACCGGATGTTGCTGCTGCCCAGCATCAGTCTGTGTTTGAGGTTGAGAAATAAAACTCCTTTTCCCTCTTTATTTAAATAAATTTTCGTTAAATAACAGCCATTTCCAAAATTATGTCAAAAATGTGATGCAAATTCTACAAACTCAAATGATATTGTAAACCAAATCAATTAATAATACACATTATATCGATATTTTACAGTTCAAAATAGGTTAAGCGAAGCTGCTCAGACTTGTTGCAAGTATCGGTTTACTTTAACAAGGATGCCTGCTATTTTAGCAGAATCAAATTAGTACATGTATAAATAAGTATAGATAATATTTTTGATCGTTTCAATTTGAAAAGCAACGTGTGTGTTCCGCGTTTTAGCTAACATTGTAGTGCCATTTGATTGACGTCTAGGTACCAATTATTAAGGCTTGAATATTTACCTATACTGAGGTTAAAGTCTGTGCGCACATAAGTCAAGCCGCAGTCGCCGTAACCGGTAGGTATAACATAATGATGTAAAAAGCGACGTACATGTGACAAACCAGAATTTTAGGAAAACACTAAGACATTTATTTTTAGAAAACCATGTTATAACGTATTTGTTGTCTCTATTTTAGAAGATTATATGTTATTGATTAAATATTAAAGCCATTTTAGAAGAGGTATCAATCAAAATATTTCCTGATCGTCACGAAAATATAATTTGTTTTGAAATTAAACTATATAGTCTTCATAAACTTAACGTTTAGTTTTTGATACAGTAATTAAGTTAAACCAAAAATAAATAGTAAGGCATATATGAATTTGAATAAATTTTTTATGAGATAATCTTATTCTCTAGAAAAGTTACGTTTTTTCTAATATTTTTCTTAGTAATAAGGAATATTTCTATTTATTTGCTGGCAAGTCCTGTATGCCACTGATCCAAAGATTAAGCTTCAGGACTTGTATCCACTCCTTGTCTCTAAAAAAAAACAGATCTAAAGACTGCATTTTACTATTTTTCCTAAATTTTTGTGACGGCTGTTGTGATAGGACGTGTTGTGTTATCTTTCTTCTGTTGCATCTCCTTTTATCTAAGCGATTGTGATAATAAATTGGCGGTAAGCATAATTTTTCAAGTAAGACATTGACGAACATAACGGCACCTCTACCATAACATTCAATTACAACAAAATTTAAGATTCGGATTCACCATCATCCACCTACGGTCAATAAATTGTTGTTTACGTCGCAATTTGTCCTCTTGTAGTCCTAAATGCATTAATTGCACCTTTAATCTATTTGTTTTAGAGAATTTAGAAGAAAATAAGAAACAGAAAAAAATGGCTATCGAAGGTGGTATGTCGTGCGTCAAGTACCTGATGTTTTGCTTCAACCTTTTGTTTGCGGTAAGCATACCTTCTCGTTCTAGAACTCCATTATGTTATTTGTGTTGTACTAACAAGTATTTATTCTTTTGTTTTCCGTGTTTATACCGTTTACTAGTTACTTGTACAGTTTTTAGGGTGTAATTTCATGACTACCTTCATTCTGGGTGATAGATGATTCATTTGTTGCACCACAGTAATAAAGTGCTTCTTTTTTATTACTATTTAAATTTATTATTACTTAAAACTATAAACTGTTTCAGCTTCTAGGTTTGTATATTATATCTTTACAGAAATTATTTCTCAAAATGTATAGTTACAATAAATCTCAACATAATGTAGATAGGTTAACCTATCCATTAATGCTAAGATCAACTTTGATGACACACATTTCATTCTTGTTTCATGTTTACTCTAGATTATTATATCAATACATCAATAAATTATCTTTTTATTAGAAAAATGCGGTTTGCCAAGTTACAGGCCATTCCTGACCAAATTTCAGCCTGTGACCAACAACTCTGATAAACACCAGTTTTGGTCAATAGATTCGAAAAAAAAAAAATTGTTAAGGAGGACTTCAATGTTACAATAAGTGTAAAAGAGAGGTATTTGTGCTGAACTCAAGAAGACTATTAAAGCCAGAGGGCAAATAAAATATTCCATGATCCAGTTTTTGGTAACTACACTGTAAAATAGAATGATTTCATCAAATATAATTTCAATTTGTAGACATCGAGTTAGATAAAATCATAACAAAGCCCTTTGAAAATTAATACTAAAAATTACTTTAAGAATCTCATTAAGGATTAATAAAGAGAGAAGAATAATAAAGTTGCTATTTATTAGCAAAATTAACTAATTTCCAGTATTTTTATGTTTACAATTAAGGAGATAAATTTATTGTGTTTAGATTCTTTAAATAGAAATTGTTTTTGTTTGTTACACAGTTATACTTTGTATGTGTGACCAATAAATAGTCCTTACATTTTTGACATATATTGTGTAGTATACTTAGTTTCACCTTTTCACAGGTGACTGGATTGATCATCATCATTGCAGCAGCCATAGCCCAGATCAATGCACACCCCTACATAGACCTGACTGATGAGAACTTCTTTACATCTGGACCTGTCATCTTGATTATAGTTGGAGTGATCATCTTTGTTGTTGCTTTCTTTGGCTGCTGCGGTGCTGTCAAAGAGAATCACTGCATGATTGTCACTGTGAGTACATTTTCTTGTTTCAAACATTAATTCACTTGACAATACGAAAGTGTTCTTAGTAACCCATTTGAACGAAAATATTTTGATTTAATAACAAAAGAATGATGTGCGGACAGACCCTTTGATTGTCTGTGGCACAAGGTTTGCCCGTGACAAGGAGTTTCTTCTTAGGCGCTTTGAGATATGGGGAAAACACGTATTTGCAAACAACAGAACAATTTTATTTTACTTATTTCTAACATACATTATAACACATATCATCAAAAATTTTAATTCTTAGCTTTCATAGCTAGTAACTTCTTGCTGTCTCTTGAATGACTAAATACAAAACAAATTTCGTTCTAGATTTATATAAAAATAAAAATCCTTATCAGAGGTTGTTCCATAGAACCATTTAAATTTAGTACTTAAGTTATTGTACTTACTGCGACTGCAAATCTAGCCCACACAAAAACTTAGTGAAAGATAACATGTAGTAGTTGATATAGACATATATCAAAATTATAGGTAAATCTACATAGCTATAATCTGCTACTGACAGTTAAGGTTTCTATCCGCTATTGCCATCACAGTCATACGACTCGTGGCTTGACTATAAAATAACGTTATTTCTTTCCCTTCTTTACCCATAGTCCCATGGTACATTTTTGCCCCACAAATGGAATATGTTTTACATATACTATACACTAAAGTAAAATTCCCGCTTTTTTGGGGATTGTGCGTACTCAGTCGACAACATGTTGGTACTCACACAATATTATTTTTGATATTAACAAATAGTAAAGAGGGGAAATGAAACAAACCTACTCTGCTTTTACCTAACTTATTACAGTTTTTTAACTTATTATAAATGTAATAAGTAACTTAAATTTTCTTAAATCGAAAGATAGTCCCTATCAGGATAGTAGTTTTATTATGTTAATATGTAACTTAATATTAACGTATGACATTGTGAAACATTACATAAAAAATATATAAAAAATGCATTTATAGATGCAATTTGTGTTGCATTCTTGCAGCAGTGATAAGATAACAAATGATTAATAATGAAATATTGGTTAATGCAGTGTAAAAATATAATTTATGCCTTTTAAACTGGAATGCTAGCCGTGCAACGGGTTGGGCTAATGTTTTCTGCACTTTATTATTATGCATAGGTAATTTTATATTGTATCAGTCTTCATTTAGTAGTTATATTAATAAACACTTAAAAAACAATTTAACAGAAAAACAAAAAGTAATCGTTTAAAATAAACAGTTTTACATACTGTTGATGGAGTAGCAATTGAACTGAATATGTATTTCCTTTCCAGAAGGAGGGTAAAATAGTTACATGTAGAGAAAATATCTAATAAGATTGTTTTTTTTTATGGTTGAATAAACAAACACTGATACTTTTTACCGCAAATAGTAAAATACCAGATGGGGTGAAACCAAGGGAACCTACTTGGTAATTCAGAGTTCAACACAAAATATATAATACATGTGCTATTCAGGTATTCACTTATATTGATTATATAAAAATGTACATAGTATTTTAAAATTTTAGAACGAAATTTAAATAATAACAAAACAATATATTGGTTTTAAGTGTTTAGTAGGACAATAAGGAACTCTTACAAGTTCAGTGCATTTGTTTACTCTAGTACGTCGCAGCATCATAGTGACTAAAATATATACGCAGATTTAATAAAAGTTGACATAATAATGTGTACTTTTGCTTATATTATAACTTAACATAAATACTATTTGCCTTTATGTAAAGTTGCAATGTTTTTTTAGAAGAAAAATATCATCAAAAAGATATTTGAAATTATTATGATGTTTCAAAACTATTTTTTATATATTTTTATAGGTACATGTTTTGTTTATGAGATGTTAAGGTACAAAGTGATACTTTGCAAACCATTTCCATAAATACGTTTTACAAACCTCAATGCTTCTTCTATCTGTCCCTTTTTTTCTTTTCACGCAAAAACCACTTATCTGATTTAAATGTTTTTTTTTTCAATTCATAGCTATGTTATCTGACCAGGTTACAAGGTATATTTTATTTCATAAAGTAACTTACAAAATAAGCAGTGACAATAAGGTTCACCTTTATCACTGTATCGTGTTTCTTACTGCTGTAAGCCAGTAAAAAGACGCTTTTGGGGCGCTATAGCCGTAGGAATCGCACGCCAATAACTGAATTAAGCGCAGGCGGATCCGTGGGCACAACTAGTAACTTATAATATATACTGTAACATTTAAAAGGAAATAAAGAAACATTTGGAAAGAAAACAAAGCTAGTAGTACTGATAAAAATGAATATGGGCAACATTACAAACTTTTCGATATTCAAAATAAAATAAAATGCTTATTTGGTTATACACATTTTTTTTTATTAAATATGATGCAACAATTATCAGTCAGGCGACACTGGTTGAACGACGCTATATACCGTGTTGCTATAGAACGTAGACTGATTTAATTCGTAAATATGATAAACCAGTTAGTGTTTCTACCTCCACCTATTATATTATAGGTATGCATACTACGCGTTCATAAACATGTTAACCGGAATCGCAGACTGCTTGGAATCAAGTTTGGATTGTCCTCAGGGGACATCCAATAAGACCCCCGCCTAACTTTTTTGTTCCTGAACTGACATTGCAATTGAATGTTGCAGCCATTACTGCTTCACCGGACTTTATTTGGGCGAGTCTCTGAAGGAGACTCGGGGGGATGGTACGTTGTGGATTGCAAAATTAATCGATTCGGGTTATTTTGTGTACGCTCGAAAAAGCGGACTGCCAGATCTTTGAAATAATGGGGAATCGTGGGGAGTTCGAAATGTCTCTGTGTAGGCGCAAGTTGTGTAAAGATTTAGCTTATTTAACGTGACGTATTAAATGGATGGCTGCAATACGTTATCAATCCACGAAATATACGGATAAACTTTTCGCAAAGATAATGAGACGGTTATTTTGATGCATGAAGGTACTTAAATACCAGGCATCTGCACATAAGGGAAGGAGGAAAAAGGTCATTAAGAATGTCACTATAAAATTTGAGCTCTTAGTCGTGGCTACACCTGAGTTAGTGTCTACCAATGCGATTATTAACGGCATTAGCGTGGCCCCACTGTAGGAGAATGTATAGAATCATTATTATGCATCCACTCCAAATACATAAATCTTATAAATAGTTTTTACGTTATATCTTCCTTGATTTTATGAAGACCTATGTTTACAAGATTTTCACCGTTTCTAGGTTCATAATGCAGCCTATAAAACACGCTTGCTTTTTACATTACCAAAACTGCACTAGTGGGTAGTGGCTAATATATTCTTTTGAAAAGCAAAATGTCGCCCAGACAGTGCAGCCAGTGCGTTATGTACCACGACAAGAAAATCGTGCGCCAATATACATAAATACTTATCTATATGTCTTAATATAAGTAGGTGTTTTATGATTAACGCGAACGCTTGGGTTGTGGAATGAGCTCCCTGCCAAGATTTTCTTTAAACACTACAGTATTGGGTTTTTTAAGAAAAAAGTTATTGGATTTTTGAAGGGTCGGCAACGCGCGAGTATACCCCTGGTGTTACAAGCGTCCATATACCACGGTGACCGTTTACCACCAGACGGACCGTGTGCTTGTTTGCTACCTTAGTCGTATAATAATAAAAATAAAAAAATGTCATCTTCGAGTGATGAAGACATTTTGAGAAATGTAGATTCGACGACACCGAAAGTTAGGGAGAGCCTGTTGCTGTATAAATCAACATTTTATCAACTGTAATAACAGAAAAGATGTAGCAGACAGTTATATTTGTCGTAAAAAAAATATTATAAAAACCATGCTTATAAAAAATAACCTAAAAGTAGAAAATAACCCCCCATACATCACAGAGCAAAGTAGCGTGGGCATTTTTTCTGTATGTTTTTGCTGTTTAATAGTTGAAGTTGAAGTACCAAGCTTCCTTTCTCTGTGATGTTTGGGATCTTTTTTAAATGATTTTTATAATATTTTTTTATTTTATACTTTTTAGTCTTTGCCTTTTAACTAGGATTTTGTAAACTAAATTTCTATGCAAAATGAAAAGTTTCAAGGGGCGGAAAATATTAATGTTCGCTATATTTATTCTTTGTTTTGTTGAGCTTCCCTAAATATTTGAGCGTTCTAGCTAGTCAAAAAGGGTTCGAAATTACGATTGCATGATTCACCCAAACAAGTGAAACTAATATGCGTTGTAAAATCAAAAATATTGTCATCAAATGCCGTGTTTGAAAGAATCTAGGGTCAGCCAGTACCTGGCAACCAAAGTCAGTTGAACTATTTATCTATGCTAAAGTTCTAATAATTAATAAAAAACTATGGTCGGCACACACTTGGCTTCATTGCTGAAATCCTGCATATGTGTATAATGAATAATGACCAACTTAACTCACTTATGTCATCATGTACTATATAATTTTGTGGAACCGAATTCGGGATTATATTCGGGATTTTCTTCAGCCAGTAATTGTAGCTCAATTGTTGGAGCGCTTGAACGAATTGCTAGATCTGTAGGTTCGAATCTTGACTAAAAATATTTGTTTATACTACATAATCCTAAAACGTGAAATAACTAGCCAAACTCACACTTGACCATATTTTCTCTCTGCTATCGATCTGCTTTATTATCTTTGCCCGATCCGTGTAAAAAGTGGTGACAAACTTTCGCTTTTCCAGACGACCTTCACCTTAAATTGTTAGATGAATTTATTTCAGATAAGTATGTCACCAACATATTTATGCGTCGAGTTGGTCACGCGATGATTACAACAACTGAAGCTAAACATTTTAGTTGTCAGCGAAGCGTTGCGATTCACTATTGAGTAATTAGTTTATCGCCCGTATCTGCAACGATGAAAAAGACCATTCATTCAAATTATTTCATCAGACAGGAAATCCTCGACCGTTTTGTTCTTCCTAATTTTGTTCATGTTACGTACTTAAAAAAAATAGTAATGGATAATAAGTGGTTCCCCAAGATGAAATTAGTATCAATAACGCTATGGCCAAACACCATTTTTTTTTTTCATATAAGTACTCACCTATTTAGGTGACGCAGATGATCAAAACCCTAGACTCCCAAAATGGTTACAATCGAAAGATATGGAAACAAAGATATTATTTTTATATGTGGAATACTTCGTAATAATATAAATAAAACGGCTTTCTTGTATTTTTTTTTTGAGGCCGTGAATAAAATAAATGGCCCTGTGTCTAAACGAAAATGGAGGATTGTATGGCAACAAGGACTTTCTCGACAGTAGCTAAGGGTAACCACAAGCAATCCTTAACTTTTTCGGATTTTTCTTACGAATAAGATAAACGCAATCAACTAGATACCAAAGTTCTTGTTTAGAATACTTTAACAACATCTTAACTCTACATCTAAATTATAAATAAATAGGTAACAAAAGGTTGGTGAGGTATGGGACGTTTCCCTAGATATTGAGTACGAACTCTACCTAACCATGGTTGACCTATAGATTATGTCACTGGTTGACGTGATGTATTGTCTGTGTACAGGTTTGTTTTAACAACATAACTACATTCGATAGCCCTAACTGTATTTTGAGTTTAATTTTCGTAAACACATTCGTCAGTATGTAAGATAATATACATATAGGGCTGGGCGCGCTGTAAGTACTTCGCCTATGCAGGGTCTCTTTATGTGTTGTAGGCATGCAGACTGATATGGCCGTTGCCTAATGCGTAAATGTATACCTATACACATTGTAAATTATATCTGACCAGAATAAGTCATTCTGTTATCCAATGCGTCGATTATATTTTATTGTAAGTGCCAATATATTGGCAATGACTACATGCGTTATGTTGAGAAATATAATATGGATCCAATAGACCATATTATTCACTTAATATATCGTTTACAAAATATTATTAAAAACAAATATATTTAAAATATTGTGTGAGTAATAGTTACAAAGGGGCGTTTTGTTGACAAGCATTATACGCATTGAATGCGCTTAATACTGTCCATGCGCACATTCGGTCGTTCTGTTGATCAAAAATATGACGTCACTTCCGAACCGCATTTATCGCATTGGCTGCACATGCTCGGGAGGTAGAGCAGTGGATACGCTGTCAAATAGTGAACGGCCATATTTTTTGTTTACATTTGGTGAACAGAATGATTTCAATGCCTACGCGATGACATACCTCTCAATGCCGTCAATAGAACGGACCTCAATATACAATCCACCCCGGCAGATGTTACATATGCACGTATAATTTGAAATTACGGTTTTAGGAGATATAGTTTTAGTATTTAACATGAAAACCTCATAAGGAAGCTATAGTATTAGGGGTAAAGACCTTTTGACTTCTTACATGGGTAACATAGTTCAAAAAATAGATGTGAACTATAAAAGATCTCCGGGGTCAGCAGTCACTATGGAAGGGGGCAGGGCTCAACTCTTGGTCCATTTCTCTTAATTATTTATATTAATGTTGTCCCATATTATGTTAAGAACCATGACATTGTTTTATTTGCTGGTGACCCTTTCCCTGTTATTTAAAGTTAAGCATCAGCAGCAATGAAAACATTTTCATTTTAGCCGAAAAGTACCTACTTGACGAGTTATCAAATGCAAGCCATTTTTTTTATTGTTAGACACATTTTGGCGCTTTGCTAATTTATATGGCAACAATGTACTAATAAAACAAAGTGCCTATTTTAGTTTTGTAAGAGTGGTTAGGAAGTATTATTATCAGTCTGATAAATTTCACATTGGCATGATACTGGGTCTGCTCTCTACTACGCAAATAAAAAAGGTAAACTACCCACGTGTTTAGGTATACATTCACAAACATAATAATACATACAATTAAAAGCAAATAAATAGAGCCACTCATGGTTTTTATGTTTAATAGTTATTATTTTTGGTATTATTATTCATATCAATATGAAACAGTTTGCGTTTGAAAGGTAATTTAATAACCATTAAAATGGTGGCAGTTTGTTGTCAATTTGTTATTTTAAATTATAATATAATATTTAAAAAACTAAGGTAGTGATATTTGGTTATCATACAAATATTAACATGTGGTTGTTTTCTTGATTTGTGATTGGGTAGGTAATGATTTACTGAAAAAAGATACAAGATCGAAGCTACCTTAATTTGAGCGTTACTGGCCGACATCATTTACCTAAAACGGAAGTGCCGGAGTATTTAGAGAATAGTGTTTTTGTTAGGCGACCTAGAGTCGGTAGACCAATGGCAACAACAGAACGTGACAACCCGTTTATTGCAACCCATATTGGGCGACCGTGATCTCAATTTTGTTTTATTATATAAATGTGTTTTTATGGGCTATTTATTAACTTGTAACTAATTTTCTTCTATAATGACCATTTTTTTTTTCATTCCGAATCAATGATTATTAGTTTATTATTTGCTTTTTGTTTTTACCACTAAGGTGGCAAACACGATACGGTCCGCCCGATGGTAAGCGGTCACCGTAGCCTATGGAACTATGTTTATTTGTTCAACGTAAACGACGATTTTAAAAATTATTAAATAAGCTTTAAGGTGGTTTCACAGTTTGATGTGATTCATAAAACCAAAGTGTATATTGTTTGATCTTATATAACAATCTTTAGATAGCTACTTACATTTGAAAAAAAAAGCGATCTAACAAACTCAAACAGTTAGCAAGCTGAAGTGCCAATGGACAGGCAACAACGCTCGTGGAACCGTTGTGGAGACGTGGGGGAGGCCTATATTCAGCAATGGACGTCTTCCGACTGAAAACGACTACTCTGGGAAACCACAGGGAATTATAACACTTTAAATATATCTATCTTCACCTGCAGCTTCAGTTTCAGAAATTTCATAATAAAATAACAGAATCAACGGATTGATGTAGGGCACGCATTACGACCCGACCGAAATAAACCAGTGGTAAGTGGCTGGCTATCTCTAAAATGGCCCATTGATGAAGAATGAGGAAATCTGTCGTGGTCGGTTGAGTTCCGGTTTTCTAATTTTTTTTCGGTTTCAACAGGAAATCATGACTTACATCAACATGATAATTACCTATACGGCTACACCTACGCAAGTTATTCTTTTTTATGCAAATGCGAAAAATAAGATGGTTGCTGACATTTAACAACCGGTTATTTTTAGTTATTGCCAATTTGTTGTCACCGAGTCATGCAAAAACTACCTATGTACTATAAAATATAATATACATTTTCTTTGTTACTATTTACACAATGGCAATTCTTATTTTATTTTCAATTAGAAGTACATTGAAAGTAGAAAATTATTCGAAACGACACAATAATAATATGTAGTTGTACATTACAAGTATGAAATGCTACTTATGGCTAGTTTACATCAAGTAAATAAGTAAATTTCAACTTAATCTCAACTAAATAATGAGACTTGAGCGTTCGCACGTGAATTAAGTTAGGATTTAGTAAACCGCACAAAATGGACGACCAAATACATGGTACCAAATATATGGTTTGTTTGTTAGTTGCGATAGTTACCACTTTTAAAGTTCCACAGACAGTCATGGCGTATATGTATATGGTTCTACACATTTGATTGACGTATTTTCTGTCCATTCCGTAATTTTATTATAATTTATTAACAAATATTTACACGGAGAAGTAAAAGATATTATGAATTTGCTTGGTTTCAAATTCCAAAAAAGGTTTCAAAAAGATGCACTATAAGTTATAAATAATTACTTATAAAGTTTGTGTCTATGTGCCTTATAGATTATAACACACTTCACTAACAAATTAACAATGTATCAAGTACCTATATAAATGTTCCAACCGTTGTTAAAATTCCAGAAAGTCCGTTTTTTTTTATTCGTGAAAAACATTTTCATGTAAAATGTTGCCAAGACCGAGACCTTATGCAGAGCCACGCTTCTTACTCTACACGCCCTGACTTTACAAGCCCTAACTTCACAACTCTACACCTTAGTCAAAATAATGTGGCTTTGCCATTTCGTTACTATAAAAACTGTTGTGAAACAGAAAAGTAATGAACGGTAAATAAATTTTTCACCTTACGCCCATGTGAGCCCATTTTCTCCTTTTAAAAACACCTGCTCATTCTACTAACTTTTATAACAAACCTTTTACCCTACAAGCCATCAAACTTTGGAATTCTCTGCCTTTATTAATTAAAAAGCCCAATCTCCTAATACTTTTAAACGCCTTCTAAAATCACATTTTACTGACATTAGCGGCTCACTATAAGTATCAAAGCATATTATAACTGTGTGTAATGTCCAAAAATATTTATTTATTTATTATATTATATTTATTTGTATTATAGATATTTATATATGACTTATATGTATCTATTTTATGTATATATATATGTAGATATTGTTTAAAACCATGTTTAAGTTTGAGATATTTCTTTACTCGTAAATATCACATCTTTGTTTTGGTTCATCTACCTCTGATTATTTTTGTTATTATCATCTATCCTAAGGTGGTCTGGCAGAAATCGCTTTTAAGCTATAAGACCGCGTTATTGTAAACTTTTATTCTCTTTATGTAAATGAAAACATGTTGGTGTTCAATGAAGTATGTATCTATATATCTGTCAATTTACAGACCTCTACATTGGCGGAAGTCTCACACAAATTTCCATCCCCTAGTTTAGGGGGTTAGGGGTAAAAGAATTTTTTGTTGTTTGTGTGAACGTGAAGAGATAACGGTGTTTTGCTTATTAAGGCTGCGGTATAGGCTAAACTATAGCATGTAAAGAATTGAAAAAAATATATGTTATAAAACTGGCTTTTGTCTAGTGCATTACATTACTGAATGATTTTCACATATTGTATTAAATGCAATAAAAAATCTGGAAGTGAACATTGTTACAACACTTGTGCAAATTTTTAAAGCGTATTTTGTATTTTTTTGTAATGATAGTTGGTTAAATAATTAGAATAGCTTGTTATCTAGTGCATAGACTCATAAGTTGTAGCAAAAAATCAATAAATGTACAAAACGGTAATAACGTTAAATTCCATACAAAAAATTAAAAGTTTCAAGGCGTCATTACGGTATAAATTACTTCAGAAATATATAACAAATATATCTCATAGTAATGTATATGACATTATCTTATGATTAATAGTGCATTTACATACACAACGTTAGAATTACAGAAATTAGCTTTCTGGCCTATATCGTCCTCTTAATATTCGTAGCCCCGCCGAATACTTCTTGTCAGTGAACGATATACATTATGTTATTTTTTCCTGTAACGTACAGATCTTACAAAAACCCACATATCAATACAAAATTATGCGTCTATTTTAAACAATGCGTCAGGCACAGTGTGGTTTTGGAGGCGCTTCCTCATTAAAACTTTTAGTTTGAGGAATGATCTTCCTATCGAGGGTTCCGTAGAGACTACAGTTCGATGTTCTGGAAGAAGGAAGTGATTAAAAGGGTCAAAAACCCTTCGAGCCCTTCCTGCCTTGCCTGGTAGGTTACGGTAACTCAAGTGGGGCGTAGATATGCTTGTTTGCCACCATAGTGGTATACATTTTGTTTTATAATAAATATTGTTTTTTTTTTTAATTAACGAATATTTATACTGAGGTACGAATATTCTAAATCTTAAAACTTGTTAAATTCTGAAGTAAATTCTTTCTATGACATTCAGTAATTAACAGGCATAGGAACGGTCATACAATCGTCTACGACTGGTGCGGTGGTGCATTAAGTAAAGGATGTAACCATTTAGCGAGTTGATTCGAGAGTGGAGCGTGTCAAAGGTCGACAGTTAACGACATTTGTGTCAACCGCTTGTGTGGGCAGATGATCTACTGGAAGATTTCTCTTGGGAGAGGATTATTTCGTATTTGGTGATCATATCCAGGTTTTTGGTTGTTGTGGGGGCAAAAATCTAACTTTTAGCCTACCTGATTACTACCTGGCAGCATTTGACTTTAAAGTAAGAATTAAATTATTTATGGTATATGGCTGTGGTGACAATCATTGTCATCACACGTGCACCTCAGGTACAAAACCGATTGCCAGCAATGATGCTAGTTGGGACATATGATATGTCCCATAAGGGCCTGCGCAGACGAGGGATTTTTGTCCGCGGGGGACTGATAATTTTGTACGCGGTTTGTACTTACTTACTTCGGCTTTCCTACAAAAATTCCAGTCCTCCGAGGACAAAAGTACCTCGACTGCGTAGGCCATACGTCGTAGGTATATCACCAAATTTAAATTAATTCCTAAATGGTGTAATATGTGAAACAGCGGTATAGCTATAGCAGATTATGTTTGCTTTAGACTTTAAAAGTGGAAAGATCTGAGACGACAACAACAGGAAATTCCTAATATATAGATTGACTATTTCGCAGTCTTGTAAACTTAGCATGTACCTAGTTTACGTTGACTGAACATAATGTTTATGTAAGTTTATTTTCCATAATGTAAGTTCAGATTCCGTTGAACGTTGATTCATCGCCTGTGAGGTGATAAACACAGAACACAAAATGATGACACAAAAAAACAATCTGGGGGCACGGTAGTGCCCCCGCCTAGACGAGTCAAGCGAAGCGTAAGGCTACTACCTACATATAATAAATAGTGGACTTATTAAACATAAAAAGTTTCAATTGCATAGCTGTTATACTTTAGACTTTATTGATATCTAAAAATCCCGATTTTATCACTCACTCACTGATGATCATCAAAATTGTTAGGGTACTTCCGGAAGTCCCAGAAGGCTTAAATTTGGGATGACGTCTTGTATGTATACATTAGTTCAACCACTTGTCAATTCCATCCATTTGAAATGCTTATATGTATTTGTGAATTAACATGTCGTACACATAAGTAGGTGCATGACTTTATTAATTTTTGTAGTTCGTAGTTGAATACAAGGTATAACCTGACTACTGCCCACGAGATCTTGTTAGCTTATGAGTTGGTTAGTTAGTAGTAGAGGGGATTCGTTGGTTCTGGCGCACTTCCCCCCAACCTCAACCCCTCGCCTAAAAAAAAGCTCACCAACTTTTCTGCTTTGTACGACTCGCGCTTGACCACTCTCAAAACATCGTTGGTTCTGGCTCACTACCCTCCAACCCCAACCCCCCGCCTAAAAACTTTTCTGCCCCGCACCGCAACCACCCCTGTGTCTGGGGTGTGGCGACTCACGCTTGACCACTCTCAAAACCACCCCTGTGTCTGGGGTGTGGCGACTCACGCTTGACCACTCTCAAAACCACCCCTGTGTCTGGGGTGTGGCGACTCGCGCTTGACCACTCTCAAAACCACCCCTGTGTCTGGGGTGTGGCGACTCGCGCTTGACCAAAACTACTGCGTGACGTCACAGTGGCTCCTGTGTATAACTTGTTTCTTTGTATCATTATCGTAATGGGTCTATCATGTTTTTCCCGTTCAAAATTAAGTTATTCTTATTTAATTACAATGATGTTGGTGGTGACATTCCAAAAACTAGTCCCCCGAGGGTGTATCTCAAGATTTTAGGGGTGTGTCCACTTACGCTTTACAAAAAATTAACCTGGAGACGTGTCGGTTCACGCTTGACATGACTTGACATGTTATACCTACAGAAAATCTTAAATTCAAGTCGGTCGAAGTTTAAAGGGAAAAGCTGATAATAGTGTTAAAGATTTACAACTAGCATCGACGTCAACATGATGTGTCAAATATGTGATTTACAGGTTAACCAAAGATTCTATGCTCAGCACTTACGATCTAAGTAACACAAATAGAAATGTCTTATTCTTAATCATAATTTACTTTATGTGTCTGTTATATCACTTGTGAAGTATTTATAGCATCAATTGAAGAATCAATACTATTTTATTATTCATGCAGATTTTGATCAGGAAACAAAAGATTTAAAAAATTCTTTTGAATTTTTAAATTTGTCTATTAGGAATTGGATAAAAATTGGTGAATTAGAAAATTATTCAGAACCTTTAAGTGATGACATTAAAAATAAAATGTGTAATGTCACATAGTGATTTAGAAAAAAAAAGAAAATGGTAGACCTTTAAAAAAAAAACAGTTCTTAGAAATGCATGTTAATAAGTTCAAACCCTTACGGGGATCTTCGTATATTCGTAAAAAAGAACGATCAACAATGTTTTAAGTGGACTATATCCTGCAAATACACATTCCGATAGTGTATCATCATACTTTAGCTATCAAAATAAACTAACCTTTAATAATATTCAGTTCCCAATCAAATTATCTGATATACCCAAGGTAGAAAAACAAAATGACATTAGCATTAATATGTTTGAATTAGAGTTTAACAAAGAAAAAAAAACTTTACAAAATGTTCTAATTAATTACAAATTAACTTATTATTTTTAAACAATGGTTGAAATGGGTTTTTAATTAATCACCAGAAGCATGACTGTGCTCAAATTTTTACTGAATAACTAGGAATTCATAAAAAAGAAAAATATTGGTTTAATAGGGAAACAAATAATGATGAAATCTATTTTGATAAATTTCAAAGAATATTAAAATTACATTTTATAATATATGCAGACTTTGTAGCTCATTTAAAACCCGTCGCCTATTGTATCCCTGATCCATCGAAGTCATATACGTAAACAATACATGAATATGTAGTTTGTTCTTATGGATACTATATAAAATGTTCATATGATGATAAACTGTCTATATACAGAACATACTCAGAGCCTAATTGTACAAAAATGTTTTGAAAAATGATATTAGCAATATACATAGGATAAATTGTTTTCAAAAATGTCCACTTTCTTTAACTAATGAAGAGAAGGATAAGACAATCGCAATTATGTTATATTAAGGTGATGAAATTTTAGAGGTGTTAGTCACGAATTATTTAGTAGCACAAAGTATCGTGTTCCATTTTTCATTCCTATTTTATTTCACAATCTAAACAATTATGATGCTCATTTTATTGTTCATGCTTTGAATTTTAAAGATTGAGAAATAAAAATAATTCCGCAAAATAAGTAAAAATATATTTCATTCTCATATAAACCTAATATGTCGTATAGTTCATTTGCGGTTTTTAGATTATTTTTAATTTATGATCTACTAGAGTTTAGATATATAGATGTTATATAAAGACCAATTTGCAGAATTAAGAAATCAATTACAAACGAATTTTAATAAACTTATTAGGAAAGGTGTTTTTCTTCATGAATTTGTTAATTCTTATGAGTCCTTAAAAATTACATCTCTTCCAAATCAAGACGCTTTCTTTAACTCTTTAATACCAGTGTATCTAATTATAATAATAAACATGCTCAAAACGATGTCAGCCCAATTTAAATGTAAAAATATGTTGGAATATTCCAATCTATATTTAAGAACTTATGTTATGCTACTCACTGATATTTCTGAAAACTTTAGAATTTTTTATATCTAATGTGATATAATTGTAATTATTTATTTTCTTCTTTTTACACTAAGCTGTACACCTATCTATAATATATTTTTGCCATGCAAAATGAGCTCTATTTTTAAAATTAACCTGTAACCTTAAGTACCCTGAACATTTACATGATCTTAATTCAGATTTACCTTTATGCCTGAAAAACATTGTAAACGGTTATAGTAAAGATAAGAAATTAGTATCAATTTTTTATAATAAAACTAAAATATAATTTACTATAGAAATCTCAAACAATGTTTACAACTTACTATGAAGTAAATTAGGGTTCATAGAATTTTACAGTTTAAGCATAGTCCTTAGTTGAAATATATATATATACATTTAAATACACAAGTAAGAACTACAGCTAAAAGTAACTGAAAAAAGATTTTTATAAATAATACATTCTTCGGTAAATCTATGGAAAATGTTAAAAACGTGAATTTGTGAAAAAAAAAAAAGATATTTATTTGGAGAATTATAAGTCAGTCTATGTATCACAAATGTAAATATTTCACGTGCAGAATTCGAAGTGTGAAACACACTATATTACACAAAAAAATAAATAAACTTGTTGTAGACTTATATAAATACTTTACCATTGTTTTTTATCTTTATAATATCCAAGTTTCGTTTTATTAAAGTTTAATAATAAAGTAACTATAAATGTTATCACTAGGATAGTCTGAAGTATCGAAAAAAAGTGCATGGTATAATAATGAAAGTTATACATCAAAATTTTTATATTTCCAATATACAAAATCGTAACAAGTATTTCGAGAGTCCTACAGACTTCACAAAAATTAATAAAACTTGTTGTAGATTTATAATTGCTTGATGTAATTGCCGAATCTAAAGTTTTCAATAAAATTGTGACAAAAAAAGAGATTTTTTTGGAGAACTATAAGTCTACAACAAGTTTATTTATTTTTTTGTGTAATAAAGTGTGTTTCACACTTCGAATTCTGCACGTGAAATATTTACATTTGTGATACATAGACTGACTTATAATTCTCCAAATAAATATCTTTTTTTTTTTTCACAAATTCACGTTTTTAACATTTTCCATAGATTTACCGAAGAATGTATTATTTATAAAAATCTTTTTTCAGTCACTTTTAGCTGTAGTTCTTACTTGTGTATTTAAATGTATATATATATATTTCAACTAAGGACTATGCTTAAACTGTAAAATTCTATGAACCCTAATTTACTTCATAGTAAGTTGTAAACATTGTTTGAGATTTCTATAGTAAATTATATTTTAGTTTTATTATAAAAATTTGATACTAATTTCTTATCTTTACTATAACCGTTTACAATGTTTTTCAGGCATAAAGGTAAATCTGAATTAAGATCATGTAAATGTTCAGGGTACTTAAGGTTACAGGTTAATTTTAAAAATAGAGCTCATTTTGCATGGCAAAAATATATTAAAGATAGGTGTACAGCTTAGTGTAAAAAGAAGAAAATAAATAATTACAATTATATCACATTAGATATAAAAAATTCTAAAGTTTTCAGAAATATCAGTGAGTAGCATAACATAAGTTCTTAAATATAGATTGGAATATTCCAACATATTTTTACATTTAAATTGGGCTGACATCGTTTTGAGCATGTTTATTATTATAATTAGATACACTGGTATTAAAGAGTTAAAGAAAGCGTCTTGATTTGGAAGAGATGTAATTTTTAAGGACTCATAAGAATTAACAAATTCATGAAGAAAAACACCTTTCCTAATAAGTTTATTAAAATTCGTTTGTAATTGATTTCTTAATTCTGCAAATTGGTCTTTATATAACATCTATATATCTAAACTCTAGTAGATCATAAATTAAAAATAATCTAAAAACCGCAAATGAACTATACGACATATTAGGTTTATATGAGAATGAAATATATTTTTACTTATTTTGCGGAATTATTTTTATTTCTCAATCTTTAAAATTCAAAGCATGAACAATAAAATGAGCATCATAATTGTTTAGATTGTGAAATAAAATAGGAATGAAAAATGGAACACGATACTTTGTGCTACTAAATAATTCGTGACTAACACCTCTAAAATTTCATCACCTAATATAACATAATTGCGATTGTCTTATCCTTCTCTTCATTAGTTAAAGAAAGTGGACATTTTTGAAAACAATTTATCCTATGTATATTGCTAATATCATTTTTCAAAACATTTTTGTACAATTAGGCTCTGAGTATGTTCTGTATATAGACAGTTTATCATCATATGAACATTTTATATAGTATCCATAAGAACAAACTACATATTCATGTATTGTTTACGTATATGACTTCGATGGATCAGGGATACAATAGGCGACGGGTTTTAAATGAGCTACAAAGTCTGCATATATTATAAAATGTAATTTTAATATTCTTTGAAATTTATCAAAATAGATTTCATCATTATTTGTTTCCCTATTAAACCAATATTTTTCTTTTTTATGAATTCCTAGTTATTCAGTAAAAATTTGAGCACAGTCATGCTTCTGGTGATTAATTAAAAACCCATTTCAACCATTGTTTAAAAATAATAAGTTAATTTGTAATTAATTAGAACATTTTGTAAAGTTTTTTTTTCTTTGTTAAACTCTAATTCAAACATATTAATGCTAATGTCATTTTGTTTTTCTACCTTGGGTATATCAGATAATTTGATTGGGAACTGAATATTATTAAAGGTTAGTTTATTTTGATAGCTAAAGTATGATGATACACTATCGGAATGTGTATTTGCAGGATATAGTCCACTTAAAACATTGTTGATCGTTCTTTTTTACGAATATACGAAGATCCCCGTAAGGGTTTGAACTTATTAACATGCATTTCTAAGAACTGTTTTTTTTTTAAAGGTCTACCATTTTCTTTTTTTTTCTAAATCACTATGTGACATTACACATTTTATTTTTAATGTCATCACTTAAAGGTTCTGAATAATTTTCTAATTCACCAATTTTTATCCAATTCCTAATAGACAAATTTAAAAATTCAAAAGAATTTTTTAAATCTTTTGTTTCCTGATCAAAATCTGCATGAATAATAAAATAGTATTGATTCTTCAATTGATGCTATAAATACTTCACAAGTGATATAACAGACACATAAAGTAAATTATGATTAAGAATAAGACATTTCTATTTGTGTTACTTAGATCGTAAGTGCTGAGCATAGAATCTTTGGTTAACCTGTAAATCACATATTTGACACATCATGTTGACGTCGATGCTAGTTGTAAATCTTTAACACTATTATCAGCTTTTCCCTTTAAACTTCGACCGACTTGAATTTAAGATTTTCTGTAGGTATAACATGTCAAGTCATGTCAAGCGTGAACCGACACGTCTCCAGGTTAATTTTTTGTAAAGCGTAAGTGGACACACCCCTAAAATCTTGAGATACACCCTCGGGGGACTAGTTTTTGGAATGTCACCACCAACATCATTGTAATTAAATAAGAATAACTTAATTTTGAACGGGAAAAACATGATAGACCCATTACGATAATGATACAAAGAAACAAGTTATACACAGGAGCCACTGTGACGTCACGCAGTAGTTTTGGTCAAGCGCGAGTCGCCACACCCCAGACACAGGGGTGGTTTTGAGAGTGGTCAAGCGCGAGTCGCCACACCCCAGACACAGGGGTGGTTGCGGTGCGGGGCAGAAAAGTTTTTAGGCGGGGGGTTGGTGTTGGAGGGTAGTGAGCCAGAACCAACGATGTTTTGAGAGTGGTCAAGCGCGAGTCGTACAAAGCAGAAAAGTTGGTGAGCTTTTTTTTAGGCGAGGGGTTGAGGTTGGGGGGAAGTGCGCCAGAACCAACGAATCCCCTCTACTGTTAGTTCACCCAGTTCTACGTATAGAAATATCGCTCTGAACTGAATACTGAATTTAACTAACTTTAAAAGCATACTATTTCTATTATTTCAAGATTAGAATGGATACGGAATCCAAAACGTACGCTCTGCTTTACGGAGGTTTTTTTTTTTTAAATTATTGCAGATTTTGTCAGCGCATCGTTTCCGTCCGCGGAAAAGTTAAATATTATAAGGATAGGAAATTCATATGTGTACCAAATTTTAAATAAATCGGGTCCAATAGTTTCGAAGCAAATTGACTGTGGTATACACCCAGAAAAAAAACTGACAGACAGGTTTCGTTTTCCTTTTTGTTTCGGACGTATACGGAACAGAAAAAAACCGGTCAAGTGCGAGTCAGACTCGTGCACCGAGGCATTCGTAAAAACTGTATTGAGGGACAAACTTATCTTTGCCGTTTGACAACTGTTGTCGCGATACATCAACATATGTCGTATTTAGTTTACCAACTGCAAATAAGTTCATAATCGTAAAAAAAGTTATTTTGAGTACCCCATAGGTTTTGGGGTAAAAATGGCCGTATTTCAGAAGGTTTTGGTTTACTTGTAAATGCTAAAATATGAGACAAAAATGGTCGTATTTCAGACGTATTCTTTTATGGCATTGACTTAGAAGCTTGATTCTTTTTACAGTTTTAAGGGACCGTAGACCTTACTATTTGGTATTAATTTCAATTTGATACCTTCACGCGTTCCTGTGAAAAAGGGTCTTGACTGACGGACAGACGGACAACAAAGTGACCCTATAAGGATTCCTTTTTTCCTTTTGAGGTACGGAACCCTAAACATAATTCATTGTTTTAACATTTATAGGTTATTAAGTTTTAAATACAAGTGTCTGGCAGAATGCTATGTTTAAATTAACGTTGTACATGTTTTATCCTTGTTACCACGGTTCACCGCCCAGTAGGTATATTTTCATACTTGAATTGCGTAGTAGAACAAACCTGTCGAAGTTCTAGTTAAAGTAAAGGTAGTCCAAGCACAGACAGACAAGTCCGTTTGCAAATAACATAGATTAATTTCTCGATAAATTTTATCTGGATAGTTCAAAACACGATAAGTAAATGTGTCACCTACACAAGTTGTCTACTGCTTTGTTTAAAATTAAAATAATACTGCGTGATGCAATTGTTTTTGTATATGTTATAAGCAAAAGTCAAAATCTGTCGAACCTAAGAATTGACTAGTTAGTTATAGCCCGATACGTTACTGTTAGTAAAGTTGTTTCATTAAAAAAACATATCATTACCCACATCAAATCTCATATACCGAGTTATAGTTTAAATGAACCGGGCTTTGACTATAATCAATCCTCAGGTTTGACCATTAGACTATGATATATAAACTTATTTTTAGACTAATTTATAGACAATACTAATTGATTTCTGCAGTTTCTTCCGCTCTAAATTCGGTTATCGGTATAGGATTTCAATTTCAATAGAGAAAATATTAATTAAATATTATAGAAACAAAATAGACTCACACTTGACGTTTTCAAGTATTTCCTTTCCCGGGACGCAAACTATCTCCATGCCTTTGCCCGCGGTACCAGCCGCCCTAAATTCGATTATCGGTGCAGGATTTCAACGGCAACTCCTCAATTAATAAATAAAAGCGGACTCACCTTTGACCTTATTAATTAGCCTATTTCCTTTCTAGTAACTTAAACTATTTCCATGGCAAATGTTATCTTAATTGGTACAGCGGTTTAAACGTAATGAGGTAACAGACAATGTTTCTTTCGCATTTATAATATTAGTATGGATAGCGGGCCCGGCAGACGTTTTCCTGCCCGGAAAAGCAGCGCCACATTAAATATGATATTTTAAATTAATTTTACATTTTTTCACACACATACAGAAGAATTATACGTAGAAAAAAAACCGACTCACACTTGACGTTTTAAAGGACTCAGACTATCTCCATGCCAAATTTCATCTTAATTCGTACTCTGGTTTTTGCTTGGAGAGGTAACAGACAGAGTTAATTTCAATCAAAATTAGTAGGGATTAGAATGTATATAGTATATAGCTTTTCCCGCGGCTCTTTTATTGTGTTATATGGGATTCTTATGACGACTTTCATCAAAATCTTTTAACCCTAATAAATTTAGCATGTCCGTCCGCCCGTCCGTATTTCGCAGCCTTATAATTCCGCCGTCTTTAGGTAGATAAGGGGTTTAATTCCTTAATACGGGTAGCTGAACTATTTTAGCCACATTGAACCGAGGTATGAAAATTTTTATTTTCACACACCCCATCAATTTTATATTCTCTAACATTTATATTTTGCGTTGAAAGTTGAAAATTTTGTGTGGTGTGAAAAATTTATGTGTGGCCTGTAACTTTTAAATCGCTTGATCAAAGAATCATTTAAAATACTACCAATTAAATTGTTTAACGACAAAATAAGTTTTATTAAAATATCAGCAATAATTGTAATTCTGCGCTACCCTAAATTAAAACTTGTGACACTTGGACGGTTTTTCAAAACAGATCGATTGTTAAACGCAACCCGAGTAGGTATGTATTCAAAAGGTTACTCACTTTAAGTACACAAATTCGACCTGCTAACCGAACAGCCGAAGCCAGTGCAGTAGGATCATGTTTCTATTGCGATCCAATTCAGAAACCACAAGGTTTATCACGTTGCAAGGTGTCTTATGCTTCGTAAACCATTCAACTACAATATTTAATTTTTTAGGATGCGTCTATATTAGGCGGTTGTTATAACCGAATTAAGAAAATGTATTTCTGAACCGAATTAGATCGTCATTTTTGTTTATACCTAAAGGATTGACAATCGTAGTAGTCCAGTTTAGGTAATTATCTGATTATGCATTCCTCAGATCATGAAGTATGATATTTTTGTATATTTACGCCTGAAAGCTGACCGCTCGGTCTCGGCATCTGTAAGTTTTGTACGTACTCCACTGGTTTTTGGACCGTTCCATAGAGTCTTACCAGCCAGCGGACCACTGCAAGGACTCAAGTCACGGGTCACATAGGAAAAAAAACGGTCGATGAGAGGGTTTTGTAGAGTGCTCAGAACTGCGGACTGGAACAGCGCAAGCGTTTAAAAAGGTGGTATTTGAAGAAACGGAGGGTCCTCAACATAGATATAAAAAAAAAACCTCAACCACTGGAAGGTATCCAGCGTTTCTGATGCTTATGATTTTAGTAGGGTCCCGTCCATTGTCCACACCGTCCACAGTGACTATTACTTCTGCCCAAGACTGTTGAAGTGAAGTGTTGGACTTCGCAGTCTAGGATGTGGAGTGGGAAGGATAGAGCCGACTGGTACCAGCACCCTTCAGCCAGCAGGATGATAGATATACACAAGTGTAAATATATACAAGAAGGGAAAAGTTACTACTGCTCTGTGTGCTGGTTTCTAAACTCTTCTATGTTCTGTTTCTTTTTTGGTAGTATTCATTTGCACTTATTCGGTTTATGTCCGTGTAGCTTCAGTAGTTTCTTTTTTCTATTTCAGTATTCCAATTCTTGTTCCTCTAGTTGCTTGACTGGAATATCGTTTTCAGTTTCTATCGTTAATAAGGTATTTTCGATTAGCTTCCGTTATCAATAGGCTAAGCATGAATATAAATATTCAATGAAATAATGTAGTGTTACAATACTTGCGTGCTATTTCCCCCCAGTGGCGGTATTTATTTTCTGTATCTGGTTTCTTGGTACCTTTAGCCTCGATTACTGTTGGACCTTCCTTCGTAGTTCGTAAATGGACATCACCAATCCAATAAAATGTTGTTATCTTTACTTTAGCAGAGTTCTAAACATTTGCGTCTTTTAATTATTTATTTGCATTTTTTTAGGTTTCTTGACCTATTCTCATATTTTTAGTTACTTTTTTCATGCGAACCTAAGTAAATAATTGGCTCTGTTATCATGACGTTGAGCATAAATGATTGAATGTAGTGATTTGGTTCTTCTGTAGCAGCATAAGCTGCGGTGACTGCTTACCATTAGGCGGACCGCTAGCTTGTTTGCCACCTTAGTAGTATAAAAAAAGAAGTGTTATTCCAACAATTACATTTCTTTATACTATTAGCGCTGTTAAGTATCAGTGTTCTGTTTCCATGGCTTAACTGTTCTTTGGTGTACCTAAGCAGTACACACACAAACTTAGATAGTAATAACTTTCTTTTGTAGAAGAATTCCAACGCTTCGATTTTTTTTTAATTCTTAATTAGCAGTTTTTCTTGTCCTGTTCCAATAATCTCAGTTACCTTTTCAGGCGTATCTAATTTTTAAGTTTTCATTTTCATTTATTCGGTCTTGCGACAGTCTTTCAATAATTTCGTTTCTGTCTATTATACTAGTGTTCAGTTTTGTTATATTTTTTACAAAGATGCGTTTAATATTTTCAAGCTTACTTGATTAGATTAAGAAATAAAACATTTAATAATGTAGCTCAATAGTATTGTAGCAGAATTCCAATAGCTGTATTTTTTTCTTATTATTTACTGTCAGTTTTCAGTTTCTTTGTCCTCATTTCGTAGCTTCTATCTTAGTGTATCATAAATTGGGGTAATAAACTAATAAGTGAAGTGTGTCAATCTTTTGTGGGCAGTATTCCAGGAACACATGAGTTTTTTGTTTATTTATCTGCAATTTTCAGTTTTATTGGCTAATTACCCGTGGTTTTCAGGCATAAATAATTAAATAATAAGTGAACACGGCGAGGTGTAGTTTTAACCGGCCTCACTTCGTTGCCGCAGAGGTTCTAACTAAACTTTTTTATTTGATCTGAGCCTCTAGTGTAAACATAATATTTCAATGGCGATCACTGACCTCGAATTGCAGCAGGTGATAAGAGGGCTGGCGATTTCCACGCTCTAACAATAAGTTTATTTCAATTCACTGATGATAAGCCGCCAGCGTATTTGGCACGCTACCAGGCAGTCGAACACTTTTTAAATTTTATTTATATGAGTATTAGGTTTTTCTTGCGGCTCCGCTCGCTCTAAATTCGTTTATCGACGTGGGATTTCTACAGTAAACTCCTTGAATATATGGAGAAAGTTTGCTATAGCAAGCCACAGCTATAGTTCGTCCACGTAGAATTCGGTTACAGGTAGTTATTCCTGCTAGAATATTTAAATTTTCTTCCGTCCTTTTAGCAATTTCTGCATTCAAAATCAGGTTAAATATTTACTCCGTGAGCAGTAAGCAATAATTAAAGAAAAACAAACAGACTTACAAAAATATATTAGTTAGGATTAGAAAACTTACCATAGCTTTATAGATAGGATATGATATATTATAAACGCTTCGGTGGAGGAATGTGCTACCTGCCGAGGTTTGCTCTAGGGAATACAGTATGGGCGGATAGCGTTTGTATTTTTAAAGGGTCGGCAACCCATGGATACCGAAATTTCTGTATAATAGTACATATAAAAAAATGTTTTTATAATTGTCATAATTTTATTATCACTGTACTGTAACGAGTTATAATACTCTCTATATACCAAAAGTATTTAGGTAATGAAATAGCTGTCTAAAATTTGCAGACTTACGGGTCCCAATAGCGTCAGGCAACGCCCAGGCCAATGAGCTGACGACCGATAAAGGTCGTTGAATGCTTGTTGTGATAGGTAACTTGATAGAGTATGAAACATTGCTTATTTTTGCTTTGGTTTGCATTTGGCTACGCGTCGTCGTCTATCTGTACATATATATATATATAAAAGTTTTTGTCTGTGGTCTCGAAGTAATTGCCTCATATTAAGCTCTTATGTTCATTTGCATTACTACAAACCAAATACTCGTTTTAAAAAAAAACGATTCTGTTCGGGCCCGCTTTCAAAACGGGGCTGAACCTATTTTAACGGGACCTTCACAGGTATAAAGATAGAGAAGTTATCAAGCAGTTATCAAGGCTACCGTTTATTGTGTTTTTATTCTGTAATTCAAAGGAGTGGGCGTCATTTAGGTTTTAATAAATACATACAAGTCGTTGTTCTGCCCTCTCCTGAAGGTCTGTGACGCGATTAGTTTGATTTGTCCAGAAAGCCTGGTTAAAAGAGGGTCTTTGCAAGTGGTCTAGTGATAAATCGATTTGGTTCATAAGTATAAAATTGACAATACTTTCACCACTTTTAACAATCGGGTCCAACCTTTGTGATTTTGTTTTTTGGCAACTAACCATAACAATAATATATTGCGAATATGAGTCATTTGTTTCGTAAATATAGAATCTATTAATAACTTGACTACAGCGCCACCTATTGGGCTTTTAAACCAATTCAATTCAGTGACTCCATTACCAACGAACAGCATTTTATTTATTTTTATAGCAGTTATCGCAGCTGGTCAATAACCGCGTAAGATACGCACACGGAGAATAAACTATAGTAGTCACAAGTAAATAATACTAATAATCACTAAAATATTAGTAATTCCTAGGACAAGTAAATAACACTAACAGTTACCATTGAAATTTTACTTATTGTGTTTACTAAAAGGAATAAAACTAATCTTGTTGAAATAACAGTGTTGTTTACTAAAAAAAATATTGGAATAACGTAACACGCTTACAATAAGCTTGTACACCGATAGGTCCTGATGATCATCTGTGATGCGTAGCGTACGGTTGGACAACTGGTTCGTGATGAAAATTAATAAAATTAAGTATTTACGCATTTTAATAATAATAATAATAATAATGTTTATTTCTGACCATGGTCCATAGTGTGTTAGTAACAAATACACTTACAAAACTATGTTAGTTGTACAGATAAAATAACAAAATACTAAACAAATAATTTTTTTATTATTATTTTGTTTTGCGAGAGTGACAAATGTTCACATACGTCGTCTTATATGAACTATACACTCTCGCAAAATGGGGCAATCCAACCTTTTGGAAGCTGCTTCCAAGAGCAGCAGTGAGGCCGTTCTGTTGCGCATGATAGTATAAAAATCGCTCGTGTGGGCTTCAGCAAACATTGCTGAGGCGATACAGTCGCGCGGCAGCACCATCAGTATCCGGAATGCATTATTATATTGGACTCGCAGAGCACTATAGGCCATTTGCGTATAGTTGACCCATAGACTGCAAGTGTAAAACGATTGGCAGAATGCTTTAAACAAAGTAATTTTAATAAACAGGTTTTTAATTAGAACAATATCTTTTCTCTCTGTGCAATGACATATGCATATGATATATACCTATTAAGTATCTATTTATAATTCTTACAAAAACTGGTCGAGTTAGACTTTTACTCGCGCCGGATTCCATAAACGTAAGCATATAAAAGCTCTGAGGCCTTATAATTTCGTTCATCCATCTGTCCGTGTAAACAAATTTTATTCTTATTCCTGCGTTTTTAACCGCGTGGACTATTTTCTTGTAAAAAGGAAATTTTTAACTGTTATGGTATTTCTTATATTTTTCAACTCCGACTGGTAGTTCCATTATTTCAAATGAAATTAAGGTAGATGCTTGTGGCATGAATCTTATAAATCTTCAACGTCCTGTAGATTGATTTTCGTGGTCGTCTCATCAGACGTCCACTGCTGCACTTGGCCTCCCCTTATACGTTTTCACAACGGCCGGTCCTGAGCCGCTCGCACCCATCGGCTTCCTGCGGCTCTGACCAAGTCGTCTGTCCACCTGGCAGGAGACCGTCTGACGATGCGTCTTTTAATCGGTGGTCGCCAATCTGGAACCTTTTTTTAATTTTCATGATGATAATTGAATTTGAGTATGATAATGCATGCATTTTGAGCAATGTCATACTAATGTTATATATAAAGAAAGAAGTGTGTGTGTTTGTTTGTCGCTATACAACTTAACAATGGCTGTGAACGCATTGATGTGAAACCCGTGCATTAGCTTATGCTTTCCGGATTGCTATAGGCTACCACGCATCACGCAGATAAAACCGCGGGGCCTTTTAGTTAAAATAATGAAAACATGATCACTGTCGACAAACTGTCCAGCAGTTTGGCAAAACACTATGTTTAGTAATTAAGCCTTTTTGTATGAAGTAATAAAATAAAAAAAAAATCTTGATTCGCACCAAAATGTAAAGCACACTATTAGTTTTACACAAAGACCACCACTGTCCAAGAACTTATTTGTGAAGCACACTTTTTTCGTTTCAGTTCTCGATATTCCTACTGCTGATATTTGTGGCCGAGCTCGGAGTGGGCATTGCTGGCTACGTGAAACGCCAAGACCTGGAGACGTCCATCGTGCGTCACCTCAACACTACCATCAAGGATTACTACACTGACAAAAATGTCCAGGAAACCTTTGACATTTTGCAAACTGACGTAAGTGCCATATGCCTGTCTTATCAACAGAGTTAACAAAAAAGTGTAAATACTCTATAACTTAATTAGATTTTTTGCATACATGCTTCAGTGCACTAAATATCTATAACTATAATAATTTCTTGTACTTATATATATTTATTTGCGTATATTGGAAACGGCTCTAACAATTTTGCTGAACTTTTGTATTTAGTATTCAGTATTTTTGAAAAACAAAAATTAAAAAATAAATACCGAGTCTAGCTACACGAGCCAAGGTACTGTTAGTGGGAGAGCCGGCTGCAAAAATACCTACCTCATCAGGTAGCCCATAGGCTATGTTTAGATCTTTAACCGACACCTAAACACGTAAAAAAATCAGGTCTACCGATCCTGTCGAAACTTTGTGATGTCGATAATTTTTGACGTATTTTTTTAATTAAAATACTTGAATTAAACTGCTGGCAAAAGTTAACCGTTGATTAGTTATGATAAAAAAAGTTGGTCTGCCACTGCGCACCCTGCCGGAAGTACTTTACAGACCCCAAAAATATGCCCTTCTGACACCCTAAACCAACCTTATCGCATACCCCGATGGGACTTACTGCTAAATAATAAGCTAAGACCGCTAAGATGCCCCTGATAATGGATCAAAATGTCTGCCAGGTCTAAACTTGCCGAAAGTAAGTGTTTTTTCAGCGTAATTTCACCTCAAGTTAAAATAACATTGGTATCTTAATTTTGATACTATTAATGGCATTTTTATCAAAACATTAAAGAAACAAGAAGTGTAGCGCTAAAAGATGTATATTTAAAATGTAACAACGATAACTACGAATACAAATATACTTTGTTCTTATAGGTATAATAATTAAAACTAAGTTTAGATTATTGTAAGTGGGCATTACAGCTCTATCTTTTGGCTGCCTTTGGTGCGAAAATGAAATATTATTATATTTAATATTTATAGTTTACCTAAAACGACCTATGTAAAAAATTGGGTTCTTTTAAACCTTCAAGGAGTCGGAACGAAGACAGGTCATTTAATTTTATTTGTTAATAAAAGTCTATATGTTTATAAGATTTATTGACCACATACGTTGCTAAGATTATAGGCCGCGGCACATAATTCTAGCGGTGAGCGCAACTTGGAGAGGATGTTTGCGCATGAGTACTGACGCGTACGTAATAGATATTTATTTATGATAGCATATATTCACATTAGGCTGGATCGCGTAAATACGCAGTTTTTCCATGCAGTAAATATGACATGGGAATATTTTTCATAAAGTAATAATGAAAAAGCTGAAAAAAATTGCATACATAAATCCCTGGCAATAGATACAAAATTTTATAAAAATAAAAAAAAATCAGTAATAGTACATTACAAGGTAATCCTATATTTTTTATTATATATGCTAAATAAACAACTGTCGCAATTCAAGGTTTAATGTAAATACAAAATTATCTACAGTGCAACAAACTTTTCTATCCTTCTGACCTTGGGTGTTTGGTCGCTAGTGTCGTTGTAAGTTCACATCATTTCAATATGGCGACTGTAGTGATATGTGATGTAAATATGTGATTTTCGACCGCACGCCAGGTCAGAAAAGTTTGTTGCACTGTAATATTTTTTTATATACGTACTTTAATTTTGAAATTATGAAATCAAAACTCGTATCATATTAGTAGTCTTTTCACTAACTCGTTGCATAAAATATGTACTTGTCACATAAGTAAGAACGTATATAAATTGTACGCCACAGAAAAAGAATACGAACCACATTTGCAGCACGCTTCCGCTAGATGGCGTTGTTTTAAAAATAAATGACACATTTTTCCCGCGTAATTTACTTGAACAGACATTACGAGTAAATAAAAACATCTATTAAGAAAATATAAATATATACCCCCGTCGTACCTAACTAGAAGTTTCCTCCCTTAAAATGCACGCACGTGTATGCAATTGTACGAAATTTGTCTTTTTAAAACGAGTGGTTTGTAAAATGAGGCGCAGCCAAGTTTCACAATGTATAGCACGAGTACTCACTTTAATATCATTAACTACTATTATTAGTTGTTTCATTCGATTGTTTTTAACCTATTTAAAACTTTGTCTATTTCCTTTTTAAATTCAAATGAAATCTGAAACATTTTTTCTGGTATGTCATCAGTAAATAATAATAATAATATTGTGGAAAACACAGTACAACATATTATACTAAATAAAATATTAATACTACTATACTCTGGCATGATAATTTAATGTGAAAAAAATTTTGTCCGCCACAGTAGGTACACATAATGATGAAGTCTATAACGCGTCATAACTAGGGGTCGTAAAACCGGATGTGCCTATGTTAAAAAATCGGTTTTACGATTTGAATGCAGTTGAACAGTATTCAGTTTCTTTGGAAATTTGGTCATGTGCACTAAAACTCACCAAAGTTTCAGAGCAAATTAATAAATATTGAAGACACAAACAAAAAAAAAACATTTTTATAAACATGGTATGAAATGTATGAAAGAATAAAATTCGATTCTGACAAATCTAGAACATAATATATGATTAAAAAAAAAAAGATAAATGTGTGTAAAACCAGTTCATGCAATCTTTCCATTTCGGTAAAACCAGTTTTGTGACCCCTAGTCGTGAGGATTTGAAAGGTTGTGCACCACTCGCTCACCGCGCCCCTACATGATATACACTTAAAAAATGAATTCTTCGCATTCAAGGTCATCGCTAAACTTAAGTGCCGGCATGTATACATAATAATTATTATATAGACAGAAAGAAGTATACGCGTAAAAAAAAAACTCACAAACAAAGGGATAGTTACAAAATTAAGCATCATATGGTAAAGCAGATAATTTGCCTCATGATCTGCAGTTGTCGCCATTCAGGTAGCTATTAAGTTGTGAAATTTGTTTCTGAATTCTGGTGCCTAAATATTAATTTTACATTAATTTCTAGGTGTCAGTTTTAGATTGATTCGTAAAAACTGTAAAATTTGATTGTTCAGTAGTAACATTTACAAACATTTAATGTGTTGCGTGTCCTGGCCTGCCTTAGCGTATCATAAAGTCGTTTTCGAAGGATTACAACAGAACATAAAATTTAAGATTCATTGCGCTTGAAGCGCTAAAGCAATTTAAAACTTATGTCGTTCGCACAAAATATACTTCGAAATGAATATCTACCTGTTTACATGCGAGCTTGTAAATAACACAATCGATGAGACAGATTCAACTGACGCGCATACACTTCTACTTATTATTGGCGATAAGACAGCAATAACAAGCGAGACTTATTGTAATAGCTTCAGGAGTAAAAACCGGCGAAGTGCGTGTCACGCGTATTAACTTATAATTCCGTAGTATTAGAATAATTGCGTCTATCAGAAATATTTATATTTTAACAGGTTTTATTTGAAATCATTATCGTTTTAAAAATTTATATTATTCTACTTATATAAAGTTTTTTTTTCCATGAAAAACCGACTTCAAATCTTGACAAACTTAAACCTTTTTTTTAGGTTAAAAATAACCTTTTTTTCATTAGTTCAAAAGTTCTTAAGAACATTAAATGACAAAACACAAAATTACCAATATTAAATAATAGAATAGAATATAGAATCAATTTCTAGTCTGTTATTGTTTGAGTTGGTGTCAGCATAAGCAAATTTTACTACGACGTATCTATTAAAGTATTATAATAAAAAATAAATTCGTATTAAGGTAGCCATATAATGTTGTTAGTAACAATGATTACTGACTAGGGGAGGGTTAGTAACAAAACATTTTATATATTTTTATTTCTTTTATACATTATAATTCGGTTTATTGAGGACCGGTTATTCTGCTAATTGCATATGAAGCTGCACCCAATGTTTTTGCATCGGACAGTCCAGCCAGCTAATACTTTTAAAATGCCGTTAGCGCTGCCACGGATGCGTCGCATTACAAAGGCGGTTTGTTTGCGTATAATGGCGTGAAAGCCATCCGTCTGCGCCTTCGCGAACATACCTGATGCGATACAATATCTTGGCAGCCCCATCAGCATTCTGACACTATTATTATATTGAAATCTCAAAATATTTTAAGTTCTTTTCGTATATTTTACCCACAAACTGCAAGTATAAATGTTCTGGCCACTAAGAAAAACTGGAGGAACATAATCATGTTGCATCTTTCAAAAAGTGCACTTCTCTCTTTTTCTATGTGTTTGTTATCAGAAAGGTCCTCAGTTACCCAGTGGCCTAGGTATTTAAATTCAGTGGTTCGACCTATTTCACAAACACTAAGAAAAACTGGAGGAACATTCCCTACATTAGAAATATGATACAATTTCAGAAATTTTCTTATTAAACTCTGGTCGCTTTGGGCCGATCCTTACCAAATTTAAATGGGACCAATCCGCGGGTTAACCCATTCATACATGTAAATATTGTTACACTCTGTTCTTAATCCGCAAAGATATCGCGTAACACTTATACAAAAAAAAAGAACATATGGGTAAAGCCACCAATTTTGCCAGATTGTCACTAATCGCATCCATTAACATTTCTAAAAATTAGTGTCGGACAACCGTCCGGAATCGTGACAACTTGTGCCTTTCACTTTTTATGTCTGTCTCTCTCGCTCTTAGGCGGGCTAACCATGCCGCGTGCCTCTCACTCGCTCTCATTGTGAGCGCATAACGTGAGCGGAGCGTAACGCAGTTTCTTGAAGTGTCACCCGGCAAACCAATTTATAAGACGTTGTCACGTCAAAAACTATAAATGGTACTGTTTTTGAAGTTTTTGTAACGAAATAAGTAGTTTATTGTCTTACACGGCACGTAGTCGTTTACTACGTCGGAATACAGTTCTGTAAACAGAGAAATTCCAAAAGCCGATTATTTTCGGAAGGACCTGACTTTGACCAAAAATTTCATGAAATTCTAGGTAGTTTATACCTTGAATATTTTATTTGACGGCATTATCATCTGATTCGCTAGCCTTTTTGTATGTATATCATAATAAAACAAGCTCTCTATCCTAGTTTTTCTGTTCTCGAATAATTGTAATTGATTTACTTCTTTTTCGACACTACCTTAACGCGACCGTTCTCATTAGTACTTGTTTGTCAGTAAATATATGTATGATTTGTGTTTAGTGCGAGTGGCATCACTCGATGATTTTAAAACAAAAAAGAATGTCAACATGTCGCGTTGTGTCAGTAATCAGTCTACTTCGTCGTGAGAAAAAACGGTCAGTGCCTCAAAGACAAGTTTTAGTGAAATTAACTAAGGTAAGCCTTGGATTTTTACTAAGATCTACGAGTGCTCTAGGTTCTAAAACCGTTGGTTATTGAATATTATTGATTACAATGATTTAAATAAAACGAGTTTGCGAGTAATCTTTGTTTACACTTATGATACCGTTACTTTTTCGCTATACTTCTTTGACACTTCTTCGACACCCGTGGCGAGATTGTCGTCGTCACCTCGTCATCGACACTATGTAGTCGCTGGGTTACACGTAGATATTCTTAAATATAGAGAAAATCACATAATTTTTTTACATATAAATTCGAAAGTAAGACACACGGACGCGAAATAACCTTCAATAAAAAAAATATTATAAATGGCATCATGTGGTAAAATAAATGAAAGGACTGTTTTTCCCCGACTACGGAGGGTTATGTCTTTGCCGCGTATGTATGTATGAGCTAGGCGTTGATGTGTGAGTGAGTAAGGACCTCTTTGTAACTCGACTACGGAGAGTTATGCTTTTGCCGCTTATGTATGTATGTACCTATGTTATTACTTACAACCCAGATGCCTAAACCGATATTAGCAAATGTCGTTAGATTCGTACATACTAGTCCGGGGAGTAACTTATGGTACATGTCATCCTGAAAATTCAATGGTGGCTGTGGTAACTGTCATTATGAACAAAAAAATGTATTTATTTTTGTTTTAAACAAAGTTTAACGAAGACTTTTAAATATTTTTTTTGTATTTTGATGGTTGATAATAAGAAACTATTTTTGTTGTTTTGTAAAGTTTTAAGAAGACTTTCAAATTTTTTTTTTGTATTTTGTTGGTTGAAGAGAAGAAACTATTTTTGTTACAAACAAAGTTTTATAAGTAGTGGTATTTTGTTAATATATTCGAATTTCAGTATTACGTACAATATTTTTTGTTTTGTTTCATAGGTAACTAAAAAATTATAAGATTAATCTGAAGACTGAATAATAAGGGTTACATTTTTTATTTAATAGGAATAGTGTATGGATAACCTACTCTATTTGCAACTCGACTTTGTTTACAATACATGTAAAGGTAAATAAATACTAATTAAATAAATACTTGTTTATTTTACTTAATAAATAAAAATGTTTGGTGTAACCTGTACTTTATGAATTTTCGCTACCACTTTTCGTCACCCTCACGCTTCGGTAGCGATAAACATTCGTCACTTTTATGTCACCGTCGCGATAAAATTCTGCAACACTTTTTCGCGATTTCTGGCAAAATTTATGGCTTTACCCATATAGACGAATTGAGAACCTCCTCCTTTTATTTGAGGTTGGTTAAAAAGGTGAACGACGTAGCATTTATGGAAACCTAACCAACAC